>JBAJHW010000082.1:0-125000 GCA_037013535.1 Intellagama lesueurii | reverse complement strand
TTCATACCTTCTCTCATTCTATATTTATTTCCTTTTTTCTTACTTTCATTTCTTTCTTTCTTTTTATCTTTCATTCTAGCTTTAATAACTTCTCTCATTCTATCTTTTGTTTCTTTATTAGTTACTTTCTTTCATTCTTGATATCTTTCATTCTAGATTTCATACCTTCTCTCATTTTATCTTCAGTTTCTTCATTGATTTCTTTCTTTCTTATTTTAGTCATATCTTTCATTCTAGCTTTCATACCTTCTCTCATTCTATCTTTAGTTTCTTTATTACATTCTTTCTTTCTTTCTTTCTTTCTTCATATCTTTCATTCTTGCTTTCATACCTTCTCTCATTCTATCTTTAGTTTGTTTTTTACTTACTTTCATTTCTTGCTTTCTTGATATGTTACATTCTAGCTTTTATACCATCTCTCGTTCTATCTTTAGTTTTTTTATTACATTCTTACTTTCTTTCTTTCTTTCTTGATATCGTTCATTCTAGATCTCATCCCTTCTCTCTTTCTATCTTTAGTTTCTTTATTACTTTCTTTCTTTCTATCTATCTTTCTTTCTTTCTTTCTTGATATCTTTCATTCTATCTTGCATACCTTCTCTCGTTCTATCTTTAGTTTCTTTATTACTTTCTTACTTTCTTTCTTTCTTGATATCTTTCAATCTAGCTCTCATCCCTTCTCTCTTTCTATCTTTAGTTTCATTATTACTTTCCTTCTTTCTATCTATCTTTCTTTCTTTCTTTCTTGATATCTTTCATTCTATCTTGCATACCTTCTCTCGTTCTATCTTTAGTTTCTGTATTACTTTCTTACTTTCTTTCTTTCTTAATATCTTTCATTCTAGCTTTCATACCATCTCTCGTTCTATCTTTAGATTCTTTATTACTTTCTTACTTTCTTTCTTTCTTGATATCTTTCAATCTAGCTCTCATCCCTTCTCTCTTTCTATCTTTAGTTTCATTATTACTTTCTTACTTTCTTTCTTTCTTTCTATATATCTTTCATTCTAGCTTTCATACCTTCTCTCATTTCATCTTTAATTTCTCTATTGATTTCTTTTTTCTTTCTTTCTTGATATCTTTCATTCTTGCTTTCATACCTTCCCTCATTCTATCTTTAGTTTGTTTTTTACTTACTTTCATTTCTTGCTTTCTTGATATGTTACATTCTAGCTCTTATACCATCTCTCGTTCTATCTCTAGTTTTTTTATTACTTTCTTACTGTCTTTCTTTCTTTCTTGATATCGTTCATTCTAGATCTCATCCCTTCTCTCTTTCTATCTTTCGTTTCCTTATTACTCTCTTTCTTTCTATCTATCTTTCTTTCTTTCTTTCTTGATATCTTTCATTCTATCTTGCATACCTTCTCTCGTTCTATCTTTAGTTTCTTTATTACTTTCTTACTTTCTTTCTTTCTTGATATCTTTCAATCTAGCTCTCATCCCTTCTCTCTTTCTATCTTTAGTTTCTTTATTACTTTCTTACTTTCTTTCTTTCTTTCTTGATATCTTACATTCTAGCTTTCATACCTTCTCTCATTCTACCTTTAGTTTCTTTATTACTTTCTTTCTTTCTTTCTTTCTTTCTTTTTTTCTTGATTTCTTTCATTCTATCTTTCATACCTTCTCTCATTCTACCTTTAGTTTCTTTATTACTTTCTTTCTTTCTTTCTTTCTTTCTTCATATCTCATTCTAGCTCTCATACCTTCTCTCATTCTATCTTTAGTTTCTTTATTACTTTCTTTCTTTCTTTCATGATATCTTTCATTCTAGCTTTCATACCTTCTTTCATTCTATCTTTAGTTTCTTCATTAATTACTTTCGTTCTTTCTTTCTTTCTTTCTTCATATCTCATTCTAGCTCACATACCTTCTCTGATTCTATCTTTAGTTTCTTTACTACTTTCTTTCTTTCTTTCTTTCTTGATATCTTTCATTCTATCTTTCATACCTTCTCTCTTTTCTTCTTTAATTTCTTTATTGATTTCTTTTTTTCTTGCTTTCTTGATATGTTACATTCTAGCTTTCATACCTTCTCTCATTCTATCTTTAGTATCTTTGTTACTTACTTTCTTTCTTTCTTTCTTGATATCTTTCATTCTTGCTTTCATACCTTCTCTCATTTCATCTTTAATTTCTTGATTGATTTCTCTTTTTCTTTCTTTCTTGATATCTTTCATTCTTGCTTTCATACCTTCTCTCATTCTATCATTTTTTTTTTTTACTTACTTTCATTTCTTGCTTTCTTGATATGTTACATTCTAGCTTTAATAACTTCTCTCATTCTGTCATTAGTTTCTTTATTACGTTCTTTCTTTCTTTCTTTCTTTCTTGATATCTTTCATTCTAGCTTTCATACCTTCTTTCATTCTATCTTTAGTTTCTTTATTAATTACTTTCGTTGTTTCTTTCTTTCTTTCTTTCTTCATATCTCATTCTAGCTCTCATACCTTCTCTGATTCTATCTTTATTTTCTTTACTACTTTCTTTCTTTCTTTCTTTCATTCTTTCTTGATATCTTTCAATCTAGCTCTCATCCCTTCTCTCTTTCTATCTTTAGTTTCATTATTACTTTCTTACTTTCTTTCTTTCTTTCTATATATCTTTCATTCTAGCTTTCATACCTTCTCTCATTTCATCTTTAATTTCTCTATTCATTTCTTTTTTCTTTCTTTCTTGATATCTTTCATTCTTGCTTTCATACCTTCCCTCATTCTATCTTTAGTTTCTTTTTTACTTACTTTCATTTCTTGCTTTCTTGATATGTTACATTCTAGCTTTCATATCTTCTCTCATTCTATCTTTAGTTTCTTTATTACTTTCTTTCTTTCTTTCTTTCTTTCTTTCTTTTTTGATATCTTTCATTCTATCTTTAATACATTCTCTTGTTCTATCTTTTGTTTCTTTATTACTTTCTTCCTTTCTTTCTTCATATCTTTCATTCTAGTTTTCATACATTCTCTCATTCTATCTTTAGTTTCTTTATTAGTTACTTTCATTTCTTTCTTTCTTGATTTCTTTCATTCTAGATTTCATACCTTCTCTCCTTTTATCTTTAGTTTCTTTATTGATTTCTTTCTTTCTTTCTTTCTTCATATCTTTCATTCTAGTTTCCTTAAATTCTCTCATTCTATCTTTAGTTTCTTTATTACTTTCTTTTTTTCTTTCTTTCTTTCTTGATAGCTTTCATTCTAGCTCTCCTACCTTCTCTCGTTCTATCTTTATTTTCTCTATTACTTTCTTTCTTTCTTACTTTCTTTCTTGATATCTTTCATTCTAGATTTCATACCTTCTCTCCTTTTACCTTTAGTTTCTTTATTGATTTCTTTCTTTCTTTCTTTCTTCATATCTTTCATTCTAGCTTTCATAAATTCTCTCATTCTATCTTTAGTTTCTTTATTACTTTCTTTTTTTCTTTCTTTCTTTCTTGATAGCTTTCATTCTAGCTTTCATACCTTCTCTCATTCTATCTTTAGTTTCTTTTTTAATTACTTTCATTTCTTGCTTTCTTGATATGTTACATTCTAGCTTTCATACCTTCTCTCATTCTCTCTTTAGTTTCTTTATTACTTTCTTTCTTTCTTTCTTGATATCTTTCATTCTAGCTTTCATACCTTCTTTCATTCTATCTTTAGTTTCTTTATTAATTACTTTCGTTCTTTCTTTCTTTCTTTCTTTCTTTCTTCATATCTCATTCTAGCTCTCATACCTTCTCTGATTCTATCTTTTGTTTCTTTACTTTTTTCTTTCTTTCTTCCTTCCTTTCTTGATAACTTTCATTCTAGCATTCATATCTTCACTCATTCAATCTTTATTTTCTTTATTACATTATTTCTACTTTGTTCCTTTTTCCTTTCTTCATATCTATCATTCTAGCTTTCATACCTTCTCTCATTCTATCTTTAGTTTCTTTATTACTTTATTTCTTTCTTTCTTTATTTCTTGATATCTTTCATTCTATCTTTCATACCTTCTCTCGTTCTATCTTTTGTTTCTTTATTACTTTCTTCCTTTCTTTCTTGATATCTTTCATTCTAGTTTTCATACCTGCTCTCATTCTATCTTTAGTTTCTTTATTAGTTACTTTCATTTCTTTCTTTCTTGATATCTTTCATTCTAGATGTCATACCTTCTCTCATTTTATCTTTAGTTTCTTTATTGATTTCTTTCTTTCTTTCTTCATATCTTTCATTCTAGCTTTCATACCTTCTCTCATTCTATCTTCAGTTTCTTTATTGCTTTCTTTCTTTCTTTCTTTCGTTCTTTCTTGATATCTATCATTCTAGATTTCATACCTTCTCTCATTTTATCTTTTGTTTCTTTATTGATTTCTTTCTTTCTTCCTTTCTTGATATCTTAAATTCTAGCTTTCATACCTTCTCTCATTCCATCTTTAATTTCTTTATTACTTTCTTTATTGATTTCCTTTTTTCTTTCTTTCTTGATATTTTTCATTCTTGCTTTCATGCCTTCTCTCATTCTATCATTAGTTTCTTTCTTGATATCTTTCATTATAGCTTTCATACCTTCTTTCATTCTATTTTTAGTTTCTTTATTAATTACTTTCGTTCTTTCTTTTTTTCTTTCTTCATATCTCATTCTAGCTCTCATACCTTCTCTGATTCTATCTTTAGTTTCTTTACTTTTTTCTTTCTTTCTTTCTTTCTTTCTTTCTTTCTTGATAACTATCATTCTATCATTCATATCTTCACTCATTCAATCTTTATTTTCTTAATTACATTACTTCTACTTTGTTCCTTTTTTCTTTCTTTATATCTTTCATTCTAGCTTTCATACCTTCTCTCATTCTATCTTTAGATTCTTTTTTACTTACTTTCATTTCTTTCTTTCTTGATATCTTACATTTTAGCTTTCATACCTTCTGTCATTCTATCTTTAGTTTCTTTATTACTTTCTTTTTTTCTTTTTTTCTTGATATCTTTCATTCTATCTTTCATACCTTCTCTCGTTCTCTCTTTAGTTTCTTTATTACTTTCTTACTTTCTATCTTGATAGCTTTCATTCTAGCTTTAATCCCTTCTCTCATTCTATCTTTACTTTCTTTCTTTCTTGATATCTTTCATTCTAGATTTCATACCTTCTCTCATTTTATCTTTAGTTTCTGTCTTACTTTCTTACTTGATATCTCTCATTCTAGCTTTCATACCTTCTCTCATTTTATATTTAGTTTCTTTTCTGCTTACTTCAATTTTTCTTTCTTTCTTGTTATCTTTCATTCTAGCTTTAATACCTTCTCTCATTCTATCTTTAGTTTCTTAGTTTCTTTCTTACTTGATATAATTCATTCTAGATTTCATACCTTCTCTCATTTTATCTTTAGTTTCTTTATTGATTTCTTTCTTTCTTTCTTGATATCTATCATAATAGATTTCATACCTTCTCTCATTTTATCTTTAGTTTCTTTATTGCTTTCTTTCTTTCTTCCTTTCTTGATATCTTTCATTCTAGCTTTCATACCTTCTCTCATTCTATCTTTAGTTTCTTTTTACTTACTTTCATTTCATTCTTTCTTGATATCTTACATTCTAGATTTCATACCTTCTCTCATTCTATCTTTAGTTTCTTTATTACTTTCTTTCTTTCTTTCTTTATTTCTTGATATCTTTCATTCTATCTTTCATACCTTCTCTCATTTCATCTTTAATTTCTTTAATGATTTCTTTTTTTCTTTCTTTCTTGATATCTTTCATTCTAGCTCTCATACCTTCTCTGATTCTATCTTTAGTTTCTTTATTACTTTCTTTTTTTCTTTTTTTTTTGATATCTTTCATTCTATCTTTCATACCTTCTCTCGTTCTCTCTTTAGTTTCTTTATTACTTTCTTACTTTCTATCTTGATAGCTTTCATTCTAGCTTTAATCCCTTCTCTCATTCTATCTTTACTTTCTTTCTTTCTTGATATCTTTCATTCTAGATTTCATACCTTCTCTCATTTTATCTTTAGTTTCTGTCTTACTTTCTTACTTGATATCTCTCATTCTAGCTTTCATACCTTCTCTCATTTTATATTTAGTTTCTTTTCTGCTTACTTCAATTTTTCTTTCTTTCTTGTTATCTTTCATTCTAGCTTTAATACCTTCTCTCATTCTATCTTTAGTTTCTTAGTTTCTTTCTTACTTGATATAATTCATTCTAGATTTCATACCTTCTCTCATTTTATCTTTAGTTTCTTTATTGATTTCTTTCTTTCTTTCTTGATATCTATCATAATAGATTTCATACCTTCTCTCATTTTATCTTTAGTTTCTTTATTGCTTTCTTTCTTTCTTCCTTTCTTGATATCTTTCATTCTAGCTTTCATACCTTCTCTCATTCTATCTTTAGTTTCTTTTTACTTACTTTCATTTCATTCTTTCTTGATATCTTACATTCTAGATTTCATACCTTCTCTCATTCTATCTTTAGTTTCTTTATTACTTTCTTTCTTTCTTTCTTTATTTCTTGATATCTTTCATTCTTGCTTTCATACCTTCTCTCATTCTATCTTTAGTTTCTTTATTACTTACTTTCTTTCTTTCTTTCTTGATATCTTTCATTCTAGCTCTCATACCTTCTCTGATTCTATCTTTAGTTTCTTTATTACTTTCTTTCTTTTATTCTTTCTTTCTTGATATCTTTCATTCTTGCTTTCATACCTTCTCTCATTCTATCTTTAGTTTCTTTTTTACTTACTTTCATTTCTGTCTTTCTTGAGATCTTTCATTCTAGCTTTAATCCCTTCTCTCATTCTAACTTTAGTTTCTTTATTAGTTACTTTCTTTCTTTCTTGATATCTTTCATTCTAGTTTTCATATCTTCTCTCATTTTATCTTTAGTTTCTTTATTAATTTCTTTCTTTCTTTCTTCATATCTTTCATTCTAGCTTTCATACCTTCTCTAATTCTATCTTTAGTTTCTGTCTTACTTTCTTACTTTCTTTCTTGATATCTTTCATTCTAGCTTTCATACCTTCTCTCATTCTATCTTTAGTTTCTTTTTTACTTACTTTCATTTCTGTCTTTCTTGAGATCTTTCATTCTAGCTTTAATCCCTTCTTTCATTCTATCTTTAGTTTCTTTATTAGTTACTTTCTTTCTTTCTTGTTATTTTTCATTCTAGATTTCATACCTTCTCTCATTTTATCTTTAGTTTCTTTATTGATTTCTTTCTTTCTTTCTTCATATCATTCATTCTAGCTTTCATACCTTCTCTCATTCTATCTTTAGTTTCTTTATTACTTTCTTTCTTTCTTTCTTGATATCTATCATAATAGATTTCAAACCTTCTCTCATTTTATCTTTAGTTTCTTTATTGATTTCTTTCTTTCTTCCTTTCTTGATATCTTTCATTCTAGCTTTCATACCTTCTCTCATTCTATCTATAGATTCTTTTTTACTTACTTTCATTTCTTTCTTTCTTGATATCTTAAATTCTTGCTTCCATACCTTCTCTCATTCTATCTTTAGTTTCTTTATTACTTTCTTTCTTTCTTTCTTTCTTGATATCTTTCATTCTATTTTTCATACCTTCTTCTCGTCCTGTCTTTAGTTTCTTTATTACTTTCTTACTTTCTTTCTTTCTTTCTTGATAGCTTTCATTCTAGCTCTCATTCCTTCTCTAATTCTATCTTTAGTTTCTTTTTTACTTACTTTCATTTCTTTCTTTCTTGATATCTTAAATTTTAGCTTTCATACCTTCTCTCATTCTATCCTGAGATTCTTTACTACTTTCTTTCTTTCTTTCTTTCTTTCTTTCTTTCTTGATATCTTTCATTCGATCTTTCATACGTTCTCTCGTTCTATCTTTAGTTTCTTTATTACTTTCTTACTGTCTTTCTTTCTTGATATCTTTTATTCTAGCTCTCATCCCTTCTCTCTTTCTATCTTTAGTTTCTTTATTACTTTCATTCTTTCTTTCTTGATATCTTTCATTCTAGCTTTCATTCCTTCTCTCATTTCATCTTTAATTTCTCTATTGATTTCTTTTTTTCTTTCTTTCTTATCTTACATTCTACTTTCATACCTTCTCTCATTCTATCTTTAGTTTCTTTATTACTTTCTTTCTTTCTTTCTTGATATCTTTCATTCTAGATTTCATAATTTCCCTCATTTTATCTTTAGTTTCTATATTGATTTCTTTCTATCTTTCTTTCTTGATATCTATCATTCTAGATTTCATACCTTCTCTCATTTTATCTTTTGTTTCTTTATTGATTTCTTTCTTTCTTCCTTTCTTGATATCTTAAATTCTAGCTTTCATACCTTCTCTCATTCCATATTTAATTTCTTTATTACTTTCTTTATTGATTTCCTTTTTTCTTCTTTCTTGATATTTTTCATTCTTGCTTTCATGCCTTCTCTCATTCTATCATTAGTTTCTTTCTTGATATCTTTCATTATAGCTTTCATACCTTCTTTCATTCTATTTTTAGTTTCTTTATTAATTACTTTCGTTCTTTCTTTTTTTCTTTCTTCATATCTCATTCTAGCTCTCATACCTTCTCTGATTCTATCTTTAGTTTCTTTACTTTTTTCTTTCTTTCTTTCTTTCTTTCTTTCTTTCTTGATAACTATCATTCTATCATTCATATCTTCACTCATTCAATCTTTATTTTCTTAATTACATTACTTCTACTTTGTTCCTTTTTTCTTTCTTTATATCTTTCATTCTAGCTTTCATACCTTCTCTCATTCTATCTTTAGATTCTTTTTTACTTACTTTCATTTCTTTCTTTCTTGATATCTTACATTTTAGCTTTCATACCTTCTGTCATTCTATCTTTAGTTTCTTTATTACTTTCTTTTTTTCTTTTTTTCTTGATATCTTTCATTCTATCTTTCATACCTTCTCTCGTTCTATCTTTAGTTTCTTTATTACTTTCTTACTTTCTATCTTGATAGCTTTCATTCTAGCTTTAATCCCTTCTCTCATTCTATCTTTACTTTCTTTCTTTCTTGATATCTTTCATTCTAGATTTCATACCTTCTCTCATTTTATCTTTAGTTTCTGTCTTACTTTCTTACTTGATATCTCTCATTCTAGCTTTCATACCTTCTCTCATTTTATATTTAGTTTCTTTTTTGCTTACTTCAATTTTTCTTTCTTTCTTGTTATCTTTCATTCTAGCTTTAATACCTTCTCTCATTCTATCTTTAGTTTCTTAGTTTCTTTCTTACTTGATATAATTCATTCTAGATTTCATACCTTCTCTCATTTTATCTTTAGTTTCTTTATTGATTTCTTTCTTTCTTTCTTGATATCTATCATAATAGATTTCATACCTTCTCTCATTTTATCTTTAGTTTCTTTATTGCTTTCTTTCTTTCTTCCTTTCTTGATATCTTTCATTCTAGCTTTCATACCTTCTCTCATTCTATCTTTAGTTTCTTTTTACTTACTTTCATTTCATTCTTTCTTGATATCTTACATTCTAGATTTCATACCTTCTCTCATTCTATCTTTAGTTTCTTTATTACTTTCTTTCTTTCTTTCTTTATTTCTTGATATCTTTCATTCTATCTTTCATACCTTCTCTCATTTCATCTTTAATTTCTTTAATGATTTCTTTTTTTCTTTCTTTCTTGATATCTTTCATTCTTGCTTTCATACCTTCTCTCATTCTATCTTTAGTTTCTTTATTACTTACTTTCTTTCTTTCTTTCTTGATATCTTTCATTCTAGCTCTCATACCTTCTCTGATTCTATCTTTAGTTTCTTTATTACTTTCTTTCTTTTATTCTTTCTTTCTTGATATCTTTCATTCTTGCTTTCATACCTTCTCTCATTCTATCTTTAGTTTCTTTTTTACTTACTTTCATTTCTGTCTTTCTTGAGATCTTTCATTCTAGCTTTAATCCCTTCTCTCATTCTAACTTTAGTTTCTTTATTAGTTACTTTCTTTCTTTCTTGATATCTTTCATTCTAGTTTTCATATCTTCTCTCATTTTATCTTTAGTTTCTTTATTAATTTCTTTCTTTCTTTCTTCATATCTTTCATTCTAGCTTTCATACCTTCTCTAATTCTATCTTTAGTTTCTGTCTTACTTTCTTACTTTCTTTCTTGATATCTTTCATTCTAGCTTTCATACCTTCTCTCATTCTATCTTTAGTTTCTATTTTACTTACTTTCATTTCTGTCTTTCTTGAGATCTTTCATTCTAGCTTTAATCCCTTCTTTCATTCTATCTTTAGTTTCTTTATTAGTTACTTTCTTTCTTTCTTGTTATTTTTCATTCTAGATTTCATACCTTCTCTCATTTTATCTTTAGTTTCTTTATTGATTTCTTTCTTTCTTTCTTCATATCATTCATTCTAGCTTTCATACCTTCTCTCATTCTATCTTTAGTTTCTTTATTACTTTCTTTCTTTCTTTCTTGATATCTATCATAATAGATTTCAAACCTTCTCTCATTTTATCTTTAGTTTCTTTATTGATTTCTTTCTTTCTTCCTTTCTTGATATCTTTCATTCTAGCTTTCATACCTTCTCTCATTCTATCTATAGTTTCTTTTTTACTTACTTTCATTTCTTTCTTTCTTGATATCTTAAATTCTTGCTTTCATACCTTCTCTCATTCTATCTTTAGTTTCTTTATTACTTTCTTTCTTTCTTTCTTTCTTGATATCTTTCATTCTATTTTTCATACCTTCTTCTCGTCCTCTCTTTAGTTTCTTTATTACTTTCTTACTTTCTTTCTTTCTTTCTTGATAGCTTTCATTCTAGCTCTCATTCCTTCTCTAATTCTATCTTTAGTTTCTTTTTTACTTACTTTCATTTCTTTCTTTCTTGATATCTTAAATTTTAGCTTTCATACCTTCTCTCATTCTATCCTGAGATTCTTTACTACTTTCTTTCTTTCTTTCTTTCTTTCTTTCTTTCTTTCTTTCTTTCTTGATATCTTTCATTCGATCTTTCATACGTTCTCTCGTTCTATCTTTAGTTTCTTTATTACTTTCTTACTGTCTTTCTTTCTTGATATCTTTTATTCTAGCTCTCATCCCTTCTCTCTTTCTATCTTTAGTTTCTTTATTACTTTCTTTCTTTCTTTCTTGATATCTTTCATTCTAGCTTTCATTCCTTCTCTCATTTCATCTTTAATTTCTCTATTGATTTCTTTTTTTCTTTCTTTCTTATCTTACATTCTACTTTCATACCTTCTCTCATTCTATCTTTAGTTTCTTTATTACTTTCTTTCTTTCTTTCTTGATATCTTTCATTCTAGATTTCATAATTTCCCTCATTTTATCTTTAGTTTCTATATTGATTTCTTTCTATCTTTCTTTATTGATATCTATCATTCTAGATTTCATACCTTCTCTCATTTTATCTTTTGTTTCTTTATTGATTTCTTTCTTTGTTCCTTTCTTGATATCTTAAATTCTAGCTTTCATACCTTCTCTCATTCCATCTTTAATTTCTTTATTACTTTCTTTATTGATTTCCTTTTTTCTTTCTTTCTTGATATTTTTCATTCTTGCTTTCATGCCTTCTCTCATTCTATCATTAGTTTCTTTCTTGATATCTTTCATTATAGCTTTCATACCTTCTTTCATTCTATCTTTAGTTTCTTTATTAATTACTTTCGTTCTTTCTTTTTTTCTTTCTTCATATCTCATTCTAGCTCTCATACCTTCTCTGATTCTATCTTTAGTTTCTTTACTTTTTTCTTTCTTTCTTTCTTTCTTTCTTTCTTTCTTTCTTTCTTTCTTGATAACTATCATTCTATCATTCATATCTTCACTCATTCAATCTTTATTTTCTTAATTACATTACTTCTACTTTGTTCCTTTTTTCTTTCTTTATATCTTTCATTCTAGCTTTCATACCTTCTCTCATTCTATCTTTAGATTCTTTTTTACTTACTTTCATTTCTTTCTTTCTTGATATCTTACATTTTAGCTTTCATACCTTCTGTCATTCTATCTTTAGTTTCTTTATTACTTTCTTTTTTTCTTTTTTCTTGATATCTTTCATTCTATCTTTCATACCTTCTCTCGTTCTATCTTTAGTTTCTTTATTACTTTCTTTGTTTCTATCTTGATAGCTTTCATTCTAGCTTTAATCCCTTCTCTCATTCTATCTTTACTTTCTTTCTTTCTTGATATCTTTCATTCTAGATTTCATACCTTCTCTCATTTTATCTTTAGTTTCTGTCTTACTTTCTTACTTGATATCTCTCATTCTATCTTTCATACCTTCTCTCATTTTATATTTAGTTTCTTTTTTGCTTACTTCAATTTTTCTTTCTTTCTTGTTATCTTTCATTCTAGCTTTAATACCTTCTCTCATTCTATCTTTAGTTTCTTAGTTTCTTTCTTACTTGATATAATTCATTCTACATTTCATACCTTCTCTCATTTTATCTTTAGTTTCTTTATTGATTTCTTTCTTTCTTTCTTGATATCTATCATAATAGATTTCATACCTTCTCTCATTTTATCTTTAGTTTCTTTATTGCTTTCTTTCTTTCTTCCTTTCTTGATATCTTTCATTCTAGCTTTCATACCTTCTCTCATTCTATCTTTAGTTTCTTTTTACTTACTTTCATTTCATTCTTTCTTGATATCTTACATTCTAGATTTCATACCTTCTCTCATTCTATCTTTAGTTTCTTTATTACTTTCTTTCTTTCTTTCTTTATTTCTTGATATCTTTCATTCTATCTTTCATACCTTCTCTCATTTCATCTTTAATTTCTTTAATGATTTCTTTTTTTCTTTCTTTCTTGATATCTTTCATTCTTGCTTTCATACCTTCTATCATTCTATCTTTAGTTTCTTTATTACTTACTTTCTTTCTTTCTTTCTTGATATCTTTCATTCTAGCTCTCATACCTTCTCTGATTCTATCTTTAGTTTCTTTATTACTTTCTTTTATTCTTTCTTTCTTGATATCTTTCATTCTTGCTTTCATACCTTCTCTCATTCTATCTTTAGTTTCTTTTTTACTTACTTTCATTTCTGTCTTTCTTGAGATCTTTCATTCTAGCTTTAATCCCTTCTCTCATTCTAACTTTAGTTTCTTTATTAGTTACTTTCTTTCTTTCTTGATATCTTTCATTCTAGTTTTCATATCTTCTCTCATTTTATCTTTAGTTTCTTTATTAATTTCTTTCTTTCTTTCTTCATATCTTTCATTCTAGCTTTCATACCTTCTCTAATTCTATCTTTAGTTTCTGTCTTACTTTCTTACTTTCTTTCTTGATATCTTTCATTCTAGCTTTCATACCTTCTCTCATTCTATCTTTAGTTTCTTTTTTACTTACTTTCATTTCTGTCTTTCTTGAGATCTTTCATTCTAGCTTTAATCCCTTCTTTCATTCTATCTTTAGTTTCTTTATTAGTTACTTTCTTTCTTTCTTGTTATTTTTCATTCTAGATTTCATACCTTCTCTCATTTTATCTTTAGTTTCTTTATTGATTTCTTTCTTTCTTTCTTCATATCATTCATTCTAGCTTTCATACCTTCTCTCATTCTATCTTTAGTTTCTTTATTACTTTCTTTCTTTCTTTCTTGATATCTATCATAATAGATTTCAAACCTTCTCTCATTTTATCTTTAGTTTCTTTATTGATTTCTTTCTTTCTTCCTTTCTTGATATCTTTCATTCTAGCTTTCATACCTTCTCTCATTCTATCTATAGTTTCTTTTTTACTTACTTTCATTTCTTTCTTTCTTGATATCTTAAATTCTTCCTTTCATACCTTCTCTCATTCTATCTTTAGTTTCTTTATTACTTTCTTTCTTTCTTTCTTTCTTGATATCTTTCATTCTATTTTTCATACCTTCTTCTCGTCCTGTCTTTAGTTTCTTTATTACTTTCTTACTTTCTTTCTTTCTTTCTTGATAGCTTTCATTCTAGCTCTCATTCCTTCTCTAATTCTATCTTTAGTTTCTTTTTTACTTACTTTCATTTCTTTCTTTCTTGATATCTTAAATTTTAGCTTTCATACCTTCTCTCATTCTATCCTGAGATTCTTTACTACTTTCTTTCTTTCTTTCTTTCTTTCTTTCTTTCTTTCTTTCTTGATATCTTTCATTCGATCTTTCATACGTTCTCTCGTTCTATCTTTAGTTTCTTTATTACTTTCTTACTGTCTTTCTTTCTTGATATCTTTTATTCTAGCTCTCATCCCTTCTCTCTTTCTATCTTTAGTTTCTTTATTACTTTCTTTCTTTCTTTCTTGATATCTTTCATTCTAGCTTTCATTCCTTCTCTCATTTCATCTTTAATTTCTCTATTGATTTCTTTTTTTCTTTCTTTCTTATCTTACATTCTACTTTCATACCTTCTCTCATTCTATCTTTAGTTTCTTTATTACTTTCTTTCTTTCTTTCTTGATATCTTTCATTCTAGATTTCATAATTTCCCTCATTTTATCTTTAGTTTCTATATTGATTTCTTTCTATCTTTCTTTCTTGATATCTTTCATTCTAGCTTTCATACCTTCTCTCATTCTATCTTTAGTTTCTTTATTACTTTCTTTCTTTCTTTCTTTCTTTCTTGATATCTTTCATTCTAGCTTTCATACATTCTTTCATTCTATCTTTAGTTTCTCTATTAATTACTTTCTTTCTTTCTTTCTTTCTTTCTTCCTTCATTTCTCATTCTAGCTTTCATACCTTCTCTCATTCTATCTTTAGATTCTTTATTACTTTCTTTCTTTCTTTCTTTCTTTCTTGATATCTATCATTCTAGATCTCATATCTTCTCTCATTCTATCTTTATTTTCTTTATTACTTTCAATCTTTATTTCTTGATATCTTTCATTCTATATTTCATACCTTCTCTCGTTCTATCTTTTGTTTCTTTATTACTTTCTTCCTTTCTTTCTTGATATCTTTCATTCTAGTTTTCATACCTTTTCTCATTCTATCTTTAGTTTCTTTATTAGTTACTTTCATTTCTTTCTTTCTTGATATCTTTCATTCTAGATTTCACACCTTCTCTCATTTTATCTTTAGTTTCTTTATTGATTTCTTTCTTTCTTTCTTCATATCTTTCATTCTAGCTTTCATACCTTCTCTCATTCTATCTTCAGTTTCTTTACTGCTTTCTTTCTTTCTTTCTTTCTTTCTTGATATCTTTCATTCTAGCTTTCATACATTCTTTCATTCTATCTTTAGTTTCTCTATTAATTACTTTCTTTCTTTCTTTCTTTCTTTCTTCCTTCATATCTCATTCTAGCTTTCATACCTTCTCTCATTCTATCTTTAGATTCTTTATTACTTTCTTTCTTTCTTTCTTTCTTTCTTGATATCTATCATTCTAGATCTCATATCTTCTCTCATTCTATCTTTATTTTCTTTATTACTTTCTATCTTTCTTTATTTCTTGATATCTTTCATTCTATATTTCATACCTTCTCTCGTTCTATCTTTTGTTTCTTTATTACTTTCTTCCTTTCTTTCTTGATATCTTTCATTCTAGTTTTCATACCTTTTCTCATTCTATCTTTAGTTTCTTTATTAGTTACTTTCATTTCTTTCTTTCTTGATATCTTTCATTCTAGATTTCATACCTTCTCTCATTTTATCTTTAGTTTCTTTATTGATTTCTTTCTTTCTTTCTTTCTTGATATCTTTCATTCTAGATTTCATACCTTCTCTCATTTTATCTTTAGTTTCTGTCTTACTTTCTTACTTGATATCTCTCATTCTATCTTTCATACCTTCTCTCATTTTATATTTAGTTTCTTTTTTGCTTACTTCAATTTTTCTTTCTTTCTTGTTATCTTTCATTCTAGCTTTAATACCTTCTCTCATTCTATCTTTAGTTTCTTAGTTTCTTTCTTACTTGATATAATTCATTCTAGATTTCATACCTTCTCTCATTTTATCTTTAGTTTCTTTATTGATTTCTTTCTTTCTTTCTTGATATCTATCATAATAGATTTCATACCTTCTCTCATTTTATCTTTAGTTTCTTTATTGCTTTCTTTCTTTCTTCCTTTCTTGATATCTTTCATTCTAGCTTTCATACCTTCTCTCATTCTATCTTTAGTTTCTTTTTACTTACTTTCATTTCATTCTTTCTTGATATCTTACATTCTAGATTTCATACCTTCTCTCATTCTATCTTTAGTTTCTTTATTACTTTCTTTCTTTCTTTCTTTATTTCTTGATATCTTTCATTCTATCTTTCATACCTTCTCTCATTTCATCTTTAATTTCTTTAATGATTTCTTTTTTTCTTTCTTTCTTGATATCTTTCATTCTTGCTTTCATACCTTCTATCATTCTATCTTTAGTTTCTTTATTACTTACTTTCTTTCTTTCTTTCTTGATATCTTTCATTCTAGCTCTCATACCTTCTCTGATTCTATCTTTAGTTTCTTTATTACTTTCTTTCTTTTATTCTTTCTTTCTTGATATCTTTCATTCTTGCTTTCATACCTTCTCTCATTCTATCTTTAGTTTCTTTTTTACTTACTTTCATTTCTGTCTTTCTTGAGATCTTTCATTCTAGCTTTAATCCCTTCTCTCATTCTAACTTTAGTTTCTTTATTAGTTACTTTCTTTCTTTCTTGATATCTTTCATTCTAGTTTTCATATCTTCTCTCATTTTATCTTTAGTTTCTTTATTAATTTCTTTCTTTCTTTCTTCATATCTTTCATTCTAGCTTTCATACCTTCTCTAATTCTATCTTTAGTTTCTGTCTTACTTTCTTACTTTCTTTCTTGATATCTTTCATTCTAGCTTTCATACCTTCTCTCATTCTATCTTTAGTTTCTTTTTTACTTACTTTCATTTCTGTCTTTCTTGAGATCTTTCATTCTAGCTTTAATCCCTTCTTTCATTCTATCTTTAGTTTCTTTATTAGTTACTTTCTTTCTTTCTTGTTATTTTTCATTCTAGATTTCATACCTTCTCTCATTTTATCTTTAGTTTCTTTATTGATTTCTTTCTTTCTTTCTTCATATCATTCATTCTAGCTTTCATACCTTCTCTCATTCTATCTTTAGTTTCTTTATTACTTTCTTTCTTTCTTTCTTGATATCTATCATAATAGATTTCAAACCTTCTCTCATTTTATCTTTAGTTTCTTTATTGATTTCTTTCTTTCTTCCTTTCTTGATATCTTTCATTCTAGCTTTCATACCTTCTCTCATTCTATCTATAGTTTCTTTTTTACTTACTTTCATTTCTTTCTTTCTTGATATCTTAAATTCTTCCTTTCATACCTTCTCTCATTCTATCTTTAGTTTCTTTATTACTTTCTTTCTTTCTTTCTTTCTTGATATCTTTCATTCTATTTTTCATACCTTCTTCTCGTCCTGTCTTTAGTTTCTTTATTACTTTCTTACTTTCTTTCTTTCTTTCTTGATAGCTTTCATTCTAGCTCTCATTCCTTCTCTAATTCTATCTTTAGTTTCTTTTTTACTTACTTTCATTTCTTTCTTTCTTGATATCTTAAATTTTAGCTTTCATACCTTCTCTCATTCTATCCTGAGATTCTTTACTACTTTCTTTCTTTCTTTCTTTCTTTCTTTCTTTCTTTCTTGATATCTTTCATTCGATCTTTCATACGTTCTCTCGTTCTATCTTTAGTTTCTTTATTACTTTCTTACTGTCTTTCTTTCTTGATATCTTTCATTCTAGCTCTCATCCCTTCTCTCTTTCTATCTTTAGTTTCTTTATTACTTTCTTTCTTTCTTTCTTGATATCTTTCATTCTAGCTTTCATTCCTTCTCTCATTTCATCTTTAATTTCTCTATTGATTTCTTTTTTTCTTTCTTTCTTATCTTACATTCTACTTTCATACCTTCTCTCATTCTATCTTTAGTTTCTTTATTACTTTCTTTCTTTCTTTCTTGATATCTTTCATTCTAGATTTCATAATTTCCCTCATTTTATCTTTAGTTTCTATATTGATTTCTTTCTATCTTTCTTTCTTGATATCTTTCATTCTAGCTTTCATACCTTCTCTCATTCTATCTTTAGTTTCTTTATTACTTTCTTTCTTTCTTTCTTTCTTTCTTGATATCTTTCATTCTAGCTTTCATACATTCTTTCATTCTATCTTTAGTTTCTCTATTAATTACTTTCTTTCTTTCTTTCTTTCTTTCTTTCTTCCTTCATTTCTCATTCTAGCTTTCATACCTTCTCTCATTCTATCTTTAGATTCTTTATTACTTTCTTTCTTTCTTTCTTTCTTTCTTGATATCTATCATTCTAGATCTCATATCTTCTCTCATTCTATCTTTATTTTCTTTATTACTTTCTATCTTTATTTCTTGATATCTTTCATTCTATATTTCATACCTTCTCTCGTTCTATCTTTTGTTTCTTTATTACTTTCTTCCTTTCTTTCTTGATATCTTTCATTCTAGTTTTCATACCTTTTCTCATTCTATCTTTAGTTTCTTTATTAGTTACTTTCATTTCTTTCTTTCTTGATATCTTTCATTCTAGATTTCACACCTTCTCTCATTTTATCTTTAGTTTCTTTATTGATTTCTTTCTTTCTTTCTTCATATCTTTCATTCTAGCTTTCATACCTTCTCTCATTCTATCTTCAGTTTCTTTACTGCTTTCTTTCTTTCTTTCTTTCTTTCTTGATATCTTTCATTCTAGCTTTCATACATTCTTTCATTCTATCTTTAGTTTCTCTATTAATTACTTTCTTTCTTTCTTTCTTTCTTTCTTCCTTCATATCTCATTCTAGCTTTCATACCTTCTCTCATTCTATCTTTAGATTCTTTATTACTTTCTTTCTTTCTTTCTTTCTTTCTTGATATCTATCATTCTAGATCTCATATCTTCTCTCATTCTATCTTTATTTTCTTTATTACTTTCTATCTTTCTTTATTTCTTGATATCTTTCATTCTATATTTCATACCTTCTCTCGTTCTATCTTTTGTTTCTTTATTACTTTCTTCCTTTCTTTCTTGATATCTTTCATTCTAGTTTTCATACCTTTTCTCATTCTATCTTTAGTTTCTTTATTAGTTACTTTCATTTCTTTCTTTCTTGATATCTTTCATTCTAGATTTCATACCTTCTCTCATTTTATCTTTAGTTTCTTTATTGATTTCTTTCTTTCTTCCTTTCTTGATATCTTTCATTCTAGCTTTCATACTTTCTCTCATTCTATCTATAGTTTCTTTTTTACTTACTTTCATTTCTTTCTATCTTGATATCTTAAATTCTAGCTTTCATACCTTCTCTCATTCCATCTTTAATTTCTTTATTACTTTCTTTATTGATTTCTTTTTTTCTTTCTTTCTTGATATATTTCATTCTTGCTTTCATGCCTTCTCTCATTCTATCATTAGTTTCTTTCTTGATATCTTTCATTCTAGCTTTCATACCTTCTTTCATTCTATCTTTAGTTTCTTTATTAATTACTTTCGTTCTTTCTTTTTTTCTTTCTTCATATCTCATTCTAGCTCTCATACCTTCTCTGATTCTATCTTTAGTTTCTTTACTTTTTTCTTTCTTTCTTTCTTTCTTTCTTGATAACTATCATTCTAGCATTCATATCTTCACTCATTCAATCTTTATTTTCTTTATTACATTACTTCTACTTTGTTCCTTTTTTCTTTCTTTATATCTTTCATTCTAGCTTTCATACCTTCTCTCATTCTATCTTTAGTTTCTTTATTACTTTCTTTCTTTCTTTCTTTCTTTCTTGATATCTTACATTCTAGCTTTCATACCTTCTCTCATTATATCTTTAGTTTCTTTATTACTTTCTTTCTTTCTTTCTTTCTTTCTTGATATCTTTCATTCTATCTTTCATACCTTCTCTCGTTCTATCTTTAGTTTCTTTATTACTTTCTTACTTGATATCTCTCATTCTAGCTTTCATACCTTCTCTCATTTTATATTTAGTTTCTTTTTTACTTACTTCAATTTTTCTTTCTTTCTTGTTATCTTTCATTCTAGCTTTAATACCTTCTCTCATTCTATCTTTAGTTTCTTTATTAGTTTCTTTCTTACTTGATATAATTCATTCTAGATTTCATACCTTCTCTCATTTTATCTTTAGTTTCTTTATTGATTTCTTTCTTTCTTTCTTGATATCTATCATAATAGATTTCATCCCTTCTCTCATTTTATCTTTAGTTTCTTTATTGATTTCTTCCTTTCTTCCTTTCTTGATATCTTTCATTCTAGCTTTCATACCTTCTCTCATTCTATCTTTAGTTTCTTTATTAGTTACTTTCTTTCTTTCTTGATATCTTTCATTCTAGATTTCATATCTTCTCTCATTTTATCTTTAGTTTCTTTATTAATTTCTTTCTTTCTTTCTTCATATCTTTCATTCTAGCTTTCATACCTTCTCTAATTCTATCTTTAGTTTCTTTATTACTTTCTTTCTTTCTTCATATCCTTCATTCTATCTTTCATACCTTCTCTCGTTATATCTCTAGTTTCTGTCTTACTTTCTTACTTTCTTTCTTGATATCTTTCATTCTAGCTTTCATACCTTCTCTCATTCTATCTTTAGTTTCTTTTTTACTTACTTCAATTTTTTCTTTCTTTCTTGTTATCTTTCATTCTAGCTTTAATACCTTCTCTCATTCTTTCTTTAGTTTCTTTTTTACTTACTTTCATTTCTGTCTTTCTTGAGATCTTTCATTCTTGCTTTAATCCCTTCTCTCATTCTATCTTTAGTTTCTTTATTAGTTACTTTCTTTATTTCTTGATATCTTTCATTCTAGATTTCATAACTTCTCTCATTTTATTTTTAGTTTCTTTATTGATTTCTTTCTTTCTTTCTTCATATCATTCATTCTAGCTTTCATACCTTCTCTCATTCTATCTTTAGTTTCTTTATTACTTTCTTTCTTTCTTTCTTGATATCTATCATAATAGATTTCATACCTTCCCTCATTTTATCTTTAGTTTCTTTATTGATTTCTTTCTTTCTTCCTTTCTTGATATCTTTCATTCTAGCTTTCATACCTTCTCTCATTCTATCTATAGTTTCTTTTTTACTTACTTTCATTTCTTTCTTTCTTGATATATTAAATTCTTGCTTTCATACCTTCTCTCATTCTATCTTTAGTTTCTTTATTACTTTCTTTCTTTCTTTCTTTCTTGATATCTTTCATTCTATTTTTCATACCTTCTTCTTGTTCTGTCTTTAGTTTCTTTATTACTTTCTTACTTTCATTTCTTTCTTTCTTGATATCTTAAATTTTAGCTTTCATACCTTCTCTCATTCTATCCTGAGATTCTTTACTACTTTCTTTCTTTCTCTCTTTCTTTCTTTCTTTCTTTCTTTCTTTCTTTCTTTCTTGATATCTTTCATTCTATCTTTCATACCATCTCTCGTTCTATCTTTAGTTTCTTTATTACTTTCTTACTTTCTTTCTTTCTTGATATCTTTTATTCTAGCTCTCATCCCTTCTCTCTTTCTATCTTTAGTTTCTTTATTACTTTCTTTCTTTCTTGATATCTTTCATTCTAGCTTTCATTCCTTCTCTCATTTCATCTTTAATTTCTCTATTGATTTCTTTTTTTCTTTCTTTCTTATCTTACATTCTAGCTTTCATAACTTCTCTCATTCTATCTTTAGTTTCTTTATTACTTTCTTTCTTTCTTTCTTGATATCTTTCATTCTAGATTTCATAATTTCCCTCATTTTATCTTTAGTTTCTAAATTGATTTCTTTCTTTCTTTCTTTCTTGATATCTTTCATTCTAGCTTTCATACCTTCTCTCATTCTATCTTTAGTTTCTTTATTACTTTCTTTCTTTCTTTCTTTCTTTCTTGATATCTTTCATTCTAGCTTTCATACATTCTTTCATTCTATCTTTAGTTTCTCTATTAATTACTTTCTTTCTTTCTTTCTTTCTTTCTTTCTTTCTTTCTTTCTTCCTTCCTTCATATCTCATTCTAGCTTTCATACCTTCTCTCATTCTATCTTTAGATTCTTTATTACTTTCTTTATTTCTTTCTTTCTTTCTTGATATCTATCATTCTAGATCTCATACCTTCTCTCATTTTATCTTTAGTTTCTTTATTTATTCATTTCTTTCTTCCTTTCTTGATATCTTTCATTCTAGCTTTCATACTTTCTCTCATTCTATCTATAGTTTCTTTTTTACTTACTTTCATTTCTTTCTTTCTTGATATATTACATTCTAGCTTTCATACCTTCTCTCATTTTGTCTTTAGTTTCTTTATTACTTTCTTTCTTTCTTTCTTTCTTTCTTCATATCTTTCATTCTATCTTTCACACCTTCTCTCGTTCTATCTTTAGTTTCTTTTTTACTTACTTTCATTTCTGTCTTTCTTGATATCTTTCATTCTAGCTTTATTCCCTTCTCTCATTCTATCATTAGTTTCTTTATTAGTTACTTTCATTCTTTCTTGATATCTTTCATTCCAGATTTCATACCTTCTCTCATTTTATCTTTAGTTTCTTTATTAATTTCTTTCTTTCTTTCTTCATATCTTTCATTCTAGCTTTCATACCTTCTCTCATTCTATCTTTAGTTTCTTTATTACTTTCTTTCTTTCTTTCTTGATATCTTTCATTCTATCTTTCATACCTTCTCTCGTTCTTTCTTTAGTTTCTTGATTACTTTCTTACTTTCTTTCTTGATATCTTTCATTCTAGCTTTAATCCCTTCTCTCATTCTACTTTCTTTCTTTCTTTCTTTCTTTCTTTCTTTCTTTCTTTCTTTCTTTCTTTCTTTCTTCCTTCATATCTCATTCTAGCTTTCATACCTTCTCTCATTCTATCTTTAGATTCTTTATTACTTTCTTTATTTCTTTCTTTCTTTCTTGATATCTATCATTCTAGATCTCATACCTTCTCTCATTTTATCTTTAGTTTCTTTATTTATTCATTTCTTTCTTCCTTTCTTGATATCTTTCATTCTAGCTTTCATACTTTCTCTCATTCTATCTATAGTTTCTTTTTTACTTACTTTCATTTCTTTCTTTCTTGATATATTACATTCTAGCTTTCATACCTTCTCTCATTTTGTCTTTAGTTTCTTTATTACTTTCTTTCTTTCTTTCTTTCTTTCTTCATATCTTTCATTCTATCTTTCACACCTTCTCTCGTTCTATCTTTAGTTTCTTTTTTACTTACTTTCATTTCTGTCTTTCTTGATATCTTTCATTCTAGCTTTAATCCCTTCTCTCATTCTATCATTAGTTTCTTTATTAGTTACTTTCTTTCATTCTTGATATCTTTCATTCTAGATTTCATATCTTCTCTCATTTTATCTTTAGTTTCTTTATTAATTTCTTTCTTTCTTTCTTTCTTCATATCTCTCATTCTAGCTTTCATACCTTCTCTCATTTTATATTTAGTTTCTTTTTTACTTACTTCAATTTTTCTTTCTTTCTTGTTATCTTTCATTCTGGCTTTAATACCTTCTCTCATTCTATCTTTAGTTTCTTTATTAGTTTCTTTCTTACTTGATATAATTCATTCTAAATTTCATACCTTCTCTCATTTTATCTTTAGTTTCTTTATTGATTTCTTTCTTTCTTTCTTGATATCTATCATAATAGATTTCATACCTTCTCTCATTTTATCTTTAGTTTCTTTATTGATTTCTTTCTTTCTTCCTTTCTTGATATCTTTCATTCTAGCTTTCATACCTTCTCTCATTCTATCTTTAGTTTCTTTTTTACTTACTTTCATTTCTGTCTTTCTTGAGATCTTTCATTCTAGCTTTAATCCCTTCTCTCATTCTATCTTTAGTTTCTTTATTAGTTACTTTCTTTCTTTCTTGATATCTTTCATTCTAGATTTCATATCTTCTATCATTTTATCTTTAGTTTCTTTATTAATTTCTTTCTTTCTTTATTTCTTCATATCTTTCATTCTAGCTTTCATACCTTCTCTAATTCTATCTTTAGTTTCTTTATTACTTTCTTTCTTTCTTGATATCTTTCATTCTATCTTTCATACCTTCTCTCGTTCTATCTCTAGTTTCTGTCTTACTTTCTTACTTTCTTTCTTGATATCTTTCATTCTAGCTTTCATACCTTCTCTCATTCTATCTTTAGTTTCTTTTTTCCTTACTTCAATTTTTTCTTTCTTTCTTGTTATCTTTCATTCTAGCTTTAATACCTTCTCTCATTCTTTCTTTAGTTTCTTTTTTACTTACTTTCATTTCTGTCTTTCTTGAGATCTTTCATTCTAGCTTTAATCCCTTCTCTCATTCTATCTTTAGTTTCTTTATTAGTTACTTTATTTATTTCTTGATATCTTTCATTCTAGATTTCATACCTTCTCTCATTTTATTTTTAGTTTCTTTATTGATTTTTTTCTTTCTTTCTTCATATCATTCATTCTAGCTTTCATACCTTCTCTCATTCTATCTTTAGTTTCTTTATTACTTTCTTTCTTTGTTTCTTGATATCTATCATAATAGATTTCATACCTTCTCTCATTTTATCTTTAGTTTCTTTATTGATTTCTTTCTTTCTTCCTTTCTTGATATCTTTCATTCTAGCTTTCATACCTTCTCTCATTCTATCTATAGTTTCTTTTTTACTTACTTTCATTTCTTTCTTTCTTGATATATTAAATTCTTGCTTTCATACCTTCTCTCATTCTATCTTTAGTTTCTTTATTACTTTCTTTCTTTCTTTCTTTCTTGATAACTTTCATTCTATTTTTCATACCTTCTTCTCGTTCTGTCTTTAGTTTCTTTATTACTTTCTTACTTTCTTTCTTTCTTTCTTGATAGCTTTCATTCTAGCTCTCATTCCTTCTCTAATTCTATCTTTAGTTTCTTTTTTACTTACTTTCATTTCTTTCTTTCTTGATATCTTAAATTTTTGCTTTCATACCTTCTCTCATTCTATCCTGAGATTCTTTACTACTTTCTTTCTTTCTTTCTTTCTTTCTTTCTTTCTTTCTTTCTTTCTTTCTTGATATCTTTCATTCTATCTTTCATACCTTCTCTCGTTCTATTTTTAGTTTCTTTATTACTTTCTTACTTTCTTTCTTTCTTGATATCTTTTATTCTAGCTCTCATCCCTTCTCTCTTTCTATCTTTAGTTTCTTTATTACTTTCTTTCTTTCTTGATATCTTTCATTCTAGCTTTCATTCCTTCTCTCATTTCATCTTTAATTTCTCTATTGATTTCTTTTTTTCTTTCTTTCTTATCTTACATTCTAGCTTTCATAACTTCTCTCATTCTATCTTTAGTTTCTTTATTACTTTCTTTCTTTCTTTCTTGATATCTTTCATTCTAGCTTTCATTCCTTTTCTCATTTCATCTTTAATTTCTCTATTGATTTCTTTTTTTCTTTCTTTCTTATCTTACATTCTAGCTTTCATAACTTCTCTCATTCTATCTTTAGTTTCTTTATTACTTTCTTTCTTTCTTTCTTGATATCTTTCATTCTAGCTTTCATACATTCTTTCATTCTATCTTTAGTTTCTCTATTAATTACTTTCTTTCTTTCTTTCTTTCTTTCTTTCTTTCTTCCTTCATATCTCATTCTAGCTTTCATACCTTCTCTCATTCTATCTTTAGATCTTTATTACTTTCTTTCTTTCTTTCTTTCTTGATATCTATCATTCTAGATCTCATACCTTCTCTCATTTTATCTTTAGTTTCTTTATTTATTTATTTATTTCTTCCTTTCTTGATATCTTTCATTCTAGCTTTCATACTTTCTCTCATTCTATCTATAGTTTCTTTTTTACTTACTTTCATTTCTTTCTTTCTTGATATCTTACATTCTAGCTTTCATACCTTCTCTCATTTTATCTTTAGTTTCTTTATTACTTTCTTTCTTTCTTTCTGTCTTTCTTCATATCTTTCATTCTATCTTTCACACCTTCTCTCGTTCTATCTTTAGTTTCTTTTTAACTTACTTTCATTTCTTTCTTTCTTGATATCTTTCATTCTAGCTTTAATCCCTTCTCTCATTCTATCATTAGTTTCTTTATTAGTTACTTTCTTTCTTTCTTGATATCTTTCATTCTAGATTTCATATCTTCTCTCATTTTATCTTTAGTTTCTTTATTAATTTCTTTCTTTCTTTCTTTCTTTCTTCATATCTTTCATTCTAGCTTTCATGCCTTCTCTCATTCTATCTTTAGTTTCTTTATTACTTTCTTTCTTTCTTTCCTGATATCTTTCATTCTATCTTTCATACCTTCTCTGATTCTATCTTTAGTTTCTTTATTACTTTCTTTCTTTCCTTCCTTCTTTCTTTCTTTCTTTCTTGATATCTTTCATTCTAGCTTTCATACCTTCTTTCATTCTATCTATAGTTTCTCTATTAATTACTTTCTTTCTTTCTTTCTTTCTTTCTTCATAACTCATTCTAGCTTTCATACCTTCTCTCATTCAATCTTTAGTTTCTTTATTACTTTCTTTCTTTCTTTCTTTCTTTCTTTCTTTCTTGATATCTATCATTCTAGATTTCATACCTTCTCTCATTTTGTCTTTAGTTTCTTTATTGATATCTTTCTTTCTTCCTTTCTTGATATCTTTCATTCTAGCTTTCATACCTTCTCTCATTCTATCTTTAGTTTCTTTTTTACTTACTTTCATTTCTTTCTTTCTTGATATCTTACATTCTAGCTTTCATACCTTCTCTCATTCTATCTTTAGTTTCTTTATTACTTTCTTTCTATCATTCTTTCTTTCTTTCTTTCTTGATATCTTTTACTCTATCTTTCATACCTTCTCTCGTTCTATCTTTAGTTTCTTTATTACTTTCTTACAATCTTTCTCGATATCTTTCATTCTAGCTTTCATACCTTCTCTCATTCTTTCTTTAGTTTCTTTTTTACTTACTTTCATTTCTTTCTTTCTTGATATCTTTCATTCTAGCTTTAAACCCTTCTCTCATTCTATCTTTAGTTTCTTTATTAGTTTCTTTCTTTCTTTCTTGATATCTTTCATTCTAGATTTCATACCTTCTCTCATTTTATCTTTAGTTTCTTTATTAATTTCTTTCTTTCTTTCTTTCTTCATATCTTTCATTCTAGCTTTCATACCTTCCATCATTCTATCTTTAGTTTCTTTATTACTTTCTTTCTTTCTTTCTTGATATCTTTCATTCTCTTTCATACCTTCTCTCGTTCTATCTTTAGTTTCTTTATTACTTTCTTACTTTCTTTCTTGATATCTTTCATTCTAGCTTTCATACCTTCTCTCATTCTATCTTTACTTTCTTTTTTACTTACTTCAATTTTTTCTTTCTTTCTTGATATCTTTCATTATAGCTTTCATACCTTCTCTCATTCCATCTTTAGTTTCTTTATTACTTTCTTCATTTCTTTCTTTCTTTTTATCTATCATTCTAGATTTCATACCTTCTCTCATTTTATCTTTAGTTTCTTTATTACTTTCTTTCTTTCTTTCTTTCTTGATATCTTTCATTCTAGCTTTCATACCTTCTCTCGTTCTATCTTTAGTTTCTTTATTACTTTCTTACTTTCTTTCTTGATATCTTTCATTCTAGCTTTCATACCTTCTCTCATTCTATCTTTACTTTCTTTTTTACTTACTTCAATTTTTTCTTTCTTTCTTGATATCTTTCATTATAGCTTTCATACCTTCTCTCATTCCATCTTTAGTTTCTTTATTACTTTCTTCATTTCTTTCTTTCTTTTTATCTATCATTCTAGATTTCATACCTTCTCTCATTTTATCTTTAGTTTCTCTATTAATTACTTTCTTTCTTTCTTTCTATCTTACTTTATTTCTTTCTTGATATCTATCATTCTAGATCTCATACCTTCTCTCATTTTATCTTTAGTTTCTTTATTGATTTCTTTCTTTCTTCCTTTCTTGATATCTTTCATTCTAGCTTTCTTACCTTCTCTCATTTTATCTTTAGTTTCTTTATTACTTTCTTTCTTTCTTTCTTCATATCTTTCATTCTATCTTCTCTCTTTCATACCTTCTCTCATTTTATCTTTAGTTTCTTTATTGATTTCTTTCTTTCTTCCTTTCTTGATATCTTTCATTCTAGCTTTCTTACCTTCTCTCATTTTATCTTTAGTTTCTTTATTACTTTCTTTCTTTCTTTCTTCATATCTTTCATTCTATCTTTCACACCTTCTCTCGTTCTATCTTTAGTTTCTTTTTTACTTACTTTCATTTCTTTCTTTCTTGATATCTTTCATTCTAGCTTTAATCCCTTCTCTCAATCTATCTTTAGTTTCTTTATTACTTTCTTACTTTCTATCTTGATATCTTTCATTCTAGCTTACATACCTTCTCTCATTCTTTCTTTAGTTTCTTTTTTACTTACTTTCATTTCTTTCTTTCTTGATATCTTTCATTCTAGCTTTAATCCCTTCTCTCATTCTATCTTTACATTCTTTCTTTCTTGATATCTTTCATTCTAGCTTTCATACCTTCTCTCGTTCTATCTCTAGTTTCTGTCTTACTTTCTTACTTTCTTTCTTGATATCTTTCATTCTAGCTTTCATACCTTCTCTCATTCTATCTTTAGTTTCTTTTTTACTTACTTTCTTACCTGATATAATTCATTGTAGATTTCATACCTTCCCTCATTTTATCTTTAGTTTCTTTATTGATTTCTTTCTTTCTTTCTTGATATCTATCATAATAGATTTCATACCTTCTCTCATTTTATCTTTAGTTTCTTTATTGATTTCTTTCTTTCTTCCTTTCTTGATATCTTTCATTCTAGCTTTCATACCTTCTCTCATTCTATCTTTAGTTTATTTTTTAATTAATTTCATTTCTTTCTTTCTTGATATCTTACATTCTAGCTTTCATACCTTCTCTCATTCTATCTTTAGTTTCTTTATTACTTTCTTTCTTTCTTTCTTTCTTTCTTGATATCTTTCATTCTATCTTTCATACCTTCTCACGTTCTATCTTTAGTTTCTTTATTACTTTCTTACTTTCTTTCTTGATATCTTTCATTCTTGCTTTCACATCTTCTCTCATTCTTTCTTTAGTTTCTTTTTTACTTACTTTCATTTCTGTCTTTCTTGATAACTTTCATTCTAGCTTTAATCCCTTCTCTCATTCTATTTTTAGTTTCTTTATTAGTTACTTTCTTTCTTTCTTGATATCTTTCATTCTAGATTTCATATCTTCTCTCATTTTATCTTTAGTTTCATTATTAATTTCTTTCTTTCTTTCTTCATATCTTTCATTCTAGCTTTCATACCTTCTCTAATTCTATCTTTAGTTTCTTTATTACTTTCTTTCCTTCTTGATATCTTTCATTCTATCTTTCATATCTTCTCTTGTTCTATCTCTAGTTTCTGTCTTACTTTCTTACTTTCTTTCTTGATAACTTTCATTCTAGCTTTCATACCTTCTCTCATTCTATCTTTAGTTTCTTTTTTACTTACTTCAATTTTTTCTTTCTTTTTTGTTATCTTTCATTCTAGCTTTAATACATTCTCTCATTCTATCTTTAGGTTCTTTATTACTTTCTTTCTTTCTTGATATATTTCATTCTAGATTTCATGCCTTCTCTCATTTTATCTTTAGTTTTTTTATTGATTTCTTTCTTTCTTTCTTCATATCATTCATTCTAGCTTTCATACCTTCTCTCATTCTATCTTTATTTTCTTTATTACTTTCTTTCTTTCTTTCTTTATTTCTTGATATCTTTCATTCTATCTTTCATACCTTCTCTCGTTCTATCTTTAGTTTCTTTATTTCTTTCTTTCTTTCTTTCTTCATATCTTTCATTCTAGCTTTCATACCTTCTCTAATTCTATCTTTAGTTTCTTTATTACTTTCTTTCCTTCTTGATATCTTTCATTCTATCTTTCATACCTTCTCTCGTTCTATCTCTAGTTTCTGTCTTACTTTCTTACTTTCTTTCTTGATATCTTTCATTCTAGCTTTCATACCTTCACTCATAATATCTTTAGTTTCTTTTTTACTTACTTCAATTTTTTCTTTCTTTCTTGTTATCTTTCATTCTAGCTTTAATACATTCTCTCATTCTATCTTTAGTTTCTTTATTAGTTTCTTTCTTTCTTGATATATTTCATTCTAGATTTCATTCCTTCTCTCATTTTATCTTTAGTTTCTTTATTGATTTCTTTCTTTCTTCATATCATTCATTCTAGCGTTCATACCTTCTCTCATTCTATCTTTAGTTTCTTTATTACTTTCTTTCTTTATTTCTTGATATCTTTCATTCTATCTTTCATACCTTCTCTCGTTCTATCTTTAGTTTCTTTATTACTTTCTTACTTTCTTTCTTTATATCTTTTATTCTAGCTTTCATACCTTCTCTCATTCTATCTTTAGTTTCTTTTTTACTTACTTTCATTTCTTTCTTTCTTACTATCTTTCATTCTAGCTTTAATACCTTCTCTCATTCTATCTTTAATTTCTTTATTAGTTATTTTCTTTCTTTCTTGATATCTTTCATTCTAGATTTCATGCCTTCTCTCATTCTATCTTTACTTTCTTTATTACTTTCTTTCTTTCTTTCTTTCTTCATATCTTCCATTCTAGCTTTCATACCTTCTCTAATTCTATCTTTAGTGTCTTTATTACTTTCTTTCCTTCTTGATATCTTTCATTCTATCTTTCATACCTTCTCTCGTTCTATCTCTAGTTTCTGTCTTACTTTCTTACTTTCTTTCTTGATATCTTTCATTCTAGCTTTCATACCTTCTCTCATAATATCTTTAGTTTCTTTTTTACTTACTTCAATTTTTTCTTTCTTTCTTGTTATCTTTCATTCTAGCTTTAATACATTCTCTCATTCTATCTTTAGTTTCTTTATTAGTTTCTTTCTTTCTTGATATATTTCATTCTAGATTTCATTCCTTCTCTCATTTTATCTTTAGTTTCTTTATTGATTTCTTTCTTTCTTTCTTCATATCATTCATTCTAGCGTTCATACCTTCTCTCATTCTATCTTTAGTTTCTTTATTACTTTCTTTCTTTCTTTCTTTCTTTCTTTATTTCTTGATATCTTTCATTCTATCTTTCATACCTTCTCTCGTTCTATCTTTAGATTCTTTATTACTTTCTTACTTTCTTTCTTTATATCTTTTATTCTAGCTTTCATACCTTCTCTCATTCTATCTTTAGTTTCTTTTTTACTTACTTTCATTTCTTTCTTTCTTAGTATCTTTCATTCTAGCTTTAATACCTTCTCTCATTCTATCTTTAATTTCTTTATTAGTTATTTTCTTTCTTTCTTGATATCTTTCATTCTAGATTTCATGAGTTCTCTCATTCTATCTTTAGTTTCTTTATTACTTTCTTTCTTTTCTTTCTTTCTTGATATCTTTCATTCTATCTTTCATACCTTCTCTCGTTCTATCTTTAGTTTCTTTCTTACTTTCTTTTTTTCTTTCTTTCTTTCTTGATAGCTTTCATTCTATCTCTCATACCTTCTCTCGTTCTATCTTTATTTTCTCTATTATTTTCTTTCTTTCTTTCTTTCTTTCTTGATATATTTCATTCTTGCTTTCATACCTTCTCTCATTTCATCTTTAATTTCTTTATTGATTTCTCTTTTTCTTTCTTTCTTGATATCTTTCATTCTTGCTTTCATGCCTTCTCTCATTCTATCTTTAGTTTCTTCTTTACTTACTTTCATTTCTTGCTTTCTTGATATGTTACATTCTAGCTATCATACCTTCTCTCATTCTATCTTTAGTTTCTTTATTACTTTCTTTCTTTCTTTCTTTCTTGATATCTTTCATTCTAGCTTTCATACCTTCTTTCATTCTATCTTTAGTTTCTGTATTAATTACTTTCGTTCTTAATTTCTTTCTTTCTTTCTTTCTTCATATCTCATTCTAGCTCTCATACCTTCTGATTCTATCTTTAGTTTCTTTACTACTATCTTTCTTTCTTTCTTTCTTGATAACTTTCATTCTAGCATTCATATCTTCACTCATTCAATCTATTTTCTTTATTACATTATTTCTACTTTGTTCCTTTTTTCTTTCTTGATATCTTTCATTCTAGCTTTCATAACTTCTCTCATTCTAAATTTAGTTTCTTTTTTACTTACTTTCATTTCTTTCATTCTTGATATCTTACTTTCTAGCTTTCATATCTTCTCTCATTCTAACTTTATTTTTTTTATTACTTTCTTTCTTTCTTTATTTCTTGATATCTTTCATTCTAGTTTTCATACCTTCTCTCATTCTATCTTTAGTTTCTTTATTAGTTACTTTCCTTTCTTTCTTGATATCTTTCATTCTAGATTTCATACCTTCTCTCATTTTATCTTTAGTTTCTTTATTGATTTCTTTCTTTCTTTCTTCATATCTTTCATTCTAGCTTTCATACCTTCTCTCATTCTATCTTCAGTTTCTTTATTTCTTTCTTTCTTTCTTTCTTTCTTTCTTTCTTTCTTTCTTGATATCTATCATTCTAGATTTCATACCTTCTCTCATTTTATCTTTAGTTTCTTTATTGATTTCTTTCTTTCTTCCTTTCTTGATATCTTTCAGTCTAGCTTTCATACCTTCTCTCATTCTATCTATAGTTTCTTTTTTACTTACTTTCATTTCTTTCTTTCTTGATATCTTAAATTCTAGCTTTCATACCTTCCCTCATTCCATCTTTAATTTCTTTATTACTTTCTTTATTGATTTCTTTTTTTCTTTCCTTCTTGATATATTTCATTCTTGCTTTCATGCCTTCTCTCATTCTATCGTTAGTTTCTTTCTTGATATCTTTCATTCTAGCTTTCATACCTTCTTTCATTCTATCTTTAGTTTCTTTATTAATTACTTTCGTTCTTTCTTTTTTTATTTCTTCATATCTCATTCTAGCTCTCATACCTTCTCTGATTCTATCTTTAGTTTCTTTACTTTTTTCTTTCTTTCTTTCTTTCTTTCTTGATAACTATCATTCTAGCATTCATATCTTCACTGATTCAATCTTTATTTTCTTCATTACATTACTTCTACTTTGTTCCTTTTTTCTTTCTTTATATCTTTCATTCTAGCTTTCATACCTTCTCTCATTCTATCTTTAGTTTCTTTTTTACTTACTTTCATTTATTTGTTTCTTGATATCTTACATTCTAGCTTTCATACCTTCTCTCATTCTATCTTTAGTTTCTTTATTACTTTCTTTCTTTCTTTCTTTCTTTCTTGACATCTTTCATTCTATCTTTCATACCTTCTCTCGTTCTATCTTTAGTTTCTTTATTATTTTCTTACTTTCTATCTTGATATCTTTCATTCTAGCTTTCATACCTTCTCTCATTCTTTCTTTAATTTCTTTTTTACTTACTTTCATTTCTTTCTTTCTTGATATCTTTCATTCTTGCTTTAATCCCTTCTCTCATTCTATCTTTACTTTCTTTCTTTCTTGATATCTTTCATTCTAGAATTCATACCTTCTCTCATTTTATCTTTAGTTTCTTTATTACTTTCTTACTTGATATCTCTCATTCTAGCTTTCATACCTTCTCTCATTTTATATTTAGTTTCTTTTTTACTTCCTTCAATTTTTCTTTCTTTCTTGTTATCTTTCATTCTAGCTATCATAACTTCTCTCATTCTATCTTTAGTTTCTTTATTACTTTCTTTCTTTCTTTCTTTCTTTCTTTCTTTCTTTCTTGATATCTTTCATTCTAGCTTTCATACCTTCTTTCATTCTATCTTTAGTTTCTTTATTAATTACTTTCGTTCTTAATTTCTTTCTTTCTTTCTTTCTTCATATCTCATTCTAGCTCTCATACCTTCTCTGATTCTATCTTTAGTTTCTTTACTACCTTCTTTCTTTCTTTCTTTCTTGATAACTTTCATTCTAGCATTCATATCTTCACTCATTCAATCTATTTTCTTTATTACATTACTTCTACTTTGTTCCTTTTTTCTTTCTTTATATCTTTCATTCTATCTTTCATACCTTCTCTCGTTCTATCTTTAGTTTCTTTATTAATTTCTTTCTTTCTTTCTTCATATCTTTCATTCTATCTTTCATACCTTCTCTCGTTCTATCTTTAGTTTCTTTATTACTTTCTTACTTGACATCTCTCATTCTAGCTTTCATACCTTCTCTCATTTTATATTTAGTTTCTTTTTTACTTACTTCAATTTTTCTTTCTTTCTTGATATAATTCTTTATTGATTTCTTTCTTTCTTTCTTGATATCTATCATAATAGATTTCATACCTTCTCTCATTTTATCTTGTTTCTTTATTGATTTCTTTCTTTCTTCCTTTCTTGATATCTTTCATTCTAGCTTTCATACCTTCTCTCATTCTATCTTTAGTTTCTTTTTTACTTACTTTCATTTCTTTCTTTCTTGATATCTTACATTCTAGCTTTCATACCTTCTCTCGTTCTATCTTTAGTTTCTTTATTACTTTCTTACTTTCTTTCTTGATATCTTTCATTCTAGCTTTCATACCTTCTCTCATTCTTTCTTTAGTTTCTTTTTTACTTACTTTCATTTCTGTCTTTCTTGAGATCTTTCATTCTAGCTTTAATCCCTTCTCTCATTCTATCTTTAGTTTCTTTATTAGTTACTTTCTTTCTTTCTTGATATCTTTCATTCTAGATTTCATATCTTCTCTCATTTTATCTTTAGTTTCTTTATTAATTTCTTTCTTTCTTTCTTTCTTCATATCTTTCATTCTAGCTTTCATACCCTCTCTAATTCTATCTTTAGTTTCTTTATTACTTTCTTTCTTTCTTGATATCTTTCATTCTATCTTTCATACCTTCTCTCGTTCTATCTCTAGTTTCTGTCTTACTTTCTAACTTTCTTTCTTGATATCTTTCATTCTAGCTTTCATACCTTCTCTCATTCTATCTTTAGTTTCTTTTTTACTTACTTCAATTTTTTCTTTCTTTCTTGTTATCTTTCATTCTAGCTTTAATACCTTCTCTCATTCTATCTTTAGTTTCTTTATTAGTTTCTTTTCTTTCTTGATATATTTCATTCTAGATTTCATACCTTCTCTCATTTTATATTTAGTTTCTTTATTGATTTCTTTCTTTCTTTCTTCATATAATTCATTCTAGCTTTCATACCTTCTCTCATTCTATCTTTAGTTTCTTTTTTACTTACTTTCATTAATTTGTTTATTGATATCTTACATTCTAGCTTTCATACCTTCTCTCATTCTATCATTCGTTTCTTTATTACTTTCTTTCTTTCTTTCTTTCTTTCTTGACATCTTTCATTCTATCTTTCATACCTTCTCTCGTTCTATCTTTAGTTTCTTTATTACTTTCTTACTTTCTATCTTGATATCTTTCATTCTAGCTTTCATACCTTCTCTCATTCTTTCTTTAGTTTCTTTTTTACTTACTTTCATTTCTTTCTTTCTTGATATCTTTCATTCTAGCTTTAATCCCTTCTCTCATTCTATCTTTACTTTCTTTCTTTCTTGATATCTTTCATTCTAGATTTCATACCTTCTCTCATTTTATCTTTAGTTTCTTTATTAATTTCTTTCTTTCTTTCTTCATATCTTTCATTCTATCTTTCATACCTTCTCTCGTTCTATCTTTAGTTTCTTTATTACTTTCTTACTTGATATCTCTCATTCTAGCTTTCATACCTTCTCTCATTTTATATTTAGTTTCTTTTTTACTTACTTCGATTTTTCTTTCTTTCTTGTTATCTTTCATTCTAGCTATCATACCTTCTCTCATTCTATCTTTAGTTTCTTTATTACTTTCTTTCTTTCTTTCTTTCTTTCTTGATATCTTTCATTCTAGCTTTCATACCTTCTTTCATTCTATAGTTTCTTTATTAATTACTTTCGTTCTTACTTTCTTTCTTTCTTTCTTTTTTCATGTCTCATTCTAGCTCTCATACCTTCTCTGATTCTATCTTTAGTTTCTTTACTACTTTCTTTCTTTCTTTCTTTCTTGATAACTTTCATTCTAGCATTCATATCTTCACTCATTCAATCTATTTTCTTTATTACATTATTTCTACTTTGTTCCTTTTTTCTTTCTTGATATCATTCATTCTAGCTTTCATACCTTCTCTCATTCTAAATTTAGTTTCTTTTTTACTTACTTTCATTTCTTTCATTCTTGATATCTTACTTTCTAGCTTTCATACCTTCTCTCATTCTATCTTTATTTTCTTTATTACATTCTTTCTTTCTTTATTTCTTGATATCTTTCATTCTATCTTTCATACCTTCTCTCGTTCTTTCTTTTGTTTCTTTATTACTTTCTTCCTTTCTTTCTTGATATCCTTCATTCTAGTTTTCATACCTTCTCTCATTCTATCTTTAGTTTCTTTATTAGTTACTTTCCTTTCTTTCTTGATATCTTTCATTCTAGATTTCATCCCTTCTCTCATTTTATCTTTAGTTTCTTTATTGATTTCTTTCTTTCTTCCTTTCTTGATATCTTTCATTCTAGCTTTCATACCTTCTCTCATTCTATCTATAGTTTCTTTTTTACTTACTTTCATTTCTTTCTTTCTTGATATCTTAAATTCTAGCTTTCATACCGTCTCTCATTCCTCTTTAATTTCTTTATTACTTTCTTTATTGATTTCTTTTTTTCTTTCTTTCTTGATATATTTCATTCTTGCTTTCATGCCTTCTCTCATTCTATCGTTAGTTTCTTTCTTGATATCTTTCATTCTAGCTTTCATACCTTCTTTCATTCTATCTTTAGTTTCTTTATTAATTACTTTCGTTCTTTCTTTTTTCTTTCTTCATATCTCATTCTAGCTCTCATACCTTCTCTGATTCTATCTTTAGTTTCTTTACTTTTTTCTTTCTTCCTTTCTTTCTTGATAACTATCATTCTAGCATTCATATCTTCAGTCATTCAATCTTTATTTTCTTTATTACATTACTTCTACTTTGTTCCTTTTTTCTTTCTTTATATCTTTCATTCTAGCTTTCATACCTTCTCTCATTCTATCTTTAGTTTCTTTTTTACTTACTTTCATTTATTTGTTTCTTGATATCTTACATTCTAGCTTTCATACCTTCTCTCATTCTATCTTTAATTTCTTTATTACTTTCTTTCTTTCTTTCTTTCTTGATATCTTTCATTCTATCTTTCATACCTTCTCTCGTTCTATCTTTAGTTTCTTTATTACTTTCTTACTTTCTATCTTGATATCTTTCATTCTAGCTTTCATACCTTCTCTCATTCTTTCTTTAGTTTCTTTTTTACTTACTTTCATTTCTTTCTTTCTTGATATCTTTCATTCTAGCTTTAATCCCTTCTCTCATTCTATCTTTACTTTCATTCTTTCTTGATATCTTTCATTCCAGATTTCATAACTTCTCTCATTTTATCTTTAGTTTCTTTATTAATTTCTTTCTTTCTTTCTTCATATCATTCATTCTAGCTTTCATACCTTCTCTCATTCTATCTTTAGTTTCTTTATTACTTTCTTTCTTTCTTTCTTGATATCTTTCATTCTATCTTTCATACCTTCTCTCGTTCTTTCTTTAGTTTCTTGATTACTTTCTTACTTTCTTTCTTGATATCTTTCATTCTAGCTTTAATCCCTTCTCTCATTCTATCTTTAGTTTCTTTATTAGTTACTTTCTTTCTTTCTTGATATCTTTCATTCTAGATTTCATATCTTCTCTCATTTTATCTTTAGTTTCTTTATTAATTTCTTTCTTTCTTTCTTTCTTCATATCTTTCATTCTAGCTTTCATGCCTTCTCTCATTCTATCTTTAGTTTCTTTATTACTTTCTTTCTTTCTTTCCTGATATCTTTCATTCTATCTTTCATACCTTCTCTCATTCTATCTTTAGTTTCTTTATTACTTTCTTTCTTTCCTTCCTTCTTTCTTTCTTTCTTTCTTGATATCTTTCATTCTAGCTTTCATACCTTCTTTCATTCAATCTTTAGTTTCTTTATTACTTTCTTTCTTTCTTTCTTTCTTTCTTTCTTTCTTTCTTTCTTGATATCTATCATTCTAGATTTCATACCTTCTCTCATTTTATCTTTAGTTTCTTTATTGATTTCTTTCTTTCTTTCTTCATATCATTCATTCTAGCTTTCATACCTTCTCTCATTCTATCTTTAGTTTCTTTTTTACTTACTTTCATTTATTTGTTTCTTAATATCTTACATTCAAGCTTTCATACCTTCTCTCATTCTATCATTAGTTTCTTTATTACTTTCTTTCTTTCTTTCTTTCTTTCTTGACATCTTTCATTCTATCTTTCATACCTTCTCTCGTTCTATCTTTAGTTTATTACTTTCTTACTTTCTATCTTGATATCTTTCATTCTAGCTTTCATACCTTCTCTCATTCTTTCTTTAGTTTCTTTTTTACTTACTTTCATTTCTTTCTTTCTTGATATCTTTCATTCTACCTTTAATCCCTTCTCTCATTCTATCATTAATTTCTTTATTAGTTACTTTCTTTCTTTCTTGATATCTTTCATTCCAGATTTCATAACTTCTCTCATTTTATCTTTAGTTTCTTTATTAATTTCTTTCTTTCTTTCTTCATATCATTCATTCTAGCTTTCATACCTTCTCTCATTCTATCTTTAGTTTCTTTATTACTTTCTTTCTTTCTTTCTTGATATCTTTCATTCTATCTTTCATACCTTCTCTCGTTCTTTCTTTAGTTTCTTGATTACTTTCTTACTTTCTTTCTTGATATCTTTCATTCTAGCTTTAATCCCTTCTCTCATTCTATCTTTAGTTTCTTTATTAGTTACTTTCTTTCTTTCTTGATATCTTTCATTCTAGATTTCATATCTTCTCTCATTTTATCTTTAGTTTCTTTATTAATTTCTTTCTTTCTTTCTTTCTTCATATCTTTCATTCTAGCTTTCATGCCTTCTCTCATTCTATCTTTAGTTTCTTTATTACTTTCTTTCTTTCTTTCCTGATATCTTTCATTCTATCTTTCATACCTTCTCTCATTCTATCTTTAGTTTCTTTATTACTTTCTTTCTTTCCTTCCTTCTTTCTTTCTTTCTTTCTTGATATCTTTCATTCTAGCTTTCATACCTTCCTTCATTCAATCTTTAGTTTCTTTATTACTTTCTTTCTTTCTTTCTTTCTTTCTTTCTTGATATCTATCATTCTAGATTTCATACCTTCTCTCATTTTATCTTTAGTTTCTTTATTGATTTCTTTCTTTCTTTCTTCATATCATTCATTCTAGCTTTCATACCTTCTCTCATTCTATCTTTAGTTTCTTTTTTACTTACTTTCATTTATTTGTTTCTTGATATCTTACATTCTAGCTTTCATACCTTCTCTCATTCTATCATTAGTTTCTTTATTACTTTCTTTCTTTCATTCTTTCTTTCTTTCTTTCTTGATATCTTTTACTCTATCTTTCATACGTTCTCTCGTTCTATCTTTAGTTTCTTTATTACTTTCTTACTTTCTATCTTGATATCTTTCATTCTAGCTTTCATACCTTCTCTCATTCTTTGTTTAGTTTCTTTTTAACTTACTTTCATTTCTTTCTTTCTTGATATCTTTCATTCTAGCTTTAATCCCTTCTCTCATTCTATCTTTACTTTCTTTCTTTCTTGATATCTTTCATTCTAGATTTCATACCTTCTCTCGTTCTATCTTTAGTTTCTTTATTACTTTCTTACTTGATATCTCTCATTCTAGCTTTCATACCTTCTCTCATTTTATATTTAGTTTCTTTTTTACTTACTTCAATTTTTCTTTCTTTCTTGTTATCTTTCATTCTAGCTATCATACCTTCTCTCATTCTATCTTTAGTTTCTTTATTACTTTCTTTCTTTCTTTCTTTCTTTCTTTCTTGATATCTTTCATTCTAGCTTTCATACCTTCTTTCATTCTATAGTTTCTTTATTAATTACTTTCGTTCTTAATTTCTTTCTTTCTTTCTTTCTTCATATCTCATTCTAGCTCTCATGCCTTCTCTGATTCTATCTTTAGTTTCTTTACTACTTTCTTTCTTTCTTTCTTTCTTGATAACTTTCATTCTAGCATTCATATCTTCACTCATTCAATCTATTTTCTTTATTACATTATTTCTACTTTGTTCCTTTTTTCTTTCTTGATATCTTTCATTCTAGCTTTCATACCTTCTCTCATTCTAAATTTAGTTTCTTTTTTACTTACTTTCATTTCTTTCATTCTTGATATCTTACTTTCTAGCTTTCATATCTTCTCTCATTCTATCTCTATTTTCTTTATTACTTTCTTTCTTTCTTTATTTCTTGATATCTCATTCTATCTTTCATACCTTCTCTCGTTCTATCTTTTGTTTCTTTATTACTTTCTTCCTTTCTTTCTTGATATCTTTCATTCTAGTTTTCATACCTTCTCTCATTCTATCTTTAGTTTCTTTATTAGTTACTTTCCTTTCTTTCTTGATGTCTTTCATTCTAGATTTCATACCTTCTCTCATTTTATCTTTAGTTTCTTTATTGATTTCTTTCTTTCTTTTTCATATCTTTCATTCTAGCTTTCATACCTTCTCTCATTCTATCTTCAGTTTCTTTCTTTCTTTCTTTCTTTCTTTCTTTCTTTCTTTCTTGATATCTATCATTCTAGATTTCATACCTTCTCCCATTTTATCTTTAGTTTCTTTATTGATTTCTTTCTTTCTTCCTTTCTTGATATCTTTCATTCTAGCTTTCATACCTTCTCTCATTCTATCTATAGTTTCTTTTTTACTTACTTTCATTTCTTTCTTTCTTGATATCTGAAATTCTAGCTTTCATACCTTCTCTCATTCCATCTTTAATTTCTTTATTACTTTCTTTATTGATTTCTTTTTTTCTTTCTTTCTTGATATATTTCATTCTTCCTTTCATGCCTTCTCTCATTCTATCGTTAGTTTCTTTCTTGATATCTTTCATTCTAGCTTTCATACCTTCTTTCATTCTATCTTTAGTTTCTTTATTAATTACTTTCGTTCTTTCTTTTTTTCTTTCTTCATATCTCATTCTAGCTCTCATACCTTCTCTGATTCTATCTTTAGTTTCTTTACTTTTTTCTTTCTTTCTTTCTTTCTTGATAACTATCATTCTAGCATTCATATCTTCACTCATTCAATCTTTATTTTCTTTATTACATTACTTCTAATTTGTTCCTTTTTTCTTTCTTTATATCTTTCATTCTAGCTTTCATACCTTCTCTCATTCTATCTTTAGTTTCTTTTTTACTTACTTTCATTTATTTGTTTCTTGATATCTTACATTCTAGCTTTCATACCTTCTCTCATTCTATCTTTAGTTTCTTTATTACTTTCTTTCTTTCTTTCTTTCTTGATATCTTTCATTCTATCTTTCATACCTTCTCTCGTTCTATCTTTAGTTTCTTTATTACTTCCTTACTTTCTATCTTGATATCTTTCATTCTAGCTTTCATACCTTCTCTCATTCTTTCTTTAGTTTCTTTATTACTTTCTTTCTTTCTTTCTTGATATCTTTCATTCTATCTTTCATACCTTCTCTCGTTCTTTCTTTAGTTTCTTGATTACTTTCTTACTTTCTTTCTTGATATCTTTCGTTCTAGCTTTAATCCCTTCTCTCATTCTATCTTTAGTTTGTTTATTAGTTACATTCTTTCTTTCTTGATATCTTTCATTCTAGATTTCATATCTTCTCTCATTTTATCTTTAGTTTCTTTATTAATTTCTTTCTTTCTTTCTATCTTCATATCTTTCATTGTAGCTTTAATGCCTTCTCTCATTCTATCTTTACTTTCTTTATTACTTTCTTTCTTTCTTTCCTGATATCTTTCATTCTATCTTTCAAACCTTCTCTCATTCTATCTTTAGTTTCTTTATTACTTTCTTTCTTTCCTTCTTTCTTTCTTTCTTTCTTGATATCTTTCATTCTAGTTTTCATACCTTCTTTCATTCTATCTATAGTTTCTCTATTAATTACTTTCTTTCTTTCTTTCTTTCTTTCTTCATAACTCATTCTAGCTTTCATACCTTCTCTCATTCAATCTTTAGTTTCTTTATTACTTTCTTTCTTTCTTTCTTTCTTTCTTTCTTTCTTGATATCTATCATTCTAGATTTCATACCTTCTCTCATTTTGTCTTTAGTTTCTTTAATGATATCTTTCTTTCTTTCTTCCTTTCTTGATATCTTTCATTCTAGCTTTCATACCTTCTCTCATTCTATCTATAGTTTCTTTTTTACTTACTTTCATTTCTTTCTTTCTTGATATCTTACATTCTAGCTTTCATACCTTCTCTCATTCTATCTTTAGTTTCTTTATTACTTCCTTTCTTTCATTCTTTCTTTCTTTCTCTCTTGATATCTTTTACTCTATCTTTCATACCTTCTCTCGTTCTATCTTTAGTTTCTTTATTACTTTCTTACTTTCTTTCTTGATATCTTTCATTCTAGCTTTAAACCCTTCTCTCATTCTATCTTTAGTTTCTTTATTAGTTACTTTCTTTCTTTCTTGACATCTTTCATTCTAGATTTCATACCTTCTCTCATTTTATCTATAGTTTCTTTATTAATTTCTTTCTTTCTTTCTTTCTTCATATCTTTCATTCTAGCTTTCATACCTTCTCTCATTCTATCTTTAGTTTCTTTATTACTTTCTTACTTTCTTTCTTGATATCTTTCATTCTAGCTTTCATACCTTCTCTCATTCTATCTGTACTTTCTTTTTTACTTACTTCAATTTTTTCTTTCTTTCTTGATATCTTTCATTATAGCTTTCATACCTTCTCTCATTCTATCTTTAATTTGTTTATTACTTTCTTTCTTTCTTTCTTTCTTTATTTCTTTCTTGATATCTATCATTCTAGATCTCATACCTTCTCTCATTTTATCTTTAGTTTCTTTATTACTTTCTTTCTTTCTTCATATCTTTCATTCTATCTTTCACACCTTCTATCGTTCTATCTTTAGTTTCTTTTTTACTTACTTTCATTTCTTTCTTTCTTGATATCTTTCATTCTAGCTTTAATCCCTTCTCTCAATCTATCTTTAGTTTCTTTATTAGTTACTTTCTTTCTTTCTTGATATCTTTCTTTCTAGATTTCATACCTTCTCTCATTTTATCTATAGTTTCTTTTTTACTTACTTTCATTTCTTTCTTTCTTGATATCTTTCATTCTACCTTTAATCCCTTCTCTCAATCTATCTTTAGTTTCTTTATTACTTTCTTTCTTTCTTTCTTGATATCTTTCATTCTATCTTTCATACCTTCTCTCGTTCTATCTTTAGTTTCTTTATTACTTTCTTACTTTCTATCTTGATATCTTTCATTCTAGCTTTCATACCTTCTCTCATTCTTTCTTTAGTTTCTTTTTTACTTACTTTCATTTCTTTCTTTCTTGATATCTTTCATTCTAGCTTTAATCCCTTCTCTCATTCTATCTTTACTTTCTTTCTTTCTTGATATCTTTCATTCTAGCTTTCATACCTTCTCACATTCTTTCTTTAGTTTCTTTTTTACTTACTTTCTTACCTGATATAATTCATTCTAGATTTCATACCTTCTCTCATTTTATCATTAGTTTCTTTATTGATTTCTTTCTTTCTTTCTTGATATCTATCATAATAGATTTCATACCTTCTCTCACTTTATCTTTAGTTTCTTTATTGATTTCTTTCTTTCTTTCTTTCTTGATATCTTTCATTCTAGCTTTCATACCTTCTCTCATTCTAACTTTAGTTTATTTTTTACTTACTTTCATTTCTTTCTTTCTTGATATCTTACATTCTAGCTTTCATACCTTCTCTCATTCTATCTTTAGTTTCTTTATTACTTACTTTCTTTCTTTCTTTCTTTCTTGATATCTTTCATTCTATCTTTCATACCTTCTCACGTTCTATCTTTAGTTTCTGTATTACTTTCTTACTTTCTTTCTTGATATCTTTCATTCTTGCTTTCACATCTTCTCTCATTCTTTCTTTAGTTTCTTTTTTACTTACTTTCATTTCTGTCTTTCTTGATATCTTTCATTCTAGCTTTAATCCCTTCTCTCATTCTATTTTTAGTTTCTTTATTAGTTACTTTCTTTCTTTCTTGATATCTTTCATTCTAGATTTCATATCTTCTCTCATTTTATCTTTAGTTTCTTTATTAATTTCTTTCTTTCTTTCTTTCTTCATATCTTTCATTCTAGCTTTCATACCTTCTCTAATTCTATCTTTAGTTTCTTTATTACTTTCTTTCCTTCTTGATATCTTTCATTCTAGATTTCATACCTTCTCTCGTTCTATCTCTAGTTTCTGTCTTACTTTCTTACTTTCTTTCTTGATATCTTTCATTCTAGCTTTCATACCTTCTCTCATTCTATCTTTAGTTTCTTTTTTACTTACTTTCATTTATTTGTTTCTTGATATCTTACATTCTAGCTTTCATACCTTCTCTCATTCCATCTTTAGTTTCTTTATTACTTTCTTTCTTTCTTTCTTTCTTGACATCTTTCATTCTATCTTTCATACCTTCTCTCGTTCTATCTTTAGTTTCTTTATTACTTTCTTACTTTCTATCTTGATATCTTTCTTTCTAGCTTTCATACCTTCTCTCATTCTTTCTTTAGTTTCTTTTTTACTTACTTTCATTTCTTTCTTTCTTGATATCTTTCATTCTAGCTTTAATCCCTTCTCTCATTCTATCTTTACTTTCTTTCTTTCTTGATATCTTTCATTCTAGATTTCATACCTTCTCTCATTTTATCTTTAGTTTCTTTATTAATTTCTTTCTTTCTTTCTTCATATCTTTCATTCTATCTTTCATACCTTCTCTCGTTCTATCTTTAATTTCTTTATTACTTTCTTACTTGATATCTCTCATTCTAGCTTTCATACCTTCTCTCATTTTATATTTAGTTTCTTTTTTACTTACTTCAATTTTTCTTTCTTTCTTGTTATCTTTCATTCTAGCTATCATACCTTCTCTCATTCTATCTTTAGATTCTTTATTACTTACTTTCTTTCTTTCTTTCTTTCTTTCTTTCTTGATATCTTTCATTCTAGCTTTCATACCTTCTTTCATTCTATCTTTAGTTTCTTTATTAATTACTTTCGTTCTTAATTTCTTTCTTTCTTTCTTTCTTCATATCTCATTCTAGCTCTCATACCTTCTCTGATTCTATCTTTAGTTTCTTTACTACTTTCTTTCTTTCTTTCTTTCTTGATAACTTTCATTCTTGCATTCATATATTCACTCATTCAATCTATTTTCTTTATTACATTATTTCTACTTTGTTCCTTTTTTCTTTCTTGATATCTTTCATTCTAGCTTTCATACCTTCTCTCATTCTTTCTTTAGTTTCTTTTTTACTTACTTTCATTTCTTTCTTTCTTGATATCTTTCATTCTAGCTTTAAACCCTTCTCTCATTCTATCTTTAGTTTCTTTATTAGTTACTTTCTTTCTTTCTTGATATCTTTCATTCTAGATTTCATACCTTCTCTCATTTTATCTATAGTTTCTTTATTAATTTCTTTCTTTCTTTCTTTCTTCATATCTTTCATTCTAGCTTTCATACCTTCTCTCATTCTATCTTTAGTTTCTTTATTACTTTCTTTCTTTCTTTCTTGATATCTTTCATTCTATCTTTCATACCTTCTCTCGTTCTATCTTTAGTTTCTTTATTACTTTCTTACTTTCTTTCTTGATATCTTCAATTCTAGCTTTCATACCTTCTCTCATTCTATCTTTACTTTCTTTTTTACTTACTTCAATTTTTTCTTTCTTTCTTGATATCTTTCATTATAGCTTTCATACCTTCTGTCATTCTATCTTTAGATTGTTTATTACTTTCTTCATTTCTTTCTTTCTTGATATCTATCATTCTAGATTTCATACCTTCTCTCATTTTATCTTTAGTTTCTTTATTACTTTCTTTCTTTCTTGATATCTTTCATTCTAGCTTTCATACATTCTTTCATTCTATCTTTAGTTTCTCTATTAATTACTTTCTTTCTTTCTATCTTTCTTTATTTCTTTCTTGATATCTATCATTCTAGATCTCATACCTTCTCTCATTTTATCTTTAGTTTCTTTATTGATTTCTTTCTTTCTTCCTTTCTTGATATCTTTCATTCTAGCTTTCATACCTTCTCTCATTTTATCTTTAGTTTCTTTATTACTTTCTTTCTTTCTTTCTTTCTTCATATCTTTCATTCTATCTTTCACACCTTCTCTCGTTCTATCTTTAGTTTCTTTTTTACTTACTTTCATATCTTTCTTTCTTGATATCTTTCATTCTAGCTTTAATCCCTTCTCTCAATCTATCTATAGTTTCTTTATTAGTTACTTTCTTTCTTTCTTGATATCTTTCATTCTAGATTTCTTACCTTCTCTCATTTTATCTATATTTTCTTTTTTACTTACTTTCATTTCTTTCTTTCTTGATATCTTTCATTCTAGCTTTAATCCCTTCTCTCAATCTATCTTTAGTTTCTTTATTACTTTCTTTCTTTCTTGATATCTTTCATTCTATCTTTCATACCTTCTCTCGTTCTATCTTTAGTTTCTTTATTACTTTCTTACTTTCTATCTTGATATATTTCATTCTAGCTTTCATACCTTCTCTCATTCTTTCTTTAGTTTCTTTATTAATTTCTTTCTTTCTTTCTTTCTTCATATCTTTCATTCTAGCTTTCATACCTTCTCTCATTCTATCTTTAGTTTCTTTATTACTTTCTTTCTTTCTTTCTTGATATCTTTCATTTTATCTTTCATACCTTCTCTCGTTCTATCTTTAGTTTCTTTATTACTTTCTTACTTTCTTTCTTGATATCTTTCATTCTAGCTTTCATACCTTCTCTCATTCTATCTTTACTTTCTTTTTTACTTACTTCAGTTTTTTCTTTCTTTCTTGATATCTTTCATTATAGCTTTCATACCTTCTGTCATTCTATCTTTAGTTTGTTTATTACTTTCTTCATTTCTTTCTTTCTTGATATCTATCATTCTAGATTTCATACCTTCTCTCATTTTATCTTTAGTTTCTTTATTACTTTCTTTCTTTCTTGATATCTTTCATTCTAGCTTTCATACATTCTTTCATTCTATCTTTAGTTTCTCTATTAATTACTTTCTTTCTTTCTATCTTTCTTTATTTCTTTCTTGATATCTATCATTCTAGATCTCATACCTTCTCTCATTTTATCTTTAGTTTCTTTATTGATTTCTTTCTTTCTTCCTTTCTTGATATCTTTCATTCTAGCTTTCATACCTTCTCTCATTTTATCTTTAGTTTCTTTATTACTTTCTTTCTTTCTTTCTTTCTTTCTTCATATCTTTCATTCTATCTTTCACACCTTCTCTCGTTCTATCTTTAGTTTCTTTTTTACTTACTTTCATTTCTTTCTTTCTTGATATCTTTCATTCTAGCTTTAATCCCTTCTCTCAATCTATCTATAGTTTCTTTATTAGTTACTTTCTTTCTTTCTTGATATCTTTCATTCTAGATTTCTTACCTTCTCTCATTTTATCTATATTTTCTTTTTTACTTACTTTCATTTCTTTCTTTCTTGATATCTTTCATTCTAGCTTTAATCCCTTCTCTCAATCTATCTTTAGTTTCTTTATTACTTTCTTTCTTTCTTGATATCTTTCATTCTATCTTTCATACCTTCTCTCGTTCTATCTTTAGTTTCTTTATTACTTTCTTACTTTCTATCTTGATATATTTCATTCTAGCTTTCATACCTTCTCTCATTCTTTCTTTAGTTTCTTTTTTACTTACTTTCATTTCTTTCTTTTTTGATATCTTTCATTCTAGCTTTCATACTTTCTCACATTCTTTCTTTAGTTTCTTTTTTACTTACTTTCTTACCTGATATAATTCATTCTAGATTTCATACCTTGTCTCATTTTATCATTAGTTTCTTTATTGATTTCTTTCTTTCTTTCTTGATATCTTTCATTCTATCTTTCATACCTTCTCACGTTCTATCTTTAGTTTCTTTATTACTTTCTTACTTTCTTTCTTGATATCTTTCATTCTTGCTTTCACATCTTCTCTCATTCTTTCTTTAGTTTCTTTTTTACTTACTTTCATTTCTGTCTTTCTTGATGTCTTTCATTCTAGCTTTAATCCCTTCTCTCATTCTATTTTTAGTTTCTTTATTAGTTACTTTCTTTCTTTCTTGATATCTTTCATTCTAGATTTCATATCTTCTCTCATTTTATCTTTAGTTTCTTTATTAATTTCTTTCTTTCTTTCTTTCTTCATATCTTTCATTCTTGCTTTCATACCTTCTCTAATTCTATCTTTAGTTTCTTTATTACTTTCTTTCCTTCTTGATATCTTTCATGCTATCTTTCATACCTTCTCTCGTTCTATTTCTAGTTTCTGTCTTACTTTCTTACTTTCTTTCTTGATATCTTTCATTCTAGCTTTCATACCTTCTCTCATTCTATCTTTAGTTTCTTTTTTACTTACTTCAATTTTTTCTTTCTTTCTTCTTATCTTTCATTCTAGCTTTAATACATTCTCTCATTCTATCTTTAGTTTCTTTATTAGTTTCTTTCTTTCTTGCTATATTTCATTCTAGATTTCATACCTTCTCTCATTTTATCTTTAGTTTCTTTATTGATTTCTTTCTTTCTTTCTTCATATCATTCATTCTAGCTTTCATACCTTCTATCATTCTATCTTTAGTTTCTTTATTACTTTCTTTCTTTCTTTCTTTCTTTCTTGATATCTTTCATTCTATCTTTCATACCTTCTCTCGTTCTATCTTTAGTTTCTTTATTACTTTCTTACTTTCTTTCTTTATATCTTTTATTCTAGCTTTCATACCTTCTCTCATTCTATCTTTAGTTTCTTTTTTACTTACTTTCATTTCTTTCTTTCTTAGTATCTTTCATTCTAGCTTTAATACCTTCTCTCATTCTATCTTTAGTTTCTTTATTACAATCTTTTTTTCTTTCTTTCTTGATATCTTTCATTCTAGCTGTCATACCTTCTCTCATTCTATCTTTTGTTTCTTTATTACTTTCTTTCTTTCTTGATTTCTTTCATTCTAGCTTTCATATCTTCTCTCATTCTATCTTAAGTTTCTTTATTACTTTCTTTCTTTCTTTCTTTCTTCATTCTTGATATCTTTCATTCTAGCTTTCATACCTTCTCTCATTCTATCTTTAGTTTCTTTATTACAATCTATTTTTTCTTTCTTTCTTTCTTGATATCTTTCATTCTAGCTCTCATACCTTCTCTTATTCTATCTTTATTTTCTTTATTACTTTATTTCTTTCTTTTTTCTTGATATCTTTCATTCTAGCTCTCATAACTTCTCTGATTCTATCTTTAGTTTCTTTATTACTTTCTTTCTTCCGTTTTTCTTTCTTGATATCTTTCATTCTATCTTTCATATCTTCCCTCATTCTCTCTTAAGTTTCTTTATTGCTTTCATTCTTTCTTTCTTCTTTCTTGATTTCTCATTCTAGCTTTCATACCTTCTCTCATTCTATCTTTTGTTGCTTTATTACTTTCTTTCTTGCTTTTTTCTTGATAACTTTCATTCTAGCTCTCATACCTTCTCTCATTCAATCTTTAGTTTCCTTATTAGTTTCTTTCTTCCTTCCTTTTTTCTTGATATCTTACATTCTAGCATTCATACCTTCTCTCAAACTATCTTTAATTTCCTTATTACTTTCTATCTTTCTTTCTTGATAGTTTTGATTCTAGCTTTCATACCTGCTCTCATTCTATCTTTAGTTCCTTAATTACTTTCGTTCTTGATATCTTTCATTCTGTCTTTCATACCTTCTCTCATTCTATCTTTCTTTCTTGATATCTTTCATTCTATCTTTCATACCTTCTCTCATCCTATCTTTAGTATCTTTATGACTTTCTTTCTTTCTTGATATCTCTTTCTAGCTTTCATACCTTCTCTCATTCTATCTTTAGTTTCTTTATTACTTTCTTTCTTGATATCTCTCATTCTTGCATTCATACCTTCTGTCATTCTCTTTAGTTTATTTTTGACTTACTTTCGTTCTTTCTTTCTTTATATATTTCATTCTAGCATTCAGAACTTCTTTAATACTCTCTTTAGTTTCTTTATGACTTTCTTTCTTTCTTGAAATCATTCATTCTAGCTTTCATACCTTCTCTCATTCTATCTTTAGTTTCTTTATTACTGTCATTCTTTCTGTCTTGATATCTTTCATTCTAGCTTTCATACCTTCTCTCATTCTATCTTTAGTTTCTTTATTAGTTACTTTCTTTCTTTCTTGATATCTTTCATTCTAGATTTCATATCTTCTCTCATTTTATCTTTAGTTTCTTTATTAATTTCTTTCTTTCTTTCTTTCTTCATATCTTTCATTCTAGCTTTCATGCCTTCTCTCATTCTATCTTTAGTTTCTTTATTACTTTCTTTCTTTCCTTCCTTCTTTCTTTCTTTCTTTCTTGATATCTTTCATTCTAGCTTTCATACCTTCTTTCATTCTATCTATAGTTTCTCTATTAATTACTTTCTTTCTTTCTTTCTTTCTTTCTTTCTTTCTTAATTTCTTTCTTTCTCTCTTTCTTGATATCTATCATTCTAGATTTCATACCTTCTCTCATTTTGTCTTTATTTCCTTTATTGATATCTTTCTTTCTTCCTTTCTTGATATCTTTCATTCTAGCTTTCATACCTTCACTCATTCTATCTTTAGTTTCTTTTTTACTTACTTTCATTTCTTTCTTTCTTGATATCTTTCATTCTAGCTTTAATCCCTTCTCTCAATCTATCTATAGTTTCTTTATTAGTTACTTTCTTTCTTTCTTGATATCTTTCATTCTAGATTTCTTACCTTCTCTCATTTTATCTATATTTTCTTTTTTACTTACTTTCATTTCTTTCTTTCTTGATATCTTTCATTCTAGCTTTAATCCCTTCTCTCAATCTATCTTTAGTTTCTTTATTACTTTCTTTCTTTCTTGATATCTTTCATTCTATCTTTCATACCTTCTCTCGTTCTATCTTTAGTTTCTTTATTACTTTCTTACTTTCTATCTTGATATATTTCATTCTAGCTTTCATACCTTCTCTCATTCTTTCTTTAGTTTCTTTTTTACTTACTTTCATTTCTTTCTTTTTTGATATCTTTCATTCTAGCTTTCATACTTTCTCACATTCTTTCTTTAGTTTCTTTTTTACTTACTTTCTTACCTGATATAATTCATTCTAGATTTCATACCTTGTCTCATTTTATCATTAGTTTCTTTATTGATTTCTTTCTTTCTTTCTTGATATCTTTCATTCTATCTTTCATACCTTCTCACGTTCTATCTTTAGTTTCTTTATTACTTTCTTACTTTCTTTCTTGATATCTTTCATTCTTGCTTTCACATCTTCTCTCATTCTTTCTTTAGTTTCTTTTTTACTTACTTTCATTTCTGTCTTTCTTGATGTCTTTCATTCTAGCTTTAATCCCTTCTCTCATTCTATTTTTAGTTTCTTTATTAGTTACTTTCTTTCTTTCTTGATATCTTTCATTCTAGATTTCATATCTTCTCTCATTTTATCTTTAGTTTCTTTATTAATTTCTTTCTTTCTTTCTTTCTTCATATCTTTCATTCTTGCTTTCATACCTTCTCTAATTCTATCTTTAGTTTCTTTATTACTTTCTTTCCTTCTTGATATCTTTCATGCTATCTTTCATACCTTCTCTCGTTCTATTTCTAGTTTCTGTCTTACTTTCTTACTTTCTTTCTTGATATCTTTCATTCTAGCTTTCATACCTTCTCTCATTCTATCTTTAGTTTCTTTTTTACTTACTTCAATTTTTTCTTTCTTTCTTCTTATCTTTCATTCTAGCTTTAATACATTCTCTCATTCTATCTTTAGTTTCTTTATTAGTTTCTTTCTTTCTTGCTATATTTCATTCTAGATTTCATACCTTCTCTCATTTTATCTTTAGTTTCTTTATTGATTTCTTTCTTTCTTTCTTCATATCATTCATTCTAGCTTTCATACCTTCTATCATTCTATCTTTAGTTTCTTTATTACTTTCTTTCTTTCTTTCTTTCTTTCTTGATATCTTTCATTCTATCTTTCATACCTTCTCTCGTTCTATCTTTAGTTTCTTTATTACTTTCTTACTTTCTTTCTTTATATCTTTTATTCTAGCTTTCATACCTTCTCTCATTCTATCTTTAGTTTCTTTTTTACTTACTTTCATTTCTTTCTTTCTTAGTATCTTTCATTCTAGCTTTAATACCTTCTCTCATTCTATCTTTAGTTTCTTTATTACAATCTTTTTTTCTTTCTTTCTTGATATCTTTCATTCTAGCTGTCATACCTTCTCTCATTCTATCTTTTGTTTCTTTATTACTTTCTTTCTTTCTTGATTTCTTTCATTCTAGCTTTCATATCTTCTCTCATTCTATCTTAAGTTTCTTTATTACTTTCTTTCTTTCTTTCTTTCTTCATTCTTGATATCTTTCATTCTAGCTTTCATACCTTCTCTCATTCTATCTTTAGTTTCTTTATTACAATCTATTTTTTCTTTCTTTCTTTCTTGATATCTTTCATTCTAGCTCTCATACCTTCTCTTATTCTATCTTTATTTTCTTTATTACTTTATTTCTTTCTTTTTTCTTGATATCTTTCATTCTAGCTCTCATAACTTCTCTGATTCTATCTTTAGTTTCTTTATTACTTTCTTTCTTCCGTTTTTCTTTCTTGATATCTTTCATTCTATCTTTCATATCTTCCCTCATTCTCTCTTAAGTTTCTTTATTGCTTTCATTCTTTCTTTCTTCTTTCTTGATTTCTCATTCTAGCTTTCATACCTTCTCTCATTCTATCTTTTGTTGCTTTATTACTTTCTTTCTTGCTTTTTTCTTGATAACTTTCATTCTAGCTCTCATACCTTCTCTCATTCAATCTTTAGTTTCCTTATTAGTTTCTTTCTTCCTTCCTTTTTTCTTGATATCTTACATTCTAGCATTCATACCTTCTCTCAAACTATCTTTAATTTCCTTATTACTTTCTATCTTTCTTTCTTGATAGTTTTGATTCTAGCTTTCATACCTGCTCTCATTCTATCTTTAGTTCCTTAATTACTTTCGTTCTTGATATCTTTCATTCTGTCTTTCATACCTTCTCTCATTCTATCTTTCTTTCTTGATATCTTTCATTCTATCTTTCATACCTTCTCTCATCCTATCTTTAGTATCTTTATGACTTTCTTTCTTTCTTGATATCTCTTTCTAGCTTTCATACCTTCTCTCATTCTATCTTTAGTTTCTTTATTACTTTCTTTCTTGATATCTCTCATTCTTGCATTCATACCTTCTGTCATTCTCTTTAGTTTATTTTTGACTTACTTTCGTTCTTTCTTTCTTTATATATTTCATTCTAGCATTCAGAACTTCTTTAATACTCTCTTTAGTTTCTTTATGACTTTCTTTCTTTCTTGAAATCATTCATTCTAGCTTTCATACCTTCTCTCATTCTATCTTTAGTTTCTTTATTACTGTCATTCTTTCTGTCTTGATATCTTTCATTCTAGCTTTCATACCTTCTCTCATTCTATCTTTAGTTTCTTTATTAGTTACTTTCTTTCTTTCTTGATATCTTTCATTCTAGATTTCATATCTTCTCTCATTTTATCTTTAGTTTCTTTATTAATTTCTTTCTTTCTTTCTTTCTTCATATCTTTCATTCTAGCTTTCATGCCTTCTCTCATTCTATCTTTAGTTTCTTTATTACTTTCTTTCTTTCCTTCCTTCTTTCTTTCTTTCTTTCTTGATATCTTTCATTCTAGCTTTCATACCTTCTTTCATTCTATCTATAGTTTCTCTATTAATTACTTTCTTTCTTTCTTTCTTTCTTTCTTTCTTTCTTAATTTCTTTCTTTCTCTCTTTCTTGATATCTATCATTCTAGATTTCATACCTTCTCTCATTTTGTCTTTATTTCCTTTATTGATATCTTTCTTTCTTCCTTTCTTGATATCTTTCATTCTAGCTTTCATACCTTCACTCATTCTATCTATAGTTTCTTTTTTACTTACTTTCATTTCTTTCTTTCTTGATATCTTACATTCTAGCTTTCACACCTTCTCTCATTCTATCTTTAGTTTCTTTATTACTTTCTTTCTTTCATTCTTTCTTTCTTTCTTTCTTGATATCTTTTACTCTATCTTTCATACGTTCTCTCGTTCTATCTTTAGTTTCTTTATTACTTTCTTACTTTCTTTCTTGATATCTTTCATTTAAGCTTTCATACCTTCTCTCATTCTTTCTTTGGTTTCTTTTTTACTTACTTTCATTTCTTTCTTTCTTGATATCTTTCATTCTAGCTTTAAACCCTTCTCTCATTCTATCATTAGTTTCTTTATTACTTTCTTTCTTTCTTTCTTGATATCTTTCATTCTATCTTTCATACCTTCTCTCGTTCTTTCTTTAGTTTCTTGATTACTTTCTTACTTTCTTTCTTGATATCTTTCATTCTAGCTTTAATCCCTTCTCTCATTCTATCTTTAGTTTCTTTATTAGTTACTTTCTTTCTTTCTTGATATCTTTCATTCTAGATTTCATATCTTCTCTCATTTTATCTTTAGTTTCTTTATTAATTTCTTTCTTTCTTTCTTTCTTCATATCTTTCATTCTAGCTTTCATGCCTTCTCTCATTCTATCTTTAGTTTCTTTATTACTTTCTTTCTTTCTTTCCTGATATCTTTCATTCTATCTTTCATACCTTCTCTCATTCTATCTTTAGTTTCTTTATTACTTTCTTTCTTTCCTTCCTTCTTTCTTTCTTTCTTTCTTAATATCTTTCATTCTAGCTTTCATACCTTCTTTCATTCAATCTTTAGTTTCTTTATTACTTTCTTTCTTTCTTTCTTTCTTTCTTTCTTTCTTTCTTTCTTTCTTTCTTTCTTTCTTTCTTTCTTTCTTGATATCTATCATTCTAGATTTCATACCTTCTCTCATTTTATCTTTAGTTTCTTTATTGATTTCTTTCTTTCTTTCTTCATATCATTCATTCTAGCTTTCATACCCTCTCTCATTCTATCTTTAGTTTCTTTTTTACTTACTTTCATTTATTTGTTTCTTGATATCTTACATTCTAGCTTTCATACCTTCTCTCATTCTATCATTAGTTTCTTTATTACTTTCTTTCTTTCTTTCTTTCTTTCTTGACATCTTTCATTCTATCTTTCATACCTTATCTCGTTCTATCTTTAGTTTCTTTATTACTTTCTTACTTTCTATCTTGATATCTTTCATTCTAGCTTTCATACCTTCTCTCATTCTTTCTTTAGTTTCTTTTTTACTTACTTTCATTTCTTTCTTTCTTGATATCTTTCATTCTAGCTTTAATCCCTTCTCTCATTCTATCTTTACTTTCTTTCTTTCTTGATATCTTTCATTCTAGATTTCATACCTTCTCTCATTTTATCTTTAGTTTCTTTATTAATTTCTTTCTTTCTTTCTTCATATCTTTCGTTCTATCTTTCATACCTTCTCTCGTTCTATCTTTAGTTTCTTTATTACTTTCTTACTTGATATCTCTCATTCTAGCTTTGATACCTTCTCTCATTTTATATTTAGTTTCTTTTTTACTTACTTCAATTTTTCTTTCTTTCTTGTTATCTTTCATTCTAGCTATCATACCTTCTCTCATTCTATCTTTAGTTTCTTTATTACTTTCTTTCTTTCTTTCTTTCTTTCTTTCTTGATATCTTTCATTCTAGCTTTCATACCTTCTTTCATTCTATAGTTTCTTTATTAATTACTTTCGTTCTTAATTTCTTTCTTTCTTTCTTCCTTCATATCTCATTCTAGCTCTCATACCTTCTCTGATTCTATCTTTAGTTTCTTTACTACTTTCTTTCTTTCTTTCTTTCTTGATAACTTTCATTCTAGCATTCATATCTTCACTCATTCAATCTATTTTCTTTATTACATTATTTCTACTTTGTTCCTTTTTTCTTTCTTGATATCTTTCATTCTAGCTTTCATAACTTCTCTCATTCTAAATTTAGTTTCTTTTTTACTTACTTTCATTTCTTTCATTCTTGATATCTTACTTTCTAGCTTTCATATCTTCTCTCATTCTATCTCTCTTTTCTTTATTACTTTCTTTCTTTCTTTATTTCTTGATATCTTTCATTCTATCTTTCATACCTTCTCTCGTTCTATCTTTTGTTTCATTATTACTTTCTTCCTTTCTTTCTTGATATCTTTCATTCTAGTTTTCATACCTTCTCTCATTCTATCTTTAGTTTCTTTATTAGTTACTTTCCTTTCTTTCTTTATATCTTTCATTCTAGATTTCATACCTTCTCTCATTTTATCTTTAGTTTCTTTATTGATTTCTTTCTTTCTTTTTCATATCTTTCATTCTAGCTTTCATACCTTCTCTCATTCTATCTTCAGTTTCTTTCTTTCTTTCTTTCTTTCTTTCTTTCTTTCTTTCTTTCTTTCTTTCTTGATATCTATCATTCTAGATTTCATACCTTCTCTCATTTTATCTTTAGTTTCTTTATTGATTTCTTTCTTTCTTTCTTTCTTGATATCTTTCATTCTCGCTTTCATACCTTCTCTCATTCTATCTATAGTTTCTTTTTTACTTACTTTCATTTCTTTCTTTCTTGATATCTTAAATTCTAGCTTTCATACCTTCTCTCATTCCATCTTTAATTTCTTTATTACTTTCTTTATTGATTTCTTTTTTTCTTTCTTTCTTGATATATTTCATTCTTCCTTTCATGCCTTCTCTCATTCTATCGTTAGTTTCTTTCTTGATATCTTTCATTCTAGCTTTCATACCTTCTTTCATTCTATCTTTAGTTTCTTTATTAATTACTTTCGTTCTTTCTTTTTTTCTTTCTTCATATCTCATTCTAGCTCTCATACCTTCTCTGATTCTATCTTTAGTTTCTTTACTTTTTTCTTTCTTTCTTTCTTTCTTGATAACTATCATTCTAGCATTCATATCTTCACTCATTCAATCTTTATTTTCTTTATTACATTACTTCTACTTTGTTCCTTTTTTCTTTCTTTATATCTTTCATTCTAGCTTTCATACCTTCTCTCATTCTATCTTTAGTTTCTTTTTTACTTACTTTCATTTATTTGTTTCTTGATATCTTACATTCTAGCTTTCATACCTTCTCTCATTCTATCTTTAGTTTCTTTATTACTTTCTTTCTTTCTTTCTTTCTTGATATCTTTCATTCTATCTTTCATACCTTCTCTCGTTCTATCTTTAGTTTCTTTATTACTTCCTTACTTTCTATCTTGATATCTTTCATTCTAGCTTTCATACCTTCTCTCATTCTTTCTTTAGTTTCTTTTTTACTTACTTTCATTTCTTTCTTTCTTGATATCTTTCATTCTAGCTTTAATCCCTTCTCCCATTCTATCATTAGTTTCTTTATTAGTTACTTTCTTTCTTTCTTGATATCTTTCATTCCAGATTTCATACCTTCTCTCATTTTATCTTTAGTTTCTTTATTAATTTCTTTCTTTCTTTCTTCATATCTTTCATTCTAGCTTTCATACCTTCTCTCATTCTATCTTTAGTTTCTTTATTACTTTCTTTCTTTCTTTCTTGATATCTTTCATTCTATCTTTCATACCTTCTCTCGTTCTTTCTTTAGTTTCTTGATTACTTTCTTACTTTCTTTCTTGATATCTTTCATTCTAGCTTTAATCCCTTCTCTCATTCTATCTTTAGTTTCTTTATTAGTTACATTCTTTCTTTCTTGATATCTTTCATTCTAGATTTCATATCTTCTCTCATTTTATCTTTAGTTTCTTTATTAATTTCTTTCTTTCTTTCTTTCTTCATATCTTTCATTCTATCTTTCATGCCTTCTCTCATTCTATCTTTAGTTTCTTTATTACGTTCTTTCTTTCTTTCCTGATATCTTTCATTCTATCTTTCAAACCTTCTCTCATTCTATCTTTAGTTTCTTTATTACTTTCTTTCTTTCCTTCCTTCTTTCTTTCTTTCTTTCTTGATATCTTTCATTCTAGCTTTCATACCTTCTTTCATTCTATCTATAGTTTCTCTATTAATTACTTTCTTTCTTTCTTTCTTTCTTTCTTTCTTCATAACTCATTCTAGCTTTCATACCTTCTCTCATTCAATTTTTAGTTTCTTTATTACTTTCTTTCTTTCTTTCTTTCTTTCTTAATTTCTTTCTTGATATCTATCATTCTAGATTTCATACCTTCTCTCATTTTGTCTTTAGTTTCTTTAATGATATCTTTCTTTCTTCCTTCCTTTCTTGATATCTTTCATTCTAGCTTTCATACCTTCTATCATTCTATCTATAGTTTCTTTTTTACTTACTTTCATTTCTTTCTTTCTTGATATCTTACATTCTAGCTTTCATACCTTCTCTCATTCTATCTTTAGTTTCTTTATTACTTCCTTTCTTTCTTTCTTTCTTTCTTTCTTAATTTCTTTCTTGATATCTATCATTCTAGATTTCATACCTTCTCTCATTTTGTCTTTAGTTTCTTTGATGATATCTTTCTTTCTTTCTTTCTCTCTTGATATCTTTTACTCTATCTTTCATACCTTCTCTCGTTCTATCTTTAGTTTCTTTATTACTTTCTTACTTTCTTTCTTGATATCTTTCGTTCTAGCTTTCATACCTTCTCTCATTCTTTCTTTAGTTTCTTTTTTACTTACTTTCATTTCTTTCTTTCTTGATATCTTTCATTCTAGCTTTAAACCCTTCTCTCATTCTATCTTTAGTTTCTTTATTTGTTACTTTCTTTCTTTCTTGACATCTTTCATTCTAGATTTCATACCTTCTCTCATTTTATCTATAGTTTCTTTATTAATTTCTTTCTTTCTTTCTTTCTTCATATCTTTCATTCTAGCTTTCATACCTTCTCTCATTCTATCTTTAGTTTCTTTATTACTTTCTTTCTTTCTTTCTTGATATCTTTCATTCTATCTTTCATACCTTCTCTCGTTCTATCTTTAGTTTCTTTATTACTTTCTTTCTTTCTTGATATCTTTCATTCTAGCTTTCATACCTTCTCTCATTCTATCTTTACTTTCTTTTTTACTTACTTCAATTTTTTCTTTCTTTCTTGATATCTTTCATTATAGCTTTCATACCTTCTCTCATTCTATCTTTAATTTGTTTATTACTTTCTTCATTTCTTTCTTTCTTGATATCTATCATTCTAGATTTCATACCTTCTCTCATTTTATCTTTAGTTTCTTTATTACTTTCTTTCTTTCTTTCTTTCTTTATTTCTTTCTTGATATCTATCATTCTAGATCTCATATCTTCTCTCATTTTATCTTTAGTTTCTTTATTACTTACTTTCTTTCTTTCTTTCTTTCTTCATATCTTTCATTCTATCTTTCATACCTTCTCTCATTTTATCTATAGTTTCTTTTTTACTTACTTTCATTTCTTTCTTTCTTGATATCTTTCATTCTACCTTTAATCCCTTCTCTCATTCTATTTTTAGTTTCTTTATTAGTTACTTTCTTTCTTTCTTGATATCTTTCATTCTAGATTTCATATCTTCTCTCATTTTATCTTTAGTTTCTTTATTAATTTCTTTCTTTCTTTCTTTCTTCATATCTTTCATTCTAGCTTTCATACCTTCTCTCATTCTTTCTTTAGTTTCTTTTTTACTTACTTTCATTTCTTTCTTTCTTGATATCTTTCATTCTAGCTTTAATCCCTTCTCTCATTCTATCTTTACTTTCTTTCTTTCTTGATATCTTTCATTCTAGATTTCATACCTTCTCACATTCTTTCTTTAGTTTCTTTTTACTTACTTTCTTACCTGATATAATTCATTCTAGATTTCATACCTTCTCTCATTTTATCATTAGTTTCTTTATTGATTTCTTTCTTTCTTTCTTGATATCTATCATAATAGATTTCATACCTTCTCTCATTTTATCTTTAGTTTCTTTATTGATTTCTTTCTTTCTTCCTTTCTTGATATCTTTCATTCTAGCTTTCATACCTTCTCTCATTCTATCTTTAGTTTATTTTTTACTTACTTTCATTTCTTTCTTTCTTGATATCTTACATTCTAGCTTTCATACCTTCTCTCATTCTATCTTTAGTTTCTTTATTACTTTCTTTCTTTCTTTCTTTCTTTCTTGATATCTTTCATTCTATCTTTCATACCTTCTCACGTTCTATCTTTAGTTTCTTTATTACTTCCTTACTTTCTATCTTGATATCTTTCATTCTAGTTTTCATACCTTCTCTCATTCTTTCTTTAGTTTCTTTTTTACTTCCTTTCATTTCTTTCTTTCTTGATATCTTTCATTCTAGCTTTAATCCCTTCTCCCATTCTATCATTAGTTTCTTTATTAGTTACCTTCTTTCTTTCTTGATATCTTTCATTCCAGATTTCATACCTTCTCTCATTTTATCTTTAGTTTCTTTATTAATTTCTTTCTTTCTTTCTTCATATCTTTCATTCTAGCTTTCATACCTTCTCTCATTCTATCTTTAGTTTCTTTATTACTTTCTTTCTTTCTTTCTTGATATCTTTCATTCTATCTTTCATACCTTCTCTCGTTCTTTCTTTAGTTTCTTGATTACTTTCTTACTTTCTTTCTTGATATCTTTCATTCTAGCTTTAATCCCTTCTCTCATTCTATCTTTAGTTTCTTTATTAGTTACATTCTTTCTTTCTTGATATCTTTCATTCTAGATTTCATATCTTCTCTCATTTTATCTTTAGTTTCTTTATTAATTTCTTTCTTTCTTTCTTTCTTCATATCTTTCATTCTAGCTTTCATGCCTTCTCTCATTCTATCTTTAGTTTCTTTATTACTTTCTTTCTTTCTTTCCTGATATCTTTCATTCTATCTTTCAAACCTTCTCTCATTCTATCTTTAGTTTCTTTATTACTTTCTTTCTTTCCTTCCTTCTTTCTTTCTTTCTTTCTTGATATCTTTCATTCTAGCTTTCATACCTTCTTTCATTCTATCTATAGTTTCTCTATTAATTACTTTCTTTCTTTCTTTCTTTCTTTCTTCATAACTCATTCTAGCTTTCATACCTTCTCTCATTCAATCTTTAGTTTCTTTATTACTTTCTTTCTTTCTTTCTTTCTTTCTTTCTTTCTTTCTTTCTTTCTTTCTTTCTTTCTTGATATCTATCATTCTAGATTTCATACCTTCTCTCATTTTGTCTTTAGTTTCTTTAATGATATCTTTCTTTCTTTCTTCCTTTCTTGATATCTTTCATTCTATCTTTCATACCTTCTCTCATTCTATCTATAGTTTCTTTTTTACTTACTTTCATTTCTTTCTTTCTTGATATCTTACATTCTAGCTTTCATACCTTCTCTCATTCTATCTTTAGTTTCTTTATTACTTCCTTTCTTTCATTCTTTCTTTCTTTCTCTCTTGATATCTTTTACTCTATCTTTCATACCTTCTCTCGTTCTATGTTTAGTTTCTTTATTACTTTCTTACTTTCTTTCTTGATATCTTTCGTTCTAGCTTTCATACCTTCTCTCATTCTTTCTTTAGTTTCTTTTTTACTTACTTTCATTTCTTTCTTTCTTGATATCTTTCATTCTAGCTTTAAACCCTTCTCTCATTCTATCTTTAGTTTCTTTATTTGTTACTTTCTTTCTTTCTTGACATCTTTCATTCTAGATTTCATACCTTCTCTCATTTTATCTATAGTTTCTTTATTAATTTCTTTCTTTCTTTCTTTCTTCATATCTTTAATTCTAGCTTTCATACCTTCTCTCATTCTATCTTTAGTTTCTTTATTACTTTCTTTCTTTCTTTCTTGATATCTTTCATTATATCTTTCATACCTTCTCTCGTTCTATCTTTAGTTTCATTATTACTTTCTTACTTTCTTTCTTGATATCTTTCATTCTAGCTTTCATACCTTCTCTCATTCTATCTTTACTTTCTTTTTTACTTACTTCAATTTTTTCTTTCTTTCTTGATATCTTTCATTATAGCTTTCATACCTTCTCTCATTCTATCTTTAATTTGTTTATTACTTTCTTCATTTCTTTCTTTCTTGATATCTATCATTCTAGATTTCATACCTTCTCTCATTTTATCTTTAGTTTCTTTATTACTTTCTTTCTTTCTTGATATCTTTCATTCTATCTTTCATACATTCTTTCATTCTATCTTTAGTTTCTCTATTAATTACTTTCTTTCTTTCTATCTTTCTTTATATCTTTCTTGATATCTATCATTCTAGATCTCATACCTTCTCTCATTTTATCTTTAGTTTCTTTATTGATTTCTTTCTTTCTTCCTTTCTTGATATCTTTCATTCTAGCTTTCATACCTTCTCTCATTTTATCTTTAGTTTCTTTATTACTTTCTTTCTTTCTTTCTTTCTTCATATCTTTCATTCTATCTTTCACACCTTCTCTCGTTCTATCTTTAGTTTCTTTTTTACTTACTTTCATTTCTTTCTTTCTTGATATCTTTCATTCTAGCTTTAATCCCTTCTCTCAATCTATCTTTAGTTTCTTTATTAGTTACTTTCTTTCTTTCTTGATATCTTTCATTCTAGATTTGATAACTTCTCTCATTTTATCTATAGTTTCTTTTTTACTTACTTTCATTTCTTTCTTTCTTGATATCTTTCATTCTAGCTTTAATCCCTTCTCTCAATCTATCTTTAGTTTCTTTATTACTTTCTTTCTTTCTTGATATCTTTCATTCTATCTTTCATACCTTCTCTCGTCCTATCTTTAGTTTCTTTATTACTTTCTTACTTTCTATCTTGATATCTTTCATTCTAGCTTTCATACCTTCTCTCATTCTTTCTTTAGTTTCTTTTTTACTTACTTTCATTTCTTTCTTTCTTGATATCTTTCATTCTAGCTTTCATACCTTCTCACATTCTTTCTTTAGTTTCTTTTTTACTTACTTTCTTACCTGATATAATTCATTCTAGATTTCATACCTTGTCTCATTTTATCATTAGTTTCTTTATTGATTTCTTTCTTTCTTTCTTGATATCTTTCATTCTATCTTTCATACCTTCTCACGTTCTATCTTTAGTTTCTTTATTACTTTCTTACTTTCTTTCTTGATATCTTTCATTCTTGCTTTCACATCTTCTCTCATTCTTTCTTTAGTTTCTTTTTTACTTACTTTCATTTCTGTCTTTCTTGATATCTTTCATTCTAGCTTTAATCCCTTCTCTCATTCTATTTTTAGTTTCTTTATTAGTTACTTTCTTTCTTTCTTGATATCTTTCATTCTAGATTTCATATCTTCTCTCATTTTATCTTTAGTTTCTTTATTAATTTCTTTCTTTCTTTCTTTCTTCATATCTTTCATTCTAGCTTTCATACCTTCTCTAATTCTGTCTTTAGTTTCTTTGTTACTTTCTTTCCTTCTTGATATCTTTCATGCTATCTTTGATACCTTCTCTCGTTCTATCTCTAGTTTCTGTCTTACTTTCTTACTTTCTTTCTTGATATCTTTCATTCTAGCTTTCATACCTTCTCTCATTCTATCTTTAGTTTCTTTTTTACTTACTTCAATTTTTTCTTTCTTTCTTCTTATCTTTCATTCTAGCTTTAATACATTCTCTCATTCTATCTTTAGTTTCTTTATTAGTTTCTTTCTTTCTTTCTATATTTCATTCTAGATTTCATACCTTCTCTCATTTTATCTTTAGTTTCTTTATTGATTTCTTTCTTTCTTTCTTCATATCATTCATTCTAGCTTTCATACCTTCTATCATTCTATCTTTAGTTTCCTTATTACTTTCTTTCTTTCTTTCTTTCTTTCTTTCTTGATATCTTTCATTCTATCTTTCATACCTTCTCTTGTTCTATCTTTAGTTTCTTTATTACTTTCTTACTTTCTTTCTTTATATCTTTTATTCTAGCTTTCATACCTTCTCTCATTCTATCTTTAGTTTCTTTTTTACTTACTTTCATTTCTTTCTTTCTTAGTATCTTTCATTCTAGCTTTAATACCTTTTCTCATTCTATCTTTCGTTTCTTTATTACAATCTTTTTTTCTTTCTTTCTTGATATCTTTCATTCTAGCTGTCATACCTTCTCTCATTCTATCTTTAGTTTCTTTATTACTTTCTTTCTTTCTTGATTTCTTTCATTCTAGCTTTCATATCTTCTCTCATTCTATCTTAAGTTTCTTTATTACTTTCTTTCTTTCTTTCTTTCTTCATTCTTGATATCTTTCATTCTAGCTTTCATACCTTCTCTCATTCTATCTTTAGTTTCTCTATTACAATCTATTTTTTTTTCCTTTCTTTCTTGATATCTTTCATTCTAGCTCTCATACCTTCTCTTATTCTATCTTTATTTTCTTTATTACTTTATTTCTTTCTTTTTTCTTGATATCTTTCATTCTAGCTCTCATAACTTCTCTGATTCTATCTTTAGTTTCTTTATTACTTTCTTTCTTCCTTTTTTCTTTCTTGATATCTTTCATTCTATCTTTCATATCTTCCCTCATTCTCTCTTAAGTTTCTTTATTGCTTTCATTCTTTCTTTCTTCTTTCTTGTTTTCTCATTCTAGCTTTCATTCCTTCTCTCATTCTATCTTTTGTTGCTTTATTACTTTCTTTCTTGCTTTTTTCTTGATAACTTTCATTCTAGCTCTCATACCTTCTCTCATTCAATCTTTAGTTTCCTTATTAGTTTCTTTCTTCCTTCCTTTTTTCTTGATATCTTACATTCTAGCATTCATACCTTCTCTCAAACTATCTTTAATTTCTTTATTACTTTCTATCTTTCTTTCTTTCTTTCTTGATAGTTTTGATTCTAGCTTTCATACCTGCTCTCATTCTATCTTTAGTTCCTTAATTACTTTCGTTCTTGATATCTTTCATTCTGTCTTTCATACCTTCTCTCATTCTATCTTTCTTTCTTGATATCTTTCATTCTATCTTTCATACCTTCTCTCATCCTATCTTTAGTATCTTTATGACTTTCTTTCTTTCTTGATATCTCTTTCTAGCTTTCATACCTTCTCTCATTCTATCTTTAGTTTCTTTATTACTTTCTTTCTTGATATCTCTCATTCTTGCATTCATACCTTCTGTCATTCTCTTTAGTTTATTTTTGACTTACTTTCGTTCTTTCTTTATATCTTTCATTCTAGCTTTCAGAACTTCTTTAATACTCTCTTTAGTTTCTTTATGACTTTCTTTCTTTCTTGAAATCATTCATTCTAGCTTTCATACCTTCTCTCATTCTATCTTTAGTTTCTTTATTACTGTCATTCTTTCTGTCTTGATATCTTTCATTCTAGCTTTCATACCTTCTCTCATTCTATCTTTAGTTTCTTTATTAGTTACTTTCTTTCTTTCTTGATATCTTTCATTCTAGATTTCATATCTTCTCTCATTTTATCTTTAGTTTCTTTATTACTTTCTTTCTTTCCTTCCTTCTTTCTTTCTTTCTTTCTTGATATCTTTCATTCTAGCTTTCATACCTTCTTTCATTCTATCTATAGTTTCTCTATTAATTACTTTCTTTCTTTCTTTCTTTCTTTCTTCATAACTCATTCTAGCTTTCATACCTTCTCTCATTCAATCTTTAGTTTCTTTCTTTCTTTCTTTCTTTCTTTCTTTCTTTCTTTCTCTCTTTCTTGATATCTATCATTCTAGATTTCATACCTTCTCTCATTTTGTCTTTATTTTCTTTATTGATATCTTTCTTTCTTCCTTTCTTGATATCTTTCATTCTAGCTTTCATACCTTCACTCATTCTATCTATAGTTTCTTTTTTACTTACTTTCATTTCTTTCTTTCTTGATATCTTACATTCTAGCTTTCACACCTTCTCTCATTCTATCTTTAGTTTCTTTATTACTTTCTTTCTTTCATTCTTTCTTTCTTTCTTTCTTGATATCTTTTACTCTATCTTTCATACGTTCTCTCGTTCTATCTTTAGTTTCTTTATTACTTTCTTACTTTCTTTCTTGATATCTTTCATTCTAGCTTTCATACCTTCTCTCATTCTTTCTTTAGTTTCTTTTTTACTTACTTTCATTTCTTTCTTTCTTGATATCTTTCATTCTAGCTTTAAACCCTTCTCTCATTCTATCTTTAGTTTCTTTATTAGTTACTTTCTTTCTTTCTTGATATCTTTCATTCTAGATTTCATACCTTCTCTCATTTTATCTATAGTTTCTTTATTAATTTCTTTCTTTCTTTCTTTCTTCATATCTTTCATTCTAGCTTTCATACCTTCTCTCATTCTATCTTTAGTTTCTTTATTACTTTCTTTCTTTCTTTCTTGATATCTTTCATTCTATCTTTCATACCTTCTCTCGTTCTATCTTTAGTTTCTTTATTACTTTCTTACTTACTTTCTTGATATCTTTCATTCTAGCTTTCATACCTTCTCTCATTCTATCTTTACTTTCTTTTTTACTTACTTCAATTTTTTCTTTCTTTCTTGATATCTTTCATTATAGCTTTCATACCTTCTCTCATTCTATCTTTAGTTTGTTTATTACTTTCTTCATTTCTTTCTTTCTTGATATCTATCATTCTAGATTTCATACCTTCTCTCATTTTATCTTTAGTTTCTTTATTACTTTCTTTCTTTCTTTCTTTCTTGATATCTTTCATTCTAGCTTTCATACATTCTTTCATTCTATCTTTAGTTTCTCTATTAATTACTTTCTTTCTTTCTATCTTTCTTTATTTCTTTCTTGATATCTATCATTCTAGATCTCATACCTTCTCTCATTTTATCTTTAGTTTCTTTATTGATTTCTTTCTTTCTTCCTTTCTTGGTATCTTTCATTCTAGCTTTCATACCTTCTCTCATTTTATCTTTAGTTTCTTTATTACTTTCTTTCTTCCTTTCTTTCTTTCTTCATATCCTTCATTCTATCTTTCACACCTTCTCTCGTTCTATCTTTAGTTTCTTTTTTACTTACTTTCATTTCTTTCTTTCTTGATATCTTTCATTCTAGCTTTAGTCCCTTCTCTCAATCTATCTTTAGTTTCTTTATTAGTTACTTTCTTTCTTTCTTGATATCTTTCATTCTAGATTTCATACCTTCTCTCATTTTATCTATAGTTTCTTTTTTACTTACTTTCATTTCTTTCTTTCTTGATATCTTTCATTCTAGCTTTAATCCCTTCTCTCAATCTATCTTTAGTTTCTTTATTACTTTCTTTCTTCCTTGATATCTTTCATTCTATCTTTCATACCTTCTCTCGTTCTATCTTTAGTTTCTTTCTTTCTTTCTTTCTTTCTATCTTGATATCTTTCATTCTAGCTTTCATACCTTCTCTCATTCTTTCTTTAGTTTCTTTTTTACTTACTTTCATTTCTTTCTTTCTTGATATCTTTCATTCTAGCTTTCATACCTTCTCACATTCTTTCTTTAGTTCCTTTTTTACTTACTTTCTTACCTGATATAATTCATTCTAGATTTCATACCTTGTCTCATTTTATCATTAGTTTCTTTATTGATTTCTTTCGTTCTTTCTTGATATCTTTCATTCTATCTTTCATACCTTCTCACGTTCTATCTTTAGTTTCTTTATTACTTTCTTACTTTCTTTCTTGATATCTTTCATTCTTGCTTTCACATCTTCTCTCATTCTTTCTTTAGTTTCTTTTTTACTTACTTTCATTTCTGTCTTTCTTGATATCTTTCATTCTAGCTTTAATCCCTTCTCTCATTCTATTTTTAGTTTCTTTATTAGTTACTTTCTTTCTTTCTTGATATCTTTCATTCTAGATTTCATATCTTCTCTCATTTTATCTTTAGTTTCTTTATTAATTTCTTTCTTTCTTTCTTTCTTCATATCTTTCATTCTAGCTTTCATACCTTCTCTAATTCTGTCTTTAGTTTCTTTATTACTTTCTTTCCTTCTTGATATCTTTCATGCTATCTTTCATACCTTCTCTCGTTCTATCTCTAGTTTCTGTCTTACTTTCTTACTTTCTTTCTTGATATCTTTCATTCTAGCTTTCATACCTTCTCTCATTCTATCTTTAGTTTCTTTTTTACTTACTTCAATTTTTTCTTTCTTTCTTCTTATCTTTCATTCTAGCTTTAATACATTCTCTCATTCTATCTTTAGTTTCTTTATTAGTTTCTTTCTTTCTTTCTATATTTCATTCTAGATTTCATACCTTCTCTCATTTTATCTTTAGTTTCTTTATTGATTTCTTTCTTTCTTTCTTCATATCATTCATTCTAGCTTTCATACCTTCTATCATTCTATCTTTAGTTTCCTTATTACTTTCTTTCTTTCTTTCTTTCTTTCTTCATATCTTTCATTCTATCTTTCATACCTTCTCTTGTTCTATCTTTAGTTTCTTTATTACTTTCTTACTTTCTTTCTTTATATCTTTTATTCTAGCTTTCATACCTTCTCTCATTCTATCTTTAGTTTCTTTTTTACTTACTTTCATTTCTTTCTTTCTTAGTATCTTTCATTCTACCTTTAATACCTTTTCTCATTCTATCTTTAGTTTCTTTATTACAATCTTTTTTTCTTTCTTTCTTGATATCTTTCATTCTAGCTGTCATACCTTCTCTCATTCTATCTTTAGTTTCTTTATTACTTTCTTTCTTTCTTGATTTCTTTCATTCTAGCTTTCATATCTTCTCTCATTCTATCTTAAGTTTCTTTATTACTTTCTTTCTTTCTTTCTTTCTTCATTCTTGATATCTTTCATTCTAGCTTTCATATCTTCTCTCATTCTATCTTTAGTTTCTTTATTACAATCTATTTTTTCTTTCTTTCTTTCTTGATATCTTTCATTCTAGCTCTCATACCTTCTCTTATTCTATCTTTATTTTCTTTATTACTTTATTTCTTTCTTTTTTCTTGATATCTTTCATTCTAGCTCTCATAACTTCTCTGATTCTATCTTTAGTTTCTTTATTACTTTCTTTCTTCCGTTTTTCTTTCTTGATATCTTTCATTCTATCTTTCATATCTTCCCTCATTCTCTCTTAAGTTTCTTTATTGCTTTCATTCTTTCTTTCTTCTTTCTTGATTTCTCATTCTAGCTTTCATACCTTCTCTCATTCTATCTTTTGTTGCTTTATTACTTTCTTTCTTGCTTTTTTCTTGATAACTTTCATTCTAGCTCTCATACCTTCTCTCATTCAATCTTTAGTTTCCTTATTAGTTTCTTTCTTCCTTCCTTTTTTCTTGATATCTTACATTCTAGCATTCATACCTTCTCTCAAACTATCTTTAATTTCTTTATTACTTTCTATCTTTCTTTCTTTCTTTCTTGATAGTTTTGATTCTAGCTTTCATACCTGCTCTCACTCTATCTTTAGTTCCTTAATTACTTTCGTTCTTGATATCTTTCATTCTGTCTTTCATACCTTCTCATTCTATCTTTCTTTCCTGATATCTTTCATTCTATCTTTCATACCTTCTCTCATCCTATCTTTAGTATCTTTATGACTTTCTTTCTTTCTTGATATCTCTTTCTAGCTTTCATACCTTCTCTCATTCTATCTTTAGTTTCTTTATTACTTTCTTTCTTGATATCTCTCATTCTTGCATTCATACCTTCTGTCATTCTCTTTAGTTTATTTTTGACTTACTTTCGTTCTTTCTTTCTTTATATCTTTCATTCTAGCTTTCAGAACTTCTTTAATACTCTCTTTAGTTTCTTTATGACTTTCTTTCTTTCTTGAAATCATTCATTCTAGCTTTCATACCTTCTCTCATTCTATCTTTAGTTTCTTTATTACTGTCATTCTTTCTGTCTTGATATCTTTCATTCTAGCTTTCATACCTTCTCTCATTCTATCTTTAGTTTCTTTATTAGTTACTTTCTTTCTTTCTTGATATCTTTCATTCTAGATTTCATATCTTCTCTCATTTTATCTTTAGTTTCTTTATTAATTTCTTTCTTTCTTTCTTCATATCTTTCATTCTAGCTTTCATGCCTTCTCTCATTCTATCTTTAGTTTCTTTATTACTTTCTTTCTTTCCTTCCTTCTTTCTTTCTTTCTTTCTTGATATCTTTCATTCTAGCTTTCATACCTTCTTTCATTCTATCTATAGTTTCTCTATTAATTACTTTCTTTCTTTCTTTCTTCATAACTCATTCTAGCTTTCATACCTTCTCTCATTCAATCTTTAGTTTCTTTCTTTCTTTCTTTCTTTCTTTCTTTCTCTCTTTCTTGATATCTATCATTCTAGATTTCATACCTTCTCTCATTTTGTCTTTATTTTCTTTATTGATATCTTTCTTTCTTCCTTTCTTGATATCTTTCATTCTAGGTTTCATACCTTCACTCATTCTATCTATAGTTTCTTTTTTACTTACTTTCATTTCTTTCTTTCTTGATATCTTACATTCTAGCTTTCACACCTTCTCTCATTCTATCTTTAGTTTCTTTATTACTTTCTTTCTTTCATTCTTTCTTTCTTTCTTTCTTGATATCTTTTACTCTATCTTTCATACGTTCTCTCGTTCTATCTTTAGTTTCTTTATTACTTTCTTACCTTCTTTCTTGATATCTTTCATTCAGGCTTTCATACCTTCTCTCATTCTTTCTTTAGTTTCTTTTTTACTTACTTTCATTTCTTTCTTTCTTGATATCTTTCATTCTAGCTTTAAACCCTTCTCTCATTCTATCTTTAGTTTCTTTATTAGTTACTTTCTTTCTTTCTTGATATCTTTCATTCTAGATTTCATACCTTCTCTCATTTTATCTATAGTTTCTTTATTAATTTCTTTCTTTCTTTCTTTCTTCATATCTTTCATTCTAGCTTTCATACCTTCTCTCATTCTATCTTTAGTTTCTTTATTACTTTCTTTCTTTCTTTCTTGATATCTTTCATTCTATCTTTCATACCTTCTCTCGTTCTATCCTTAGTTTCTTTATTACTTTCTTACTTTCTTTCTTGATATCTTTCATTCTAGCTTTCATACCTTCTCTCATTCTATCTTTACTTTCTTTTTTACTTACTTCAATTTTTTCTTTCTTTCTTGATATCTTTCATTATAGCTTTCATACCTTCTCTCATTCTATCTTTAGTTTGTTTATTACTTTCTTCATTTCTTTCTTTCTTGATATCTATCATTCTAGATTTCATACCTTCTCTCATTTTATCTTTAGTTTCTTTATTACTTTCTTTCTTTCTTTCTTTCTTGATATCTTTCATTCTAGCTTCCATACATTCTTTCATTCTATCTTTAGTTTCTCTATTAATTACTTTCTTTCTTTCTATCTTTCTTTATTTCTTTCTTGATATCTATCATTCTAGATCTCATACCTTCTCTCATTTTATCTTTAGTTTCTTTATTGATTTCTTTCTTTCTTCCTTTCTTGATATCTTTCATTCTAGCTTTCATACCTTCTCTCATTTTATCTTTAGTTTCTTTATTACTTTCTTTCTTCCTTTCTTTCTTTCTTCATATCTTTCATTCTATCTTTCACACCTTCTCTCGTTCTATCTTTAGTTTCTTTTTTACTTACTTTCATTTCTTTCTTTCTTGATATCTTTCATTCTAGCTTTAGTCCCTTCTCTCAATCTATCTTTAGTTTCTTTATTAGTTACTTTCTTTCTTTCTGGATATCTTTCATTCTATATTTCATGCCTTCTCTCATTTTATCTATAGTTTCTTTTTTACTTACTTTCATTTCTTTCTTTCTTGATATCTTTCATTCTAGCTTTAATCCCTTCTCTCAATCTATCTTTAGTTTCTTTATTACTTTCTTTCTTCCTTGATATCTTTCATTCTATTTTTCATACCTTCTCTCGTCCTATCTTTAGTTTCTTTATTACTTTCTTACTTTCTATCTTGATATCTTTCATTCTAGCTTTCATACCTTCTCTCATTCTTTCTTTAGTTTCTTTTTTACTTACTTTCATTTCTTTCTTTCTTGATATCTTTCATTCTAGCTTTCATACCTTCTCACATTCTTTCTTTAGTTCCTTTTTTACTTACTTTCTTACCTGATATAATTCATTCTAGATTTCATACCTTGTCTCATTTTATCATTAGTTTCTTTATTACTTTCTTTCTTTCATTCTTTCTTTCTTTCTTTCTTGATATCTTTTACTCTATCTTTCATACGTTCTCATTCTATCTTTAGTTTCTTTATTACTTTCTTACCTTCTTTCTTGATATCTTTCATTCTAGCATTCATACCTTCTCTCATTCTATCTTTTGTTCCTTTATTACTTTCTTTCTTTTTTCTTGATAACTTTCATTCTAACTCTCATACCTTCTCTCATTCAATCTTTAGTTTCCTTATTATTTTCTTTCTTCCTTCCTTTTTTCATGATATCTTACATTCTCGCTTTCATACCTTCTCTCAAACTATCTTTAATTTCTTTATTACTTTCTTTTTTTCTTTCTTTCTTGATAGTTTTCATTCTAGCTTTCATACCTGCTCTCATTCTATCTTTAGTTCCTTAATTACTTTCTTTCTTGATATCTTTCATTCTAGCTTTCATACCTTCTCTCATTCTATCTTTAGTTTCATTATGATTTTCTTTCTTTCTTTCTTTTTTTCTTGATATCTTTCATTCTAGCTTTCAAACCTTCTCGCATTCCATCATTAGTTTATTTTTTACTTTCTTTCTTTCTTTCTTGATATCTTTCATTCTAGCTTTCAGACCTTCTTTCATTCTCTCTTTAGTTTCTGTATTATTTACTTATATTCTTTCTTTCTTTACATCTTACATTCTAGCTGTCATACCTCCTCTCATTCTATCTTTAGTTTCTTTACGACTTTCTTTCTTTCTTTCTTTCTTGATATCTCTCAATCTAGCATTCAGACCTTCTTTCATTCTCTTTAGTTTCTTTATTATTTACTATCATACTTTCTTTCTTTCTTTACATATTTCATTCTAGCTTTCATACCTTCTCTCATTGAATATTTTCTTTTTTTCTTTCTTTCTTTCTTGATATCTTTCATTCAAACTTTAATACCTTCTCTCATTCTATCTTTAGTTTCTTTATTAATTTATTTCTTGATATTTCTCATTCTTGCTTTCATACCTTCTCTCATTCTATCTTTAGTTTCTTTATGACTTTATTTCTTTCTTGATATCTTTCATTCCAGCTTTCAGAACTTCTTTATTTCTCTCTTTAGTTTCTTTATTATTTACTTACATACTTTCTTTATTTACATCTTTTATTCTAGCTTTCATACCTTCTCTCATTCTATCTTTATTTTCTTTATGACTTTCTTTCTTTCTTGATATTTTTCAATGTAGCATTCAGACCTTCTTTCATTCTCTCTTTAGTTTCTTTATTAGTTACTTACATACTTTCTTTCTTTACATATTTCATTCTAGCTTTCATACCTTCTCTCATTGAATATTTAATTTCTTTCTTTCTTTCTTTCTTTCTTGATATCTTTCATTCTAGCTTTCATACCTTCTCTCATTCTATCTTTACTTTCTTTTTTACTTACTTCAATTTTTTCTTTCTTTCTTGATATCTTTCATTATAGCTTTCATACCTTCTCTCATTCTATCTTTAGTTTGTTTATTACTTTCTTCATTTCTTTCTTTCTTGATATCTATCATTCTAGATTTCATACCTTCTCTCATTTTATCTTTAGTTTCTTTATTACTTTCTTTCTTTCTTTCTTTCTTGATATCTTTCATTCTAGCTTCCATACATTCTTTCATTCTATCTTTAGTTTCTCTATTAATTACTTTCTTTCTTTCTATCTTTCTTTATTTCTTTCTTGATATCTATCATTCTAGATCTCATACCTTCTCTCATTTTATCTTTAGTTTCTTTATTGATTTCTTTCTTTCTTCCTTTCTTGATATCTTTCATTCTAGCTTTCATACCTTCTCTCATTTTATCTTTAGTTTCTTTATTACTTTCTTTCTTCCTTTCTTTCTTTCTTCATATCTTTCATTCTATCTTTCACACCTTCTCTCGTTCTATCTTTAGTTTCTTTTTTACTTACTTTCATTTCTTTCTTTCTTGATATCTTTCATTCTAGCTTTAGTCCCTTCTCTCAATCTATCTTTAGTTTCTTTATTAGTTACTTTCTTTCTTTCTTGATATCTTTCATTCTAGATTTCATACCTTCTCTCATTTTATCTATAGTTTCTTTTTTACTTACTTTCATTTCTTTCTTTCTTGATATCTTTCATTCTAGCTTTAATCCCTTCTCTCAATCTATCTTTAGTTTCTTTATTACTTTCTTTCTTCCTTGATATCTTTCATTCTATCTTTCATACCTTCTCTCGTCCTATCTTTAGTTTCTTTATTACTTTCTTACTTTCTATCTTGATATCTTTCATTCTAGCTTTCATACCTTCTCATATTCTTTCTTTAGTTTCTTTTTTACTTACTTTCATTTCTTTCTTTCTTGATATCTTTCATTCTAGCTTTCATACCTTCTCACATTCTTTCTTTAGTTCCTTTTTTACTTACTTTCTTACCTGATATAATTCATTCTAGATTTCATACCTTGTCTCATTTTATCATTAGTTTCTTTATTGATTTCTTTCGTTCTTTCTTGATATCTTTCATTCTATCTTTCATACCTTCTCACGTTCCATCTTTAGTTTCTTTATTACTTTCTTACTTTCTTTCTTGATATCTTTCATTCTTGCTTTCACATCTTCTCTCATTCTTTCTTTAGTTTCTTTTTTACTTACTTTCATTTCTGTCTTTCTTGATATCTTTCATTCTAGCTTTAATCCCTTCTCTCATTCTATTTTTAGTTTCTTTATTAGTTACTTTCTTTCTTTCTTGATATCTTTCATTCTAGATTTCATATCTTCTCTCATTTTATCTTTAGTTTCTTTATTAATTTCTTTCTTTTCTTTCTTCATATCTTTCATTCTAGCTTTCATACCTTCTCTCATTCTATCTTTAGTTTCTTTATTACTTTCTTTCCTTCTTGATATCTTTCATGCTATCTTTCATACCTTCTCTCGTTCTCTCTCTAGTTTCTGTCTTACTTTCTTACTTTCTTTCTTGATATCTTTCATTCTAGCTTTCATAACTTCTCTCATTCTATCTTTAGTTTCTTTTTTACTTACTTCAATTTTTTCTTTCTTTCTTCTTATCTTTCATTCTAGCTTTAATACATTCTCTCATTCTATCTTTAGTTTCTTTATTAGTTTCTTTCTTTCTTGCTATATTTCATTCTAGATTTCATACCTTCTCTCATTTTATCTTTAGTTTCTTTATTGATTTCTTTCTTTCTTTCTTCATATCATTCATTCTAGCTTTCATACCTTCTCTCGTTCTATCTCTAGTTTCTGTCTTACTTTCTTTCTTTCTTTCTTGATATCTTTCATTCTATCTTTCATACCTTCTCTCGTTCTATCTTTAGTTTCTTTATTACTTTCTTACTTTCTTTCTTTATATCTTTTATTCTAGCTTTCATACCTTCTCTCATTCTATCTTTAGTTTCTTTATTACAATCTTTTTTTTTTCTTTCTTGATATCTTTCATTCTAGCTGTCATACCTTCTCTCATTCTATCTTTAGTTTCTTTATTACTTTCTTTCTTTCTTGATTTCTTTCATTCTAGCTTTCATATCTTCTCTCATTCTATCTTAAGTTTCTTTATTACTTTCTTTCTTTCTTTCTTTCTTCATTCTTGATATCTTTCATTCTAGCTTTCATACCTTCTCTCATTCTATCTTTAGTTTCTTTATTACAATCTATTTTTTCTTTCTTTCTTTCTTGATATCTTTCATTCTAGCTCTCATACCTTCTCTTATTCTATCTTTATTTTCTTTATTACTTTATTTTTTTCTTTTTTCTTGATATCTTTCATTCTAGCTCTCATAACTTCTCTGATTCTATCTTTAGTTTCTTTATTACTTTCTTTCTTCCGTTTTTCTTTCTTGATATCTTTCATTCTATCTTTCATATCTTCCCTCATTCTCTCTTAAGTTTCTTTATTGCTTTCATTCTTTCTTTCTTCTTTCTTGATTTCTCATTCTAGCTTTCATACCTTCTCTCATTCTATCTTTTGTTGCTTTATTACTTTCTTTCTTGCTTTTTTCTTGATAACTTTCATTCTAGCTCTCATACCTTCTCTCATTCAATCTTTCGTTTCCTTATTAGTTTCTTTCTTCCTTCCTTTTTTCTTGATATCTTACATTCTAGCATTCATACCTTCTCTCAAACTATCTTTAATTTCTTTATTACTTTCTATCTTTCTTTCTTTCTTTCTTGATAGTTTTGATTCTAGCTTTCATACCTGCTCTCATTCTATCTTTAGTTCCTTAATTACTTTCGTTCTTGATATCTTTCATTCTGTCTTTCATACCTTCTCTCATTCTATCTTTCTTTCTTGATATCTTTCATTCTATCTTTCATACCTTCTCTCATCCTATCTTTAGTATCTTTATGTCTTTCTTTCTTTCTTGATATCTCTTTCTAGCTTTCATACCTTCTCTCATTCTATCTTTAGTTTCTTTATTACTTTCTTTCTTGATATCTCTCATTCTTGCATTCATACCTTCTGTCATTCTCTTTAGTTTATTTATGACTTACTTTCGTTCTTTCTTTCTTTATATCTTTCATTCTAGCTTTCAGAACTTCTTTAATACTCTCTTTAGTTTCTTTATGACTTTCTTTCTTTCTTGAAATCATTCATTCTAGCTTTCATACCTTCTCTCATTCTATCTTTAGTTTCTTTATTACTGTCATTCTTTCTGTCTTGATATCTTTCATTCTAGCTTTCATACCTTCTCTCATTCTATCTTTAGTTTCTTTATGACTTTCTTTCTTTCTTGATATCTTTCATTCTAGCTTTCATACCTTCTCTCATTCTATCTTTAGGTTCTTTATGACTTTCTTTCTTTCTTTTTTGATATCTTTCATTCTAGCTTTCAGACCTTCTTTCATTCTCTCTTTAGTTTCTGTATTATTTACTTATATTCTTTCTTTCTTTACATCTTACATTCTAGCTTTCATACCTCCTCTCATTCTATCGTTAGTTTCTTTATGACTTTCTTTTTTCTTTCTTTCTTTCTTCATATCTTTCAATCTAGCATTCAGACCTTCTTTCATTCTCTCTTTAGTTTCTTTATTATTTACTTACATACTTTCTTTCTTTCTTTACATATTCCATTCTAGCTTTCATACCTTCTCTCATTGAATATTTTCTTTCTTTCTTTCTTTCTTTCTTGATATCTTTCATTCAAGCTTTAATACCTTCTCTCATTCTATCTTTAGTTTCTTTAGTACTTTCTTTCTACTTTCTTCCGTTTTTCTTTCTTGATAGCTTTCATTCTACCTTTCATACCTTCTCTCATTCTTTCTTTTGTTCCTTTATTACTTTCTTTCTTTCTTTTTTCTTCATAACTTTCATTCTAACTCTCATACCTTCTCTCATTCAATCTTTAGTTTCCTTATTATTTTCTTTCTTCCTTCCTTTTTTCATGATATCTTACATTCTCGCTTTCATACCTTCTCTCAAACTATCTTTAATTTCTTTATTACTTTCTTTTTTTCTTTCTTTCTTGATAGTTTTCATTCTAGCTTTCATACCTGCTCTCATTCTATCTTAAGTTTCTTTATTACTTTCTTTCTTTCTTTCTTTCTTCATTCTTGATATCTTTCATTCTAGCTTTCATACCTTCTCTCATTCTATCTTTAGTTTCTTTATTACAATCTATTTTTTCTTTCTTTCTTTCTTGATATCTTTCATTCTAGCTCTCATACCTTCTCTTATTCTATCTTTATTTTCTTTATTACTTTATTTCTTTCTTTTTTCTTGATATCTTTCATTCTAGCTCTCATAACTTCTCTGATTCTATCTTTAGTTTCTTTATTACTTTCTTTCTTCCGTTTTTCTTTCTTGATGTCTTTCATTCTATCTTTCATATCTTCCCTCATTCTCTCTTAAGTTTCTTTATTGCTTTCATTCTTTCTTTCTTCTTTCTTGATTTCTCATTCTAGCTTTCATACCTTCTCTCATTCTATCTTTAGTTTCTTTATTACTTTCTTTCTTGATATCTCTCATTCTTGCATTCATACCTTCTGTCATTCTCTTTAGTTTATTTATGACTTACTTTCGTTCTTTCTTTCTTTATATCTTTCATTCTAGCTTTCAGAACTTCTTTAATACTCTCTTTAGTTTCTTTATGACTTTCTTTCTTTCTTGAAATCATTCATTCTAGCTTTCATACCTTCTCTCATTCTATCTTTAGTTTCTTTATTACTGTCATTCTTTCTGTCTTGATATCTTTCATTCTAGCTTTCATACCTTCTCTCATTCTATCTTTAGTTTCTTTATGACTTTCTTTCTTTCTTGATATCTTTCATTCTAGCTTTCATACCTTCTCTCATTCTATCTTTAGGTTCTTTATGACTTTCTTTCTTTCTTTTTTGATATCTTTCATTCTAGCTTTCAGACCTTCTTTCATTCTCTCTTTAGTTTCTGTATTATTTACTTATATTCTTTCTTTCTTTACATCTTACATTCTAGCTTTCATACCTCCTCTCATTCTATCTTTAGTTTCTTTATGACTTTCTTTTTTCTTTCTTTCTTTCTTCATATCTTTCAATCTAGCATTCAGACCTTCTTTCATTCTCTCTTTAGTTTCTTTATTATTTACTTACATACTTTCTTTCTTTCTTTACATATTCCATTCTAGCTTTCATACCTTCTCTCATTGAATATTTTCTTTCTTTCTTTCTTTCTTTCTTGATATCTTTCATTCAAGCTTTAATACCTTCTCTCATTCTATCTTTAGTTTCTTTAGTACTTTCTTTCTACTTTCTTCCGTTTTTCTTTCTTGATAGCTTTCATTCTACCTTTCATACCTTCTCTCATTCTATCTTTTGTTCCTTTATTACTTTCTTTCTTTCTTTTTTCTTCATAACTTTCATTCTAACTCTCATACCTTCTCTCATTCAATCTTTAGTTTCCTTATTATTTTCTTTCTTCCTTCCTTTTTTCATGATATCTTACATTCTCGCTTTCATACCTTCTCTCAAACTATCTTTAATTTCTTTATTACTTTCTTTTTTTCTTTCTTTCTTGATAGTTTTCATTCTAGCTTTCATACCTGCTCTCATTCTATCTTAAGTTTCTTTATTACTTTCTTTCTTTCTTTCTTTCTTCATTCTTGATATCTTTCATTCTAGCTTTCATACCTTCTCTCATTCTATCTTTAGTTTCTTTATTACAATCTATTTTTTCTTTCTTTCTTTCTTGATATCTTTCATTCTAGCTCTCATACCTTCTCTTATTCTATCTTTATTTTCTTTATTACTTTATTTCTTTCTTTTTTCTTGATATCTTTCATTCTAGCTCTCATAACTTCTCTGATTCTATCTTTAGTTTCTTTATTACTTTCTTTCTTCCGTTTTTCTTTCTTGATGTCTTTCATTCTATCTTTCATATCTTCCCTCATTCTCTCTTAAGTTTCTTTATTGCTTTCATTCTTTCTTTCTTCTTTCTTGATTTCTCATTCTAGCTTTCATACCTTCTCTCATTCTATCTTTTGTTGCTTTATTACTTTCTTTCTTCCTTTTTTCTTGATAACTTTCATTCTAGCTCTCATACCTTCTCTCATTCAATCTTTAGTTTCCTTATTAGTTTCTTTCTTCCTTCCTTTTTTCTTGATATCTTACATTCTAGCATTCATACCTTCTCTCAAACTATCTTTAATTTCTTTATTACTTTCTTTCTTTCTTTCTTTCTTTCTTGATAGTTTTGATTCTAGCTTTCATACCTGCTCTCATTCTATCTTTAGTTCCTTAATTACTTTCGTTCTTGATATCTTTCATTCTGTCTTTCATACCTTCTCTCATTCTATCTTTCCTTCTTGATATCTTTCATTCTATCTTTCATACCTTCTCTCGTCCTATCTTTAGTATCTTTATGACTTTCTTTCTTTCTTGATATCTCTTTCTAGCTTTCATACCTTCTCTCATTCTATCTTTAGTTTCTTTATTACTTTCTTTCTTGATATCTCTCATTCTTGCATTCATACCTTCTGTCATTCTCTTTAGTTTATTTATGACTTACTTTCGTTCTTTCTTTCTTTATATCTTTCATTCTAGCTTTCAGAACTTCTTTAATACTCTCTTTAGTTTCTTTATGACTTTCTTTCTTTCTTGAAATCATTCATTCTAGCTTTCATACCTTCTCTCATTCTATCTTTATTTTCTTTATTACTGTCATTCTTTCTGTCTTGATATCTTTCATTCTAGCTTTCATACCTTCTCTCATTCTATCTTTAGTTTCTTTATGACTTTCTTTCTTTCTTGGTATCTTTCATTCTAGCTTTCATACCTTCTCTCATTCTATCTTTAGGTTCTTTATGACTTTCTTTCTTTCTTTTTTGATATCTTTCATTCTAGCTTTCAGACCTTCTTTCATTCTCTCTTTAGTTTCTGTATTATTTACTTATATTCTTTCTTTCTTTACATCTTACATTCTAGCTTTCATACCTCCTCTCATTCTATCTTTAGTTTCTTTATGACTTTCTTTCTTTCTTTCTTCATATCTTTCAATCTAGCATTCAGACCTTCTTTCATTCTCTCTTTAGTTTCTTTATTATTTACTTACATACTTTCTTTCTTTCTTTACATATTTCATTCTAGCTTTCATACCTTCTCTCATTGAATATTTTCTTTCTTTCTTTCTTTCTTTCTTTCTTTCTTTCTTGATATCTTTCATTCTAGCTTTAATACCTTCTCTCATTCTATCTTTAGTTTCTTTATTAGTTACTTTCTTTCTTTCTTGATATCTTTCATTCTAGATTTCATATCTTCTCTCATTTTATCTTTAGTTTCTTTATTAATTTCTTTCTTTCTTTCTTTCTTCATATCTTTCATTCTAGCTTTCATACCTTCTCTAATTCTATCTTTAGTTTCTTTATTACTTTCTTTCCTTCTTGATATCTTTCATGCTATCTTTCATACCTTCTCTCGTTCTATCTCTAGTTTCTGTCTTACTTTCTTACTTTCTTTCTTGATATCTTTCATTCTAGCTTTCATACCTTCTCTCATTCTATCTTTAGTTTCTTTTTTACTTACTTCAATTTTTTCTTTCTTTCCTTATCTTTCATTCTAGCTTTAATACATTCTCTCATTCTATCTTTAGTTTCTTTATTAGTTTCTTTCTTTCTTGCTATATTTCATTCTAGATTTCATACCTTCTCTCATTTTATCTTTAGTTTCTTTATTGATTTCTTTCTTTCTTTCTTCATATCATTCATTCTAGCTTTCATACCTTCTCTCATTCTATCTTTAGTTTCTTTATTACTTTCTTTCTTTCTTTCTTTATTTCTTGATATCTTTCATTCTATATTTCATACCTTCTCTCGTTCTATCTTTAGTTTCTTTATTACTTTCTTACTTTCTTTCTTTATATCTTTTATTCTAGCTTTCATACCTTCTCTCATTCTATCTTTAGGTTCTTTATGACTTTCTTTCTTTCTTGATATCTTTCATTCTAGCTTTCATACCTTCTCTCATTCTATCTTTAGGTTCTTTATGACTTTCTTTCTTTCTTTTTTGATATCTTTCATTCTAGCTTTCAGACCTTCTTTCATTCTCTCTTTAGTTTCTGTATTATTTACTTATATTCTTTCTTTCTTTACATCTTACATTCTAGCTTTCATAACTCCTCTCATTCTATCTTTAGTTTCTTTATGACTTTCTTTCTTTCTTTCTTTCTTTCTTCATATCTTTCAATCTAGCATTCAGACCTTCTTTCATTCTCTCTTTAGTTTCTTTATTATTTACTTACATACTTTCTTTCTTTCTTTACATATTTCATTCTAGCTTTCATACCTTCTCTCATTGAATATTTTCTTTCTTTCTTTCTTTCTTTCTTTCTTGATATCTTTCATTCAAGCTTTAATACCTTCTCTCATTCTATCTTTAGTTTCTTTAGTACTTTCTTTCTACTTTCTTCCGTTTTTCTTTCTTGATAGCTATCATTCTACCTTTCATACCTTCTCTCATTCTATCTTTTGTTCCTTTATTACTTTCTTTCTTTCTTTTTTCTTGATAACTTTCATTCTAACTCTCATACCTTCTCTCATTCAATCTTTCGTTTCCTTATTATTTTCTTTCTTCCTTCCTTTTTTCATGATATCTTACATTCTCGCTTTCATACCTTCTCTCAAACTATCTTTAATTTCTTTATTACTTTCTTTTTTTCTTTCTTTCTTGATAGTTTTCATTCTAGCTTTCATACCTGCTCTCATTCTATCTTTAGTTTCTTTATTACTTTCTTTCTTTCTTGATTTCTTTCATTCTAGCTTTCATATCTTCTCTCATTCTATCTTAAGTTTCTTTATTACTTTCTTTCTTTCTTTCTTTCTTCATTCTTGATATCTTTCATTCTAGCTTTCATACCTTCTCTCATTCTATCTTTAGTTTCTTTATTACAATCTATTTTTTCTTTCTTTCTTTCTTGATATCTTTCATTCTAGCTCTCATACCTTCTCTTATTCTATCTTTATTTTCTTTATTACTTTATTTCTTTCTTTTTTCTTGATATCTTTCATTCTAGCTCTCATAACTTCTCTGATTCTATCTTTAGTTTCTTTATTACTTTCTTCCGTTTTTCTTTCTTGATATCTTTCATTCTATCTTTCATATCTTCCCTCATTCTCTCTTAAGTTTCTTTATTGCTTTCATTCTTTCTTTCTTCTTTCTTGATTTCTCATTCTAGCTTTCATACCTTCTCTCATTCTATCTTTTGTTGCTTTATTACTTTCTTTCTTGCTTTTTTCTTGATAACTTTCATTCTAGCTCTCATACCTTCTCTCATTCAATCTTTAGTTTCCTTATTAGTTTCTTTCTTCCTTCCTTTTTTCTTGATATCTTACATTCTAGCATTCATACCTTCTCTCAAACTATCTTTAATTTCTTTATTACTTTCTTTCTTTCTTTCTTTCTTTCTTGATAGTTTTGATTCTAGCTTTCATACCTGCTCTCATTCTATCTTTAGTTCCTTAATTACTTTCGTTCTTGATATCTTTCATTCTGTCTTTCATACCTTCTCTCATTCTATCTTTCCTTCTTGATATCTTTCATTCTATCTTTCATACCTTCTCTCGTCCTATCTTTAGTATCTTTATGACTTTCTTTCTTTCTTGATATCTCTTTCTAGCTTTCATACCTTCTCTCATTCTATCTTTAGTTTCTTTATTACTTTCTTTCTTGATATCTCTCATTCTTGCATTCATACCTTCTGTCATTCTCTTTAGTTTATTTATGACTTACTTTCGTTCTTTCTTTCTTTATATCTTTCATTCTAGCTTTCAGAACTTCTTTAATACTCTCTTTAGTTTCTTTATGACTTTCTTTCTTTCTTGAAATCATTCATTCTAGCTTTCATACCTTCTCTCATTCTATCTTTATTTTCTTTATTACTGTCATTCTTTCTGTCTTGATATCTTTCATTCTAGCTTTCATACCTTCTCTCATTCTATCTTTAGTTTCTTTATGACTTTCTTTCTTTCTTGGTATCTTTCATTCTAGCTTTCATACCTTCTCTCATTCTATCTTTAGGTTCTTTATGACTTTCTTTCTTTCTTTTTTGATATCTTTCATTCTAGCTTTCAGACCTTCTTTCATTCTCTCTTTAGTTTCTGTATTATTTACTTATATTCTTTCTTTCTTTACATCTTACATTCTAGCTTTCATACCTCCTCTCATTCTATCTTTAGTTTCTTTATGACTTTCTTTCTTTCTTTCTTTCTTCATATCTTTCAATCTAGCATTCAGACCTTCTTTCATTCTCTCTTTAGTTTCTTTATTATTTACTTACATACTTTCTTTCTTTCTTTACATATTTCATTCTAGCTTTCATACCTTCTCTCATTGAATATTTTCTTTCTTTCTTTCTTTCTTTCTTTCTTGATATCTTTCATTCTAGCTTTAATACCTTCTCTCATTCTATCTTTAGTTTCTTTATTAGTTACTTTCTTTCTTTCTTGATATCTTTCATTCTAGATTTCATATCTTCTCTCATTTTATCTTTAGTTTCTTTATTAATTTCTTTCTTTCTTTCTTTCTTCATATCTTTCATTCTAGCTTTCATACCTTCTCTAATTCTATCTTTAGTTTCTTTATTACTTTCTTTCCTTCTTGATATCTTTCATGCTATCTTTCATACCTTCTCTCGTTCTCTCTCTAGTTTCTGTCTTACTTTCTTACTTTCTTTCTTGATATCTTTCATTCTAGCTTTCATAACTTCTCTCATTCTATCTTTAGTTTCTTTTTTACTTACTTCAATTTTTTCTTTCTTTCTTCTTATCTTTCATTCTAGCTTTAATACATTCTCTCATTCTATCTTTAGTTTCTTTATTAGTTTCTTTCTTTCTTGCTATATTTCATTCTAGATTTCATACCTTCTCTCATTTTATCTTTAGTTTCTTTATTGATTTCTTTCTTTCTTTCTTCATATCATTCATTCTAGCTTTCATACCTTCTCTCGTTCTATCTCTAGTTTCTGTCTTACTTTCTTTCTTTCTTTCTTGATATCTTTCATTCTATCTTTCATACCTTCTCTCGTTCTATCTTTAGTTTCTTTATTACTTTCTTACTTTCTTTCTTTATATCTTTTATTCTAGCTTTCATACCTTCTCTCATTCTATCTTTAGTTTCTTTATTACAATCTTTTTTTTTCTTTCTTGATATCTTTCATTCTAGCTGTCATACCTTCTCTCATTCTATCTTTAGTTTCTTTATTACTTTCTTTCTTTCTTGATTTCTTTCATTCTAGCTTTCATATCTTCTCTCATTCTATCTTAAGTTTCTTTATTACTTTCTTTCTTTCTTTCTTTCTTCATTCTTGATATCTTTCATTCTAGCTTTCATACCTTCTCTCATTCTATCTTTAGTTTCTTTATTACAATCTATTTTTTCTTTCTTTCTTTCTTGATATCTTTCATTCTAGCTCTCATACCTTCTCTTATTCTATCTTTATTTTCTTTATTACTTTATTTCTTTCTTTTTTCTTGATATCTTTCATTCTAGCTCTCATAACTTCTCTGATTCTATCTTTAGTTTCTTTATTACTTTCTTTCTTCCGTTTTTCTTTCTTGATATCTTTCATTCTATCTTTCATATCTTCCCTCATTCTCTCTTAAGTTTCTTTATTGCTTTCATTCTTTCTTTCTTCTTTCTTGATTTCTCATTCTAGCTTTCATACCTTCTCTCATTCTATCTTTTGTTGCTTTATTACTTTCTTTCTTGCTTTTTTCTTGATAACTTTCATTCTAGCTCTCATACCTTCTCTCATTCAATCTTTAGTTTCCTTATTAGTTTCTTTCTTCCTTCCTTTTTTCTTGATATCTTACATTCTAGCATTCATACCTTCTCTCAAACTATCTTTAATTTCTTTATTACTTTCTATCTTTCTTTCTTTCTTTCTTGATAGTTTTGATTCTAGCTTTCATACCTGCTCTCATTCTATCTTTAGTTCCTTAATTACTTTCGTTCTTGATATCTTTCATTCTGTCTTTCATACCTTCTCTCATTCTATCTTTCTTTCTTGATATCTTTCATTCTATCTTTCATACCTTCTCTCATCCTATCTTTAGTATCTTTATGTCTTTCTTTCTTTCTTGATATCTCTTTCTAGCTTTCATACCTTCTCTCATTCTATCTTTAGTTTCTTTATTACTTTCTTTCTTGATATCTCTCATTCTTGCATTCATACCTTCTGTCATTCTCTTTAGTTTATTTATGACTTACTTTCGTTCTTTCTTTCTTTATATCTTTCATTCTAGCTTTCAGAACTTCTTTAATACTCTCTTTAGTTTCTTTATGACTTTCTTTCTTTCTTGAAATCATTCATTCTAGCTTTCATACCTTCTCTCATTCTATCTTTAGTTTCTTTATTACTGTCATTCTTTCTGTCTTGATATCTTTCATTCTAGCTTTCATACCTTCTCTCATTCTATCTTTAGTTTCTTTATGACTTTCTTTCTTTCTTGATATCTTTCATTCTAGCTTTCATACCTTCTCTCATTCTATCTTTAGGTTCTTTATGACTTTCTTTCTTTCTTTTTTGATATCTTTCATTCTAGCTTTCAGACCTTCTTTCATTCTCTCTTTAGTTTCTGTATTATTTACTTATATTCTTTCTTTCTTTACATCTTACATTCTAGCTTTCATACCTCCTCTCATTCTATCTTTAGTTTCTTTATGACTTTCTTTTTTCTTTCTTTCTTTCTTCATATCTTTCAATCTAGCATTCAGACCTTCTTTCATTCTCTCTTTAGTTTCTTTATTATTTACTTACATACTTTCTTTCTTTCTTTACATATTTCATTCTAGCTTTCATACCTTCTCTCATTGAATATTTTCTTTCTTTCTTTCTTTCTTTCTTTCTTGATATCTTTCATTCAAGCTTTAATACCTTCTCTCATTCTATCTTTAGTTTCTTTAGTACTTTCTTTCTACTTTCTTCCGTTTTTCTTTCTTGATAGCTTTCATTCTACCTTTCATACCTTCTCTCATTCTATCTTTTGTTCCTTTATTACTTTCTTTCTTTCTTTTTTCTTCATAACTTTCATTCTAACTCTCATACCTTCTCTCATTCAATCTTTAGTTTCCTTATTATTTTCTTTCTTCCTTCCTTTTTTCATGATATCTTACATTCTCGCTTTCATACCTTCTCTCAAACTATCTTTAATTTCTTTATTACTTTCTTTTTTTCTTTCTTTCTTGATAGTTTTCATTCTAGCTTTCATACCTGCTCTCATTCTATCTTAAGTTTCTTTATTACTTTCTTTCTTTCTTTCTTTCTTCATTCTTGATATCTTTCATTCTAGCTTTCATACCTTCTCTCATTCTATCTTTAGTTTCTTTATTACAATCTATTTTTTCTTTCTTTCTTTCTTGATATCTTTCATTCTAGCTCTCATACCTTCTCTTATTCTATCTTTATTTTCTTTATTACTTTATTTCTTTCTTTTTTCTTGATATCTTTCATTCTAGCTCTCATAACTTCTCTGATTCTATCTTTAGTTTCTTTATTACTTTCTTTCTTCCGTTTTTCTTTCTTGATGTCTTTCATTCTATCTTTCATATCTTCCCTCATTCTCTCTTAAGTTTCTTTATTGCTTTCATTCTTTCTTTCTTCTTTCTTGATTTCTCATTCTAGCTTTCATACCTTCTCTCATTCTATCTTTTGTTGCTTTATTACTTTCTTTCTTGCTTTTTTCTTGATAACTTTCATTCTAGCTCTCATACCTTCTCTCATTCAATCTTTAGTTTCCTTATTAGTTTCTTTCTTCCTTCCTTTTTTCTTGATATCTTACATTCTAGCATTCATACCTTCTCTCAAACTATCTTTAATTTCTTTATTACTTTCTATCTTTCTTTCTTTCTTTCTTGATAGTTTTGATTCTAGCTTTCATACCTGCTCTCATTCTATCTTTAGTTCCTTAATTACTTTCGTTCTTGATATCTTTCATTCTGTCTTTCATACCTTCTCTCATTCTATCTTTCCTTCTTGATATCTTTCATTCTATCTTTCATACCTTCTCTCATCCTATCTTTAGTATCTTTATGACTTTCTTTCTTTCTTGATATCTCTTTCTAGCTTTCATACCTTCTCTCATTCTATCTTTAGTTTCTTTATTACTTTCTTTCTTGATATCTCTCATTCTTGCATTCATACCTTCTGTCATTCTCTTTAGTTTATTTATGACTTACTTTCGTTCTTTCTTTCTTTATATCTTTCATTCTAGCTTTCAGAACTTCTTTAATACTCTCTTTAGTTTTTTTATGACTTTCTTTCTTTCTTGAAATCATTCATTCTAGCTTTCATACCTTCTCTCATTCTATCTTTAGTTTCTTTATTACTGTCATTCTTTCTGTCTTGATATCTTTCATTCTAGCTTTCATACCTTCTCTCATTCTATCTTTAGTTTCTTTATGACTTTCTTTCTTTCTTGATATCTTTCATTCTAGCTTTCATACCTTCTCTCATTCTATCTTTAGGTTCTTTATGACTTTCTTTCTTTCTTTTTTGATATCTTTCATTCTAGCTTTCAGACCTTCTTTCATTCTCTCTTTAGTTTCTGTATTATTTACTTATATTCTTTCTTTCTTTACATCTTACATTCTAGCTTTCATACCTCCTCTCATTCTATCTTTAGTTTCTTTATGACTTTCTTTCTTTCTTTCTTTCTTCATATCTTTCAATCTAGCATTCAGACCTTCTTTCATTCTCTCTTTAGTTTCTTTATTATTTACTTACATACTTTCTTTCTTTCTTTACATATTTCATTCTAGCTTTCATACCTTCTCTCATTGAATATTTTCTTTCTTTCTTTCTTTCTTTCTTTCTTTCTTGATATCTTTCATTCTAGCTTTAATACCTTCTCTCATTCTATCTTTAGTTTCTTTATTAGTTACTTTCTTTCTTTCTTGATATCTTTCATTCTAGATTTCATATCTTCTCTCATTTTATCTTTAGTTTCTTTATTAATTTCTTTCTTTCTTTCTTTCTTCATATCTTTCATTCTAGCTTTCATACCTTCTCTAATTCTATCTTTAGTTTCTTTATTACTTTCTTTCCTTCTTGATATCTTTCATGCTATCTTTCATACCTTCTCTCGTTCTATCTCTAGTTTCTGTCTTACTTTCTTACTTTCTTTCTTGATATCTTTCATTCTAGCTTTCATACCTTCTCTCATTCTATCTTTAGTTTCTTTTTTACTTACTTCAATTTTTTCTTTCTTTCCTTATCTTTCATTCTAGCTTTAATACATTCTCTCATTCTATCTTTAGTTTCTTTATTAGTTTCTTTCTTTCTTGCTATATTTCATTCTAGATTTCATACCTTCTCTCATTTTATCTTTAGTTTCTTTATTGATTTCTTTCTTTCTTTCTTCATATCATTCATTCTAGCTTTCATACCTTCTCTCATTCTATCTTTAGTTTCTTTATTACTTTCTTTCTTTCTTTCTTTATTTCTTGATATCTTTCATTCTATATTTCATACCTTCTCTCGTTCTATCTTTAGTTTCTTTATTACTTTCTTACTTTCTTTCTTTATATCTTTTATTCTAGCTTTCATACCTTCTCTCATTCTATCTTTAGGTTCTTTATGACTTTCTTTCTTTCTTGATATCTTTCATTCTAGCTTTCATACCTTCTCTCATTCTATCTTTAGGTTCTTTATGACTTTCTTTCTTTCTTTTTTGATATCTTTCATTCTAGCTTTCAGACCTTCTTTCATTCTCTCTTTAGTTTCTGTATTATTTACTTATATTCTTTCTTTCTTTACATCTTACATTCTAGCTTTCATAACTCCTCTCATTCTATCTTTAGTTTCTTTATGACTTTCTTTCTTTCTTTCTTTCTTTCTTCATATCTTTCAATCTAGCATTCAGACCTTCTTTCATTCTCTCTTTAGTTTCTTTATTATTTACTTACATACTTTCTTTCTTTCTTTACATATTTCATTCTAGCTTTCATACCTTCTCTCATTGAATATTTTCTTTCTTTCTTTCTTTCTTTCTTTCTTGATATCTTTCATTCAAGCTTTAATACCTTCTCTCATTCTATCTTTAGTTTCTTTAGTACTTTCTTTCTACTTTCTTCCGTTTTTCTTTCTTGATAGCTATCATTCTACCTTTCATACCTTCTCTCATTCTATCTTTTGTTCCTTTATTACTTTCTTTCTTTCTTTTTTCTTGATAACTTTCATTCTAACTCTCATACCTTCTCTCATTCAATCTTTCGTTTCCTTATTATTTTCTGTCTTCCTTCCTTTTTTCATGATATCTTACATTCTCGCTTTCATACCTTCTCTCAAACTATCTTTAATTTCTTTATTACTTTCTTTTTTTCTTTCTTTCTTGATAGTTTTCATTCTAGCTTTCATACCTGCTCTCATTCTATCTTTTGTTTCTTTTTTACTTTCTTTCTTTCTTGATTTCTTTCATTCTAGCTTTCATATCTTCTCTCATTCTATCTTAAGTTTCTTTATTACTTTCTTTCTTTCTTTCTTTCTTCATTCTTGATATCTTTCATTCTAGCTTTCATACCTTCTCTCATTCTATCTTTAGTTTCTTTATTACAATCTATTTTTTCTTTCTTTCTTTCTTGATATCTTTCATTCTAGCTCTCATACCTTCTCTTATTCTATCTTTATTTTCTTTATTACTTTATTTCTTTCTTTTTTCTTGATATCTTTCATTCTAGCTCTCATAACTTCTCTGATTCTATCTTTAGTTTCTTTATTACTTTCTTCCGTTTTTCTTTCTTGATATCTTTCATTCTATCTTTCATATCTTCCCTCATTCTCTCTTAAGTTTCTTTATTGCTTTCATTCTTTCTTTCTTCTTTCTTGATTTCTCATTCTAGCTTTCATACCTTCTCTCATTCTATCTTTTGTTGCTTTATTACTTTCTTTCTTGCTTTTTTCTTGATAACTTTCATTCTAGCTCTCATACCTTCTCTCATTCAATCTTTAGTTTCCTTATTAGTTTCTTTCTTCCTTCCTTTTTTCTTGATATCTTACATTCTAGCATTCATACCTTCTCTCAAACTATCTTTAATTTCTTTATTACTTTCTTTCTTTCTTTCTTTCTTTCTTGATAGTTTTGATTCTAGCTTTCATACCTGCTCTCATTCTATCTTTAGTTCCTTAATTACTTTCGTTCTTGATATCTTTCATTCTGTCTTTCATACCTTCTCTCATTCTATCTTTCCTTCTTGATATCTTTCATTCTATCTTTCATACCTTCTCTCGTCCTATCTTTAGTATCTTTATGACTTTCTTTCTTTCTTGATATCTCTTTCTAGCTTTCATACCTTCTCTCATTCTATCTTTAGTTTCTTTATTACTTTCTTTCTTGATATCTCTCATTCTTGCATTCATACCTTCTGTCATTCTCTTTAGTTTATTTATGACTTACTTTCGTTCTTTCTTTCTTTATATCTTTCATTCTAGCTTTCAGAACTTCTTTAATACTCTCTTTAGTTTCTTTATGACTTTCTTTCTTTCTTGAAATCATTCATTCTAGCTTTCATACCTTCTCTCATTCTATCTTTATTTTCTTTATTACTGTCATTCTTTCTGTCTTGATATCTTTCATTCTAGCTTTCATACCTTCTCTCATTCTATCTTTAGTTTCTTTATGACTTTCTTTCTTTCTTGATATCTTTCATTCTAGCTTTCATACCTTCTCTCATTCTATCTTTAGGTTCTTTATGACTTTCTTTCTTTCTTTTTTGATATCTTTCATTCTAGCTTTCAGACCTTCTTTCATTCTCTCTTTAGTTTCTGTATTATTTACTTATATTCTTTCTTTCTTTACATCTTACATTCTAGCTTTCATACCTCCTCTCATTCTATCTTTAGTTTCTTTATGACTTTCTTTCTTTCTTTCTTTCTTCATATCTTTCAATCTAGCATTCAGACCTTCTTTCATTCTCTCTTTAGTTTTTTATTATTTACTTACATACTTTCTTTCTTTCTTTACATATTTCATTCTAGCTTTCATACCTTCTCTCATTGAATATTTTCTTTCTTTCTTTCTTTCTTTCTTGATATCTTTCATTCTAGCTTTAATACCTTCTCTCATTCTATCTTTAGTTTCTTTATTAGTTACTTTCTTTCTTTCTTGATATCTTTCATTCTAGATTTCATATCTTCTCTCATTTTATCTTTAGTTTCTTTATTAATTTCTTTCTTTCTTTCTTTCTTCATATCTTTCATTCTAGCTTTCATACCTTCTCTAATTCTATCTTTAGTTTCTTTATTACTTTCTTTCCTTCTTGATATCTTTCATGCTATCTTTCATACCTTCTCTCGTTCTATCTCTAGTTTCTGTCTTACTTTCTTACTTTCTTTCTTGATATCTTTCATTCTAGCTTTCATAAATTCTCTCATTCTATCTTTAGTTTCTTTTTTACTTACTTCAATTTTTTCTTTCTTTCTTCTTATCTTTCATTCTAGCTTTAATACATTCTCTCATTCTATCTTTAGTTTCTTTATTAGTTTCTTTCTTTCTTGCTATATTTCATTCTAGATTTCATACCTTCTCTCATTTTATCTTTAGTTTCTTTATTGATTTCTTTCTTTCTTTCTTCATATCATTCATTCTAGCTTTCATACCTTCTCTCGTTCTATCTCTAGTTTCTGTCTTACTTTCTTTCTTTCTTTCTTGATATCTTTCATTCTATCTTTCATACCTTCTCTCGTTCTATCTTTAGTTTCTTTATTACTTTCTTACTTTCTTTCTTTATATCTTTTATTCTAGCTTTCATACCTTCTCTCATTCTATCTTTAGTTTCTTTATTACAATCTTTTTTTCTTTCTTTCTTGATATCTTTCATTCTAGCTGTCATACCTTCTCTCATTCTATCTTTAGTTTCTTTATTACTTTCTTTCTTTCTTGATTTCTTTCATTCTAGCTTTCATATCTTCTCTCATTCTATCTTAAGTTTCTTTATTACTTTCTTTCTTTCTTTCTTTCTTCATTCTTGATATCTTTCATTCTAGCTTTCATACCTTCTCTCATTCTATCTTTAGTTTCTTTATTACAATCTATTTTTTCTTTCTTTCTTTCTTGATATCTTTCATTCTAGCTCTCATACCTTCTCTTATTCTATCTTTATTTTCTTTATTACTTAATTTCTTTCTTTTTTCTTGATATCTTTCATTCTAGCTCTCATAACTTCTCTGATTCTATCTTTAGTTTCTTTATTACTTTCTTTCTTCCGTTTTTCTATCTTGATATCTTTCATTCTATCTTTCATATCTTCCCTCATTCTCTCTTAAGTTTCTTTATTGCTTTCATTCTTTCTTTCTTCTTTCTTGATTTCTCATTCTAGCTTTCATACCTTCTCTCATTCTATCTTTTGTTGCTTTATTACTTTCTTTCTTGCTTTTTTCTTGATAACTTTCATTCTAGCTCTCATACCTTCTCTCATTCAATCTTTAGTTTCCTTATTAGTTTCTTTCTTCCTTCCTTTTTTCTTGATATCTTACATTCTAGCATTCATACCTTCTCTCAAACTATCTTTAATTTCTTTATTACTTTCTATCTTTCTTTCTTTCTTTCTTGATAGTTTTGATTCTAGCTTTCATACCTGCTCTCATTCTATCTTTAGTTCCTTAATTACTTTCGTTCTTGATATCTTTCATTCTGTCTTTCATACCTTCTCTCATTCTATCTTTCTTTCTTGATATCTTTCATTCTATCTTTCATACCTTCTCTCATCCTATCTTTAGTATCTTTATGTCTTTCTTTCTTTCTTGATATCTCTTTCTAGCTTTCATACCTTCTCTCATTCTATCTTTAGTTTCTTTATTACTTTCTTTCTTGATATCTCTCATTCTTGCATTCATACCTTCTGTCATTCTCTTTAGTTTATTTATGACTTACTTTCGTTCTTTCTTTCTTTGTATCTTTCATTCTAGCTTTCAGAACTTCTTTAATACTCTCTTTAGTTTCTTTATGACTTTCTTTCTTTCTTGAAATCATTCATTCTAGCTTTCATACCTTCTCTCATTCTATCTTTAGTTTCTTTATTACTGTCATTCTTTCTGTCTTGATATCTTTCATTCTAGCTTTCATACCTTCTCTCATTCTATCTTTAGTTTCTTTATGACTTTCTTTCTTTCTTGATATCTTTCATTCTAGCTTTCATACCTTCTCTCATTCTATCTTTAGTTTCTTTATGACTTTCTTTCTTTCTTTTTTGATATCTTTCATTCTCGCTTTCAGACCTTCTTTCATTCTCTCTTTAGTTTCTGTATTATTTACTTATATTCTTTCTTTCTTTACATCTTACATTCTAGCTTTCATACCTCCTCTCATTCTATCTTTAGTTTCTTTATGACTTTCTTTTTTCTTTCTTTCTTTCTTCATATCTTTCAATCTAGCATTCAGACCTTCTTTCATTCTCTCTTTAGTTTCTTTATTATTTACTTACATACTTTCTTTCTTTCTTTACATATTCCATTCTAGCTTTCATACCTTCTCTCATTGAATATTTTCTTTCTTTCTTTCTTTCTTTCTTGATATCTTTCATTCAAGCTTTAATACCTTCTCTCATTCTATCTTTAGTTTCTTTAGTACTTTCTTTCTCCTTTCTTCCGTTTTTCTTTCTTGATAGCTATCATTCTACCTTTCATACCTTCTCTCATTCTATCTTTTGTTCCTTTATTACTTTCTTTCTTTCTTTTTTCTTCATAACTTTCATTCTAACTCTCATACCTTCTCTCATTCAATCTTTAGTTTCCTTATTATTTTCTTTCTTCCTTCCTTTTTTCATGATATCTTACATTCTCGCTTTCATACCTTCTCTCAAACTATCTTTAATTTCTTTATTACTTTCTTTTTTTCTTTCTTTCTTGATAGTTTTCATTCTAGCTTTCATACCTGCTCTCATTCTATCTTAAGTTTCTTTATTACTTTCTTTCTTTCTTTCTTTCTTCATTCTTGATATCTTTCATTCTAGCTTTCATACCTTCTCTCATTCTATCTTTAGTTTCTTTATTACAATCTATTTTTTCTTTCTTTCTTTCTTGATATCTTTCATTCTAGCTCTCATACCTTCTCTTATTCTATCTTTATTTTCTTTATTACTTTATTTCTTTCTTTTTTCTTGATATCTTTCATTCTAGCTCTCATAACTTCTCTGATTCTATCTTTAGTTTCTTTATTACTTTCTTTCTTCCGTTTTTCTTTCTTGATATCTTTCATTCTATCTTTCATATCTTCCCTCATTCTCTCTTAAGTTTCTTTATTGCTTTCATTCTTTCTTTCTTCTTTCTTGATTTCTCATTCTAGCTTTCATACCTTCTCTCATTCTATCTTTTGTTGCTTTATTACTTTCTTTCTTGCTTTTTTCTTGATAACTTTCATTCTAGCTCTCATACCTTCTCTCATTCAATCTTTAGTTTCCTTATTAGTTTCTTTCTTCCTTCCTTTTTTCTTGATATCTTACATTCTAGCATTCATACCTTCTCTCAAACTATCTTTAATTTCTTTATTACTTTCTATCTTTCTTTCTTTCTTTCTTGATAGTTTTGATTCTAGCTTTCATACCTGCTCTCATTCTATCTTTAGTTCCTTAATTACTTTCGTTCTTGATATCTTTCATTCTGTCTTTCATACCTTCTCTCATTCTATCTTTCCTTCTTGATATCTTTCATTCTATCTTTCATACCTTCTCTCATCCTATCTTTAGTATATTTATGTCTTTCTTTCTTTCTTGATATCTTTCTAGCTTTCATACCTTCTCTCATTCTATCTTTAGTTTCTTTATTACTTTCTTTCTTGATATCTCTCATTCTTGCATTCATACCTTCTGTCATTCTCTTTAGTTTATTTATGACTTACTTTCGTTCTTTCTTTCTTTATATCTTTCATTCTAGCTTTCAGAACTTCTTTAATACTCTCTTTAGTTTTTTTATGACTTTCTTTCTTTCTTGAAATCATTCATTCTAGCTTTCATACCTTCTCTCATTCTATCTTTAGTTTCTTTATTACTGTCATTCTTTCTGTCTTGATATCTTTCATTCTAGCTTTCATACCTTCTCTCATTCTATCTTTAGTTTCTTTATGACTTTCTTTCTTTCTTGATATCTTTCATTCTAGCTTTCATACCTTCTCTCATTCTATCTTTAGGTTCTTTATGACTTTCTTTCTTTCTTTTTTGATATCTTTCATTCTAGCTTTCAGACCTTCTTTCATTCTCTCTTTAGTTTCTGTATTATTTACTTATATTCTTTCTTTCTTTACATCTTACATTCTAGCTTTCATACCTCCTCTCATTCTATCTTTAGTTTCTTTATGACTTTCTTTCTTTCTTTCTTTCTTCATATCTTTCAATCTAGCATTCAGACCTTCTTTCATTCTCTCTTTAGTTTCTTTATTATTTACTTACATACTTTCTTTCTTTCTTTACATATTTCATTCTAGCTTTCATACCTTCTCTCATTGAATATTTTCTTTCTTTCTTTCTTTCTTTCTTTCTTGATATCTTTCATTCTAGCTTTAATACCTTCTCTCATTCTATCTTTAGTTTCTTTATTAGTTACTTTCTTTCTTTCTTGATATCTTTCATTCTAGATTTCATATCTTCTCTCATTTTATCTTTAGTTTCTTTATTAATTTCTTTCTTTCTTTCTTTCTTCATATCTTTCATTCTAGCTTTCATACCTTCTCTAATTCTATCTTTAGTTTCTTTATTACTTTCTTTCCTTCTTGATATCTTTCATGCTATCTTTCATACCTTCTCTCGTTCTATCTCTAGTTTCTGTCTTACTTTCTTACTTTCTTTCTTGATATCTTTCATTCTAGCTTTCATACCTTCTCTCATTCTATCTTTAGTTTCTTTTTTACTTACTTCAATTTTTTCTTTCTTTCCTTATCTTTCATTCTAGCTTTAATACATTCTCTCATTCTATCTTTAGTTTCTTTATTAGTTTCTTTCTTTCTTGCTATATTTCATTCTAGATTTCATACCTTCTCTCATTTTATCTTTAGTTTCTTTATTGATTTCTTTCTTTCTTTCTTCATATCATTCATTCTAGCTTTCATACCTTCTCTCATTCTATCTTTAGTTTCTTTATTACTTTCTTTCTTTCTTTCTTTATTTCTTGATATCTTTCATTCTATCTTTCATACCTTCTCTCGTTCTATCTTTAGTTTCTTTATTACTTTCTTACTTTCTTTCTTTATATCTTTTATTCTAGCTTTCATACCTTCTCTCATTCTATCTTTAGTTTCTTTTTTACTTACTTTCATTTCTTTCTTTCTTAGTATCTTTCATTCTAGCTTTAATACCTTCTCTCATTCTATCTTTAGTTTCTTTATTACAATCTTTTTTTCTTTCTTTCTTGATATCTTTCATTCTAGCTGTCATACCTTCTCTCATTCTATCTTTAGTTTCTTTATTACTTTCTTTCTTTCTTGATTTCTTTCATTCTAGCTTTCATATCTTCTCTCATTCTATCTTAAGTTTCTTTATTACTTTCTTTCTTTCTTTCTTTCTTCATTCTTGATATCTTTCATTCTAGCTTTCATACCTTCTCTCATTCTATCTTTAGTTTCTTTATTACAATCTATTTTTTCTTTCTTTCTTTCTTGATATCTTTCATTCTAGCTCTCATACCTTCTCTTATTCTATCTTTATTTTCTTTATTACTTTATTTCTTTCTTTTTTCTTGATATCTTTCATTCTAGCTCTCATAACTTCTCTGATTCTATCTTTAGTTTCTTTATTACTTTCTTTCTTCCGTTTTTCTTTCTTGATATCTTTCATTCTATCTTTCATATCTTCCCTCATTCTCTCTTAAGTTTCTTTATTGCTTTCATTCTTTCTTTCTTCTTTCTTGATTTCTCATTCTAGCTTTCATACCTTCTCTCATTCTATCTTTTGTTGCTTTATTACTTTCTTTCTTGCTTTTTCCTTGATAACTTTCATTCTAGCTCTCATACCTTCTCTCATTCAATCTTTAGTTTCCTTATTAGTTTCTTTCTTCCTTCCTTTTTTCTTGATATCTTACATTCTAGCATTCATACCTTCTCTCAAACTATCTTTAATTTCTTTATTACTTTCTATCTTTCTTTCTTTCTTTCTTGATAGTTTTGATTCTAGCTTTCATACCTGCTCTCATTCTATCTTTAGTTCCTTAATTACTTTCGTTCTTGATATCTTTCATTCTGTCTTTCATACCTTCTCTCATTCTATCTTTCTTTCTTGATATCTTTCATTCTATCTTTCATACCCTCTCTCATCCTATCTTTAGTATCTTTATAACTTTCTTTCTTTCTTGATATCTCTTTCTAGCTTTCATACCTTCTCTCATTCTATCTTTAGTTTATTACTTTCTTTCTTGATATCTCTCATTCTTGCATTCATACCTTCTGTCATTCTCTTTAGTTTATTTATGACTTACTTTCGTTCTTTCTTTCTTTATATCTTTCATTCTAGCTTTCAGAACTTCTTTAATACTCTCTTTAGTTTCTTTATGACTTTCTTTCTTTCTTGAAATCATTCATTCTAGCTTTCATACCTTCTCTCATTCTATCTTTATTTTCTTTATTACTGTCATTCTTTCTGTCTTGATATCTTTCATTCTAGCTTTCATACCTTCTCTCATTCTATCTTTAGTTTCTTTATGACTTTCTTTCTTTCTTGATATCTTTCATTCTAGCTTTCATACCTTCTCTCATTCTATCTTTAGGTTCTTTATGACTTTCTTTCTTTCTTTTTTGATATCTTTCATTCTAGCTTTCAGACCTTCTTTCATTCTCTCTTTAGTTTCTGTATTATTTACTTATATTCTTTCTTTCTTTACATCTTACATTCTAGCTTTCATACCTCCTCTCATTCTATCTTTAGTTTCTTTATGACTTTCTTTCTTTCTTTCTTTCTTCATATCTTTCAATCTAGCATTCAGACCTTCTTTCATTCTCTCTTTAGTTTCTTTATTATTTACTTACATACTTTCTTTCTTTCTTTACATATTTCATTCTAGCTTTCATACCTTCTCTCATTGAATATTTTCTTTCTTTCTTTCTTTCTTTCTTTCTTTCTTTCTTCATATCATTCATTCTAGCTTTCATACCTTCTCTCATTCTATCTTTAGTTTCTTTAGTACTTTCTTTCTACTTTCTTCCGTTTTTCTTTCTTGATAGCTATCATTCTACCTTTCATACCTTCTCTCATTCTATCTTTTGTTCCTTTATTACTTTCTTTCTTTTTTCTTGATAACTTTCATTCTAACTCTCATACCTTCTCTCATTCAATCTTTAGTTTCCTTATTATTTTCTTTCTTCCTTCCTTTTTTCATGATATCTTACATTCTCGCTTTCATACCTTCTCTCAAACTATCTTTAATTTCTTTATTACTTTCTTTTTTTCTTTCTTTCTTGATAGTTTTCATTCTAGCTTTCATACCTGCTCTCATTCTATCTTTAGTTCCTTAATTACTTTCTTTCTTGATATCTTTCATTCTAGCTTTCATACCTTCTCTCATTCTATCTTTAGTTTCATTATGATTTTCTTTCTTTCTTTCTTTCTTTCTTGATATCTTTCATTCTAGCTTTCAAACCTTCTCGCATTCCATCATTAGTTTATTTTTTACTTTCTTTCTTTCTTTCTTGATATCTTTCATTCTAGCTTTCAGACCTTCTTTCATTCTCTCTTTAGTTTCTGTATTATTTACTTATATTCTTTCTTTCTTTACATCTTACATTCTAGCTGTCATACCTCCTCTCATTCTATCTTTAGTTTCTTTACGACTTTCTTTCTTTCTTTCTTTCTTGATATCTCTCAATCTAGCATTCAGACCTTCTTTCATTCTCTTTAGTTTCTTTATTATTTACTATCATACTTTCTTTCTTTCTTTACATATTTCATTCTAGCTTTCATACCTTCTCTCATTGAATATTTTCTTTTTTTCTTTCTTTCTTTCTTGATATCTTTCATTCAAACTTTAATACCTTCTCTCATTCTATCTTTAGTTTCTTTATTAATTTATTTCTTGATATTTCTCATTCTTGCTTTCATACCTTCTCTCATTCTATCTTTAGTTTCTTTATGACTTTATTTCTTTCTTGATATCTTTCATTCCAGCTTTCAGAACTTCTTTATTTCTCTCTTTAGTTTCTTTATTATTTACTTACATACTTTCTTTATTTACATCTTTTATTCTAGCTTTCATACCTTCTCTCATTCTATCTTTATTTTCTTTATGACTTTCTTTCTTTCTTGATATTTTTCAATCTAGCATTCAGACCTTCTTTCATTCTCTCTTTAGTTTCTTTATTAGTTACTTACATACTTTCTTTCTTTACATATTTCATTCTAGCTTTCATACCTTCTCTCATTGAATATTTAATTTCTTTCTTTCTTTCTTTCTTTCTTGATATCTTTCATTCTAGCTTTCATACCTTCTCTCATTCTATCTTTACTTTCTTTTTTACTTACTTCAATTTTTTCTTTCTTTCTTGATATCTTTCATTATAGCTTTCATACCTTCTCTCATTCTATCTTTAGTTTGTTTATTACTTTCTTCATTTCTTTCTTTCTTGATATCTATCATTCTAGATTTCATACCTTCTCTCATTTTATCTTTAGTTTCTTTATTACTTTCTTTCTTTCTTTCTTTCTTGATATCTTTCATTCTAGCTTCCATACATTCTTTCATTCTATCTTTAGTTTCTCTATTAATTACTTTCTTTCTTTCTATCTTTCTTTATTTCTTTCTTGATATCTATCATTCTAGATCTCATACCTTCTCTCATTTTATCTTTAGTTTCTTTATTGATTTCTTTCTTTCTTCCTTTCTTGATATCTTTCATTCTAGCTTTCATACCTTCTCTCATTTTATCTTTAGTTTCTTTATTACTTTCTTTCTTCCTTTCTTTCTTTCTTCATATCTTTCATTCTATCTTTCACACCTTCTCTCGTTCTATCTTTAGTTTCTTTTTTACTTACTTTCATTTCTTTCTTTCTTGATATCTTTCATTCTAGCTTTAGTCCCTTCTCTCAATCTATCTTTAGTTTCTTTATTAGTTACTTTCTTTCTTTCTTGATATCTTTCATTCTAGATTTCATACCTTCTCTCATTTTATCTATAGTTTCTTTTTTACTTACTTTCATTTCTTTCTTTCTTGATATCTTTCATTCTAGCTTTAATCCCTTCTCTCAATCTATCTTTAGTTTCTTTATTACTTTCTTTCTTCCTTGATATCTTTCATTCTATCTTTCATACCTTCTCTCGTCCTATCTTTAGTTTCTTTATTACTTTCTTACTTTCTATCTTGATATCTTTCATTCTAGCTTTCATACCTTCTCTCATTCTTTCTTTAGTTTCTTTTTTACTTACTTTCATTTCTTTCTTTCTTGATATCTTTCATTCTAGCTTTCATACCTTCTCACATTCTTTCTTTAGTTCCTTTTTTACTTACTTTCTTACCTGATATAATTCATTCTAGATTTCATACCTTGTCTCATTTTATCATTAGTTTCTTTATTGATTTCTTTCGTTCTTTCTTGATATCTTTCATTCTATCTTTCATACCTTCTCTCGTTCTATCTTTAGTTTCTTTATTACTTTCTTACTTTCTTTCTATATATCTTTTATTCTAGCTTTCATACCTTCTCTCATTCTATCTTTAGTTTCTTTTTTACTTACTTTCATTTCTTTCTTTCTTAGTATCTTTCATTCTAGCTTTAATACCTTCTCTCATTCTATCTTTAGTTTCTTTATTACAATCTTTTTTTCTTTCTTTCTTGATATCTTTCATTCTAGCTGTCATACCTTCTCTCATTCTATCTTTAGTTTCTTTATTACTTTCTTTCTTTCTTTCTTTCTTTCATTCTAGCTTTCATATCTTCTCTCATTCTATCTTAAGTTTCTTTATTACTTTCTTTCTTTCTTTCTTTCTTCATTCTTGATATCTTTCATTCTAGCTTTCATACCTTCTCTCATTCTATCTTTAGTTTCTTTATTACAATCTATTTTTTCTTTCTTTCTTTCTTGATATCTTTCATTCTAGCTCTCATACCTTCTCTTATTCTATCTTTATTTTCTTTATTACTTTATTTCTTTCTTTTTTCTTGATATCTTTCATTCTAGCTCTCATAACTTCTCTGATTCTATCTTTAGTTTCTTTATTACTTTCTTTCTTCCGTTTTTCTTTCTTGATATCTTTCATTCTATCTTTCATATCTTCCCTCATTCTCTCTTAAGTTTCTTTATTGCTTTCATTCTTTCTTTCTTCTTTCTTGATTTCTCATTCTAGCTTTCATACCTTCTCTCATTCTATCTTTTGTTGCTTTATTACTTTCTTTCTTGCTTTTTCCTTGATAACTTTCATTCTAGCTCTCATACCTTCTCTCATTCAATCTTTAGTTTCCTTATTAGTTTCTTTCTTCCTTCCTTTTTTCTTGATATCTTACATTCTAGCATTCATACCTTCTCTCAAACTATCTTTAATTTCTTTATTACTTTCTATCTTTCTTTCTTTCTTTCTTGATAGTTTTGATTCTAGCTTTCATACCTGCTCTCATTCTATCTTTAGTTCCTTAATTACTTTCGTTCTTGATATCTTTCATTCTGTCTTTCATACCTTCTCTCATTCTATCTTTCTTTCTTGATATCTTTCATTCTATCTTTCATACCCTCTCTCATCCTATCTTTAGTATCTTTATAACTTTCTTTCTTTCTTGATATCTCTTTCTAGCTTTCATACCTTCTCTCATTCTATCTTTAGTTTATTACTTTCTTTCTTGATATCTCTCATTCTTGCATTCATACCTTCTGTCATTCTCTTTAGTTTATTTATGACTTACTTTCGTTCTTTCTTTCTTTATATCTTTCATTCTAGCTTTCAGAACTTCTTTAATACTCTCTTTAGTTTCTTTATGACTTTCTTTCTTTCTTGAAATCATTCATTCTAGCTTTCATACCTTCTCTCATTCTATCTTTATTTTCTTTATTACTGTCATTCTTTCTGTCTTGATATCTTTCATTCTAGCTTTCATACCTTCTCTCATTCTATCTTTAGTTTCTTTATGACTTTCTTTCTTTCTTGATATCTTTCATTCTAGCTTTCATACCTTCTCTCATTCTATCTTTAGGTTCTTTATGACTTTCTTTCTTTCTTTTTTGATATCTTTCATTCTAGCTTTCAGACCTTCTTTCATTCTCTCTTTAGTTTCTGTATTATTTACTTATATTCTTTCTTTCTTTACATCTTACATTCTAGCTTTCATACCTCCTCTCATTCTATCTTTAGTTTCTTTATGACTTTCTTTCTTTCTTTCTTTCTTCATATCTTTCAATCTAGCATTCAGACCTTCTTTCATTCTCTCTTTAGTTTCTTTATTATTTACTTACATACTTTCTTTCTTTCTTTACATATTTCATTCTAGCTTTCATACCTTCTCTCATTGAATATTTTCTTTCTTTCTTTCTTTCTTTCTTTCTTTCTTTCTTCATATCATTCATTCTAGCTTTCATACCTTCTCTCATTCTATCTTTAGTTTCTTTAGTACTTTCTTTCTACTTTCTTCCGTTTTTCTTTCTTGATAGCTATCATTCTACCTTTCATACCTTCTCTCATTCTATCTTTTGTTCCTTTATTACTTTCTTTCTTTTTTCTTGATAACTTTCATTCTAACTCTCATACCTTCTCTCATTCAATCTTTAGTTTCCTTATTATTTTCTTTCTTCCTTCCTTTTTTCATGATATCTTACATTCTCGCTTTCATACCTTCTCTCAAACTATCTTTAATTTCTTTATTACTTTCTTTTTTTCTTTCTTGATAGTTTTCATTCTAGCTTTCATACCTGCTCTCATTCTATCTTTAGTTCCTTAATTACTTTCTTTCTTGATATCTTTCATTCTAGCTTTCATACCTTCTCTCATTCTATCTTTAGTTTCATTATGATTTTCTTTCTTTCTTTCTTTCTTTCTTGATATCTTTCATTCTAGCTTTCAAACCTTCTCGCATTCCATCATTAGTTTATTTTTTACTTTCTTTCTTTCTTTCTTGATATCTTTCATTCTAGCTTTCAGACCTTCTTTCATTCTCTCTTTAGTTTCTGTATTATTTACTTATATTCTTTCTTTCTTTACATCTTACATTCTAGCTGTCATACCTCCTCTCATTCTATCTTTAGTTTCTTTACGACTTTCTTTCTTTCTTTCTTTCTTGATATCTCTCAATCTAGCATTCAGACCTTCTTTCATTCTCTTTAGTTTCTTTATTATTTACTATCATACTTTCTTTCTTTCTTTACATATTTCATTCTAGCTTTCATACCTTCTCTCATTGAATATTTTCTTTTTTTCTTTCTTTCTTTCTTGATATCTTTCATTCAAACTTTAATACCTTCTCTCATTCTATCTTTAGTTTCTTTATTAATTTATTTCTTGATATTTCTCATTCTTGCTTTCATACCTTCTCTCATTCTATCTTTAGTTTCTTTATGACTTTATTTCTTTCTTGATATCTTTCATTCCAGCTTTCAGAACTTCTTTATTTCTCTCTTTAGTTTCTTTATTATTTACTTACATACTTTCTTTATTTACATCTTTTATTCTAGCTTTCATACCTTCTCTCATTCTATCTTTATTTTCTTTATGACTTTCTTTCTTTCTTGATATTTTTCAATCTAGCATTCAGACCTTCTTTCATTCTCTCTTTAGTTTCTTTATTAGTTACTTACATACTTTCTTTCTTTACATATTTCATTCTAGCTTTCATACCTTCTCTCATTGAATATTTAATTTCTTTCTTTCTTTCTTTCTTTCTTGATATCTTTCATTCTAGCTTTCATACCTTCTCTCATTCTATCTTTACTTTCTTTTTTACTTACTTCAATTTTTTCTTTCTTTCTTGATATCTTTCATTATAGCTTTCATACCTTCTCTCATTCTATCTTTAGTTTGTTTATTACTTTCTTCATTTCTTTCTTTCTTGATATCTATCATTCTAGATTTCATACCTTCTCTCATTTTATCTTTAGTTTCTTTATTACTTTCTTTCTTTCTTTCTTTCTTGATATCTTTCATTCTAGCTTCCATACATTCTTTCATTCTATCTTTAGTTTCTCTATTAATTACTTTCTTTCTTTCTATCTTTCTTTATTTCTTTCTTGATATCTATCATTCTAGATCTCATACCTTCTCTCATTTTATCTTTAGTTTCTTTATTGATTTCTTTCTTTCTTCCTTTCTTGATATCTTTCATTCTAGCTTTCATACCTTCTCTCATTTTATCTTTAGTTTCTTTATTACTTTCTTTCTTCCTTTCTTTCTTTCTTCATATCTTTCATTCTATCTTTCACACCTTCTCTCGTTCTATCTTTAGTTTCTTTTTTACTTACTTTCATTTCTTTCTTTCTTGATATCTTTCATTCTAGCTTTAGTCCCTTCTCTCAATCTATCTTTAGTTTCTTTATTAGTTACTTTCTTTCTTTCTTGATATCTTTCATTCTAGATTTCATACCTTCTCTCATTTTATCTATAGTTTCTTTTTTACTTACTTTCATTTCTTTCTTTCTTGATATCTTTCATTCTAGCTTTAATCCCTTCTCTCAATCTATCTTTAGTTTCTTTATTACTTTCTTTCTTCCTTGATATCTTTCATTCTATCTTTCATACCTTCTCTCGTCCTATCTTTAGTTTCTTTATTACTTTCTTACTTTCTATCTTGATATCTTTCATTCTAGCTTTCATACCTTCTCTCATTCTTTCTTTAGTTTCTTTTTTACTTACTTTCATTTCTTTCTTTCTTGATATCTTTCATTCTAGCTTTCATACCTTCTCACATTCTTTCTTTAGTTCCTTTTTTACTTACTTTCTTACCTGATATAATTCATTCTAGATTTCATACCTTGTCTCATTTTATCATTAGTTTCTTTATTGATTTCTTTCGTTCTTTCTTGATATCTTTCATTCTATCTTTCATACCTTCTCTCGTTCTATCTTTAGTTTCTTTATTACTTTCTTACTTTCTTTCTATATATCTTTTATTCTAGCTTTCATACCTTCTCTCATTCTATCTTTAGTTTCTTTTTTACTTACTTTCATTTCTTTCTTTCTTAGTATCTTTCATTCTAGCTTTAATACCTTCTCTCATTCTATCTTTAGTTTCTTTATTACAATCTTTTTTTCTTTCTTTCTTGATATCTTTCATTCTAGCTGTCATACCTTCTCTCATTCTATCTTTAGTTTCTTTATTACTTTCTTTCTTTCTTTCTTTCTTTCATTCTAGCTTTCATATCTTCTCTCATTCTATCTTAAGTTTCTTTATTACTTTCTTTCTTTCTTTCTTTCTTCATTCTTGATATCTTTCATTCTAGCTTTCATACCTTCTCTCATTCTATCTTTAGTTTCTTTATTACAATCTATTTTTTCTTTCTTTCTTTCTTGATATCTTTCATTCTAGCTCTCATACCTTCTCTTATTCTATCTTTATTTTCTTTATTACTTTATTTCTTTCTTTTTTCTTGATATCTTTCATTCTAGCTCTCATAACTTCTCTGATTCTATCTTTAGTTTCTTTATTACTTTCTTTCTTCCGTTTTTCTTTCTTGATATCTTTCATTCTATCTTTCATATCTTCCCTCATTCTCTCTTAAGTTTCTTTATTGCTTTCATTCTTTCTTTCTTCTTTCTTGATTTCTCATTCTAGCTTTCATACCTTCTCTCATTCTATCTTTTGTTGCTTTATTACTTTCTTTCTTGCTTTTTTCTTGATAACTTTCATTCTAGCTCTCATACCTTCTCTCATTCAATCTTTAGTTTCCTTATTAGTTTCTTTCTTCCTTCCTTTTTTCTTGATATCTTACATTCTAGCATTCATACCTTCTCTCAAACTATCTTTAATTTCTTTATTACTTTCTATCTTTCTTTCTTTCTTTCTTGATAGTTTTGATTCTAGCTTTCATACCTGCTCTCATTCTATCTTTAGTTCCTTAATTACTTTCGTTCTTGATATCTTTCATTCTGTCTTTCATACCTTCTCTCATTCTATCTTTCTTTCTTGATATCTTTCATTCTATCTTTCATACCTTCTCTCATCCTATCTTTAGTATCTTTATGACTTTCTTTCTTTCTTGATATCTCTTTCTAGCTTTCATACCTTCTCTCATTCTATCTTTAGTTTCTTTATTACTTTCTTTCTTGATATCTCTCATTCTTGCATTCATAACTTCTGTCATTCTCTTTAGTTTATTTATGACTTACTTTCGTTCTTTCTTTCTTTATATCTTTCATTCTAGCTTTCAGAACTTCTTTAATACTCTCTTTAGTTTCTTTATGACTTTCTTTCTTTCTTGAAATCATTCATTCTAGCTTTCATACCTTCTCTCATTCTATCTTTAGTTTCTTTATTACTGTCATTCTTTCTGTCTTGATATCTTTCATTCTAGCTTTCATACCTTCTCTCATTCTATCTTTAGTTTCTTTATGACTTTCTTTCTTTCTTGATATCTTTCATTCTAGCTTTCATACCTTCTCTCATTCTATCTTTAGGTTCTTTATGACTTTCTTTCTTTCTTTTTTGATATCTTTCATTCTAGCTTTCAGACCTTCTTTCATTCTCTCTTTAGTTTCTGTATTATTTACTTATATTCTTTCTTTCTTTACATCTTACATTCTAGCTTTCATACCTCCTCTCATTCTATCTTTAGTTTCTTTATGACTTTCTTTCTTTCTTTCTTTCTTTCTTCATATCTTTCAATCTAGCATTCAGACCTTCTTTCATTCTCTCTTTAGTTTCTTTATTATTTACTTACATACTTTCTTTCTTTCTTTACATATTTCATTCTAGCTTTCATACCTTCTCTCATTGAATATTTTCTTTCTTTCTTTCTTTCTTTCTTTCTTGATATCTTTCATTCAAGCTTTAATACCTTCTCTCATTATATCTTTAGTTTCTTAAGTACTTTCTTTCTACTTTCTTCCGTTTTTCTTTCTTGATAGCTATCATTCTACCTTTCATACCTTCTCTCATTCTATCTTTTGTTCCTTTATTACTTTCTTTCTTTCTTTTTTCTTGATAACTTTCATTCTAACTCTCATACCTTCTCTCATTCAATCTTTCGTTTCCTTATTATTTTCTTTCTTCCTTCCTTTTTTCATGATATCTTACATTCTCGCTTTCATACCTTCTCTCAAACTATCTTTAATTTCTTTATTACTTTCTTTTTTTCTTTCTTTCTTGATAGTTTTCATTCTAGCTTTCATACCTGCTCTCATTCTATCTTTAGTTTCTTTATTACTTTCTTTCTTTCTTGATTTCTTTCATTCTAGCTTTCATATCTTCTCTCATTCTATCTTAAGTTTCTTTATTACTTTCTTTCTTTCTTTCTTTCTTCATTCTTGATATCTTTCATTCTAGCTTTCATACCTTCTCTCATTCTATCTTTAGTTTCTTTATTACAATCTATTTTTTTTCTTTCTTTCTTGATATCTTTCATTCTAGCTCTCATACCTTCTCTTATTCTATCTTTATTTTCTTTATTACTTTATTTCTTTCTTTTTTCTTGATATCTTTCATTCTAGCTCTCATAACTTCTCTGATTCTATCTTTAGTTTCCATATTAGTTTCTTCCTTCCTTCCTTTTTTCTTTATATCTTACATTCTAGCTTTATACATTCTCTCATTCCATCTTTAATTTCTTTTACTTTCTTTCTTTCTTTCTTGATATTTTTCATTCTAGCTTTCATACCTTCTCTCATTCTATCTTTAGTTTCTTTATGACTTTCTTTTTCTTGAAATCTTTCATTCTAGCTTTCATTCCTTCTCTCATTCTATCTTTAGTTTCTTTATTAGTTACTTTCTTTTCTTTCTTTCTTGATATCTTTCATTCTAGCTGTCATACCTTCTCTCATTCTATCTTTAGTTTCTTTGTTACTTTGTTTTTTCTTTCTTTCTTTCTTCATATCTTTCATTCTAGCTTTCATACCTTCTCTCATTCTATCTTTAGTTTCTTCATTACAATCTTTTTTCTTTCTTTTTTGATATCTTTCATTCTAGCTTTCATACCTTCTCTCATTCTATCTTTTGTTGCTTTATTACTTTCTTTTTTTTTCTTGATATCTTTCATTCTAGCTTTCAGACCTTCTTTCATTCTCTCTTTAGTTTCTGTATTATTTTCTTATATTCTTTCTTTCTTTACATCTTACATTCTAGCTTTCATACCTCCTCTCATTCTATCTTTAGTTTCTTTATGATTTCTTTCTTTCTTTCTTTCTTGATATCTTTCAATCTAGCATTCAGACCTTCTTTCATTCTCTCTTTATTTTCTTTATTATTTACTTACATTCTTTCTTTCTTTCTTTACATATTACATTCTAGCTTTCATACCTTCTCTCATTGAATATTTTCTTTCTTTCTTTCTTTCTTGATAGTTTTCATTCTAGCTTTCATACCTGCTCTCATTCTATCTTTAGTTCCTTAATGACTTTCTTTCTTGATATCTTTCATTCTATCTTTCATACCTTCTCTCATTCTATCTTTAATTTCTTTATGACTTTCTTTCTTTCTTCATATCTTTCAATCTATCTTTTATACCTTCTCTCATTCTATCTTTAGTTTCTTTTTGACTTTCTTTCTTGATATCTTTCTTTCTAGCTTTCATACCTTCTCTCATTCTATCTTTAGTTTCTTTATTAATTTATTTCTTGATATCTCTCATTCTTGCTTTCATACCTTCTCTCATTCTATCTTTAGTTTCTTTATGACTTTCTTTCTTTATTTCTTTCTTGATATCTTTCATTCCAGCTTTCAGAACTTCTTTATTTCTCTCTTTAGTTTCTTTATTATTTACTTACATACTTTCTTTATTTACATCTTTTATTCTAGCTTTCATACCTTCTCTCATTTTATCTTTATTTTCTTTATGACTTTCTTTCTTTCTTGATATCTTTCAATCTAGCATTCAGACCTTCTTTCATTCTCTCTGTAGTTTCTTTATTAGTTACTTACATACTTTCTTTCTTTACATATTTCATTCTACCTTTCATACCTTCTCTCATTGAATATTTTCTTTCTTTCTATCTTTCTTGATATCTTTCATTCAAGCTTTCATACCTTCTCTCATTCTATCTTTAGTTTAATTAGTACTTTCTTTCTACTTTCTTCTGTTTTTCTTTCTTGATAGCTATCAGTCTAGCTTTCATACCTTCTCTCATTCTATCTTTTGTTGCTTTATTAATTTATTTATTTCTTTTTTCTTGATAACTTTCATTCTAACTCTCATACCTTCTGTCATTCAATCTTTAGTTTCCTTATTAGTTTCTTCCTTCCTTCCTTTTTTCTTTATATCTTACATTCTAGCTTTATACATTCTCTCATTCCATCTTTAATTTCTTTTACTTTCTTTTTTTCTTTCTTGATATTTTTCATTCTAGCTTTCATACCTTCTCTTATTCTATCTTTAGTTTCTTTATGACTTTCTTTTTCTTGAAATCTTTCATTCTAGCTTTCATACCTTCTCTCATTCTATCTTTAGTTTCTTTATTAGTTACTTTTCTTTCTTTCTTGATATCTTTCATTCTAGCTGTCATACCTTCTCTCATTCTATCTTTAGTTTCTTTGTTACTTTGTTTTTTCTTTCTTTCTTTCTTCATATCTTTCATTCTAGCTTTCATACCTTCTCTCATTCTATCTTTAGTTTCTTCATTACAATCTTTTTTTCTTTCTTTTTTGATATCTTTCATTCTAGCTGTCATACCTTCTCTCATTCTATCTTTAGTTTCTTTATTACTTTCTTTCTTTCTTGATTTCTTTCATTCTAGCTTTCATATCTTCTCTCATTCTATCTTAAGTTTCTTTATTACTTTCTTTCTTTCTTTCTTTCTTTCTTCTTTCTTGATATCTTTCATTCTAGCTTTCATACCTTCTCTCATTCTATCTTCAGTTTCTTTATTACAATCTATTTTTTCTTTCTTTCTTGATATCTTTCATTCTAGCTCTCATACCTTCTCTTATTCTATCTTTATTTTCTTTATTACTTTATTTCTTTCTTTTTTCTTGATATCTTTCATTCTAGCTCTCATACCTTCTCTGATTCTATCTTTAGTTTCTTTATTACTCTCTTTCTTTCTTCCTTTCTTCTTTCTTGATATCTTTTATTCTATCTTTCATATCTTCTCTCATTCTCTCTTCAGTTTCTTTATTGCTTTCTTTCTTTCTTTCTTCTTTCTTGATTTCTCATTCTAGCTCTCATACCTTCTCTCATTCTATCTTTAGTTTCTTTATTACTTTCTTTTTTCTTTCTTTCTTTCTTGATATCTTTCATTCTAGCTCTCATACCTACTCTCATTCTACCTTTAGTTTCTTTACTTTCTTTCTTTCCTTCGTCTTTCTTGATTTCTCTTTCTAGCTTTCATACCTTCTCTCATTCTATCTTTAGTTTCTTTATTACTTTCTTTCTTTCTTTTTTCTTGATATCTTTCATTCTAGCTTTCATACCTTCTCTCATTCTATCTTTAGTTTCTTTATTACTTTCTTTCTGTCTCGATACCTTTCATTCTCTTTCATACCTTCTCTCATTCTAACTTTAGTTTCTTTATCACTTTCTTTCTTTCTTGATATCTTTCATTCTAGCTTTCATAGCTTATCTCATTCTATCTTTAGTTTATTTATTATTTACTTTTGTTCTTTCTTTTTTTATTGATGTCTTTCATTCTAGGTTTCATATATTCTCTCATTCTATCTTATGTTTCTTTATTACTTTCTTTCTACTTTCTTCCTTTTTTCTTTCTTGATATCTATCATTCTCGCTTTCATATCTTCTCTCATTCTATCTTTAGTTTCTTTATAACTTTCTTTCTTTCTTCATATCTTTCATTCTAGCTTTCATACCTTCTCTCATTCTTTAGTTTCTTTATAACTTTCTTTCTTTCTTGATAGTTTTGATTCTTGCTTTCATACCTGCTCTCATTCTATCTTTAGTTCCTTAATTACTTTTGTTCTTGATATCTTTCATTCTCTTTCATACCTTCTCTCATTCTATCTTTCTTTCTTGATATCTTTCATTCTATCTTTCATACCTGTCTCATTCTATCTTTAGTATCTTTATGACTTTCTTTCTTTCTTGATATCTTTTTTTAGCTTTCATACCTTCTCTCATTCTATCTTTAGTTTCTTTATTACTTTCTTTCTTGATATCTCTCATTCTTGCATTCATACCTGTCATACTATCTTTATTTTATTTATGACTTACTTTCGTTCTTTCTTTCTTTATATCTTTCATTCTAGCTTTCAGAACTTCTTTAATTCTCTCTTTAGTTTCTTTATGACTTTCTTTCTTTCTTGAAATCATTCATTCTAGCTTTCATACCTTCTCTCATTCTATCTTTAGTTTCTTTATTACTAACTTTCCTTTCTTTCTTTCTTGATATCTTCCATTCTAGCTCTCATACCTTCTCTGATTCTATCTTTAGTTTCTTTATTACTGTCTTTCTTTCTGTCTTGATATCTTTCATTCTAGCTTTCATACCTTCTCTCATTCTATCTTTATGACTTCTTTATGACTTTCTTTCTTGATATCTTTCATTCTAGCTTTCATACCTTCTCTCATTCTATCTTTAGTTTCTTTATGACTTTCTTTCGTTCTTTCTTTCTTGATATCTTTCATTCTAGCTTTCAAACCTTCTCGCATTCTATCATTAGTTTATTTTTTACTTTTTCTTTCTTTCTTGATATCTTTCATTCTAGCTTTCAGACCTTCTTTCATTCTCTCTTTAATTTCTGTATTATTTACTTATATTATTTCTTTCTTTACATCTTATATTCTAGCTTTCATACCTCTCATTCTATCTTTAGTTTCTTTATGACTTTCTTTCTTTCTTTCTATCTTGATATCTTTCAATCTAGCATTCAGACCTTCTTTCATTCTCTCTTTAGTTTCTTTATTATTTACTTACATTATTTCTTTCTTTCATTACATCTTTCATTCTAGCTCTCATATCTTCTCTGATTCTATTTTTTAGTTTCTTCATTACTTACTTACTTTCTTTCTTTCTTTCTTGATATCTTTCATTCTAGCTTTCAAACCTTCTCGCATTCTGTCGTTAGTTTATTTTTTACTTTCTTTCTTTCTTTCTTGATATCTTTCAATCTAGCTTTCAGACCTTCTTTCATTCTCTCTTTAGTTTCTGTATTATTTACTTACATTCTTTCTTTCTTTACATCTTTCATTCTAGCATATACCTTCTCTCATTCTATCTTTAGTTTCTTTATGACTTTCTTTCTTTCTTCCTTCCTTGATATCTTTCAATCTAGCATTCAGACCTTCTTTCATTCATTCTTTAGTTTCTTTATTATTTACTTACATACTTTCTTTCTTCCTTTACATCTTTCATTCTAGCTTTCATACCTACTCTCATTGAATATTTTCTTCATTACTTTCTTTTTTTCTTTCTTTCTTGATATCTTTCATTCAAGCTTTTTTACCTTCTCTCATTCAATCTTTAGTTTCCTTATTATTTTCTTTCTTCCTTCCTTTTTTCTTGATATCTTACATTCTAGCTTTCATACCTTCTCTCAAACTATCTTTAATTTCTTTATTACTTTCTATCTTTCTTTCTTTCTTTCTTTCTTGATAGTTTTGATTCTAGCTTTCATACCTTCTCTCAGTCTATCTTTAGTTCATTTATTACTTTCTTTCTTTCTTTTGTGATATATTTCATTGTAGCTTTCATACCTTCTCTCATTCTACCTTAGGTTTCCTTATTACTTTCTTTCTTTCTTTCTTTCTTTCTTTCTTCCTTTCTTGATATCTTTCATTCTAGCTTTCATACCTTCACTCATTCTATCTTTAGGTTCTTTATGACTTTCTTTCTTTCTTGATATCTTTCATTCTAGCTTTCATACCTTCTCTCATTGAATATTTTCTTTCTTTCTTTCTTTCTTTCTTGATAGCTATCATTCTAGCTTTCATACCTTCTCTCATTCTATCTTTTGTTGCTTTATTACTTTCTTTCTTTCTTTTTTCTTGATAACTTTCATTCTAACTCTCATACTTTCTTTATTTACATCTTTTATTCTAGCTTTCATACCTTCTCTCATTCTATCTTTAGTTTCTTTATGACTTTCTTTCTTTCTTGATATCTTTCGATCTAGCATTCAGACCTTCTTTCATTCTCTCTTTAGTTTTTTATTATTTACTTACATTCTTTCTTTCTTTCATTACATATTTCATTCTAGCTCTCATACCTTCTCTGATTCTATTTTTAGTTTCTTCATTACTTACTTTCTTTCTTTCTTTCTTGATATCTTTCATTCTAGCTTTCAAACCTTCTCGCATTCTGTCGTTAGTTTATTTTTTACTTTCTTTCTTTCTTTCTTGATATCTTTCATTCTAGCTTTCAGACCTTCTTTCATTCTCTCTTTAGTTTCTGTATTATTTACTTACATTCTTTCTTTCTTTACATCTTTCATTCTAGCTTATATACCTCCTCTCATTCTATCTTCAGTTTCTTTATGACTTTCTTTCTTTCTTTCTTTCTTGATATCTTTCAATCTAGCATTCAGACCTTCTTTCATTCATACTTTAGTTTCTTTATTATTTACTTACATACTTTCTTTCTTCCTCTACATCTTTCATTCTAGCTTTCATACCTACTCTCATTGAATATTTTCTTTATTACTTTCTTTTTTTCTTTCTTTCTTGATATCTTTCATTCAAGCTTTCATACCTTCTCTCATTCAATCTTTAGTTTCCTTATTAGTTTCTTTCTTCCTTCCTTTTTTCTTGATATCTTACATTCTAGCTTTCATACCTTCTCTCAAACTATCTTTAATTTCTTTATTACTTTCTATCTTTCTTTCTTTCTTTCTTGATATTTTTGATTCTTGCTTTCATACCTTCTCTCAGTCTATCTTTAGTTTATTTATTACTTTCTTTCTTTCTTTTGTGATATATTTCATTGTAGCTTTCATACCTTCTCTCATTCTACCTTAGGTTTCTTTATTACTTTCTTTCTTTCTTTCTTTCTTCCTTTCTTGATATCTTTCATTCTAGCTTTCATACCTTCTCTCATTCTATCTTTAGGTTCTTTATGACTTTCTTTCTTTCTTGATATCTTTCATTCTAGCTTTCATACCTTCTCTCATTCTATCTTTAGTTTCTTTATTACTTTCTTTCTTTCTTGATATCTTTCATTCTAGCTTTCATACCTTCTCTCACTCTATTTTTAGTTTCTTTATGCCTTTCTTTCTTTCTTTCTTTCTTTCTTTCTTGATATCTTTCATTCTAGCTTTCAGACCTTCTTTCATTCTCTCTTTAGTTTCTTTATTATTTACTTACATACTCTCTTTCTTTCTTCACATCTTTCATTCTACCTTTCATACCTTCTCTCATTGAATCTTTATTTTCTTTATTACTTTCTCTCTTTCTTTCTTTCTTGATATCTTTCAGTCTAGATTTCATAGCTTCTGTGATTCTATCTGAAGTTTCTTTATTACCTTCTTTCTTTCTTTCTTGATATCTTTGACTCTAGCTTTCATACCTTCTCTCATTCTATCTTTAGTTTCTTTATTACTGTCTTTCTTTCTTGATATCTTTCATTCTAGCTTTCATACCTTCTCTCATTCTATCTTTAGTTTCTTTATTACTTTCTTTCTTTCTTTATATCTTTCATTCTAGTTTTCATACCTTCTCTCACTCTATTTTTAGTTTCTTTATGCCTTTCTTTCTTTCTTTCTTTCTTTCTTGATATCTTTCATTCTAGCTTTCAGACCTTCTTTCATTCTCTCTTTAGTTTCTTTATTATTTACTTACATACTCTCTTTCTTTCTTCACATCTTTCATTCTACCTTTCATACCTTCTCTCATTCTATCTTTAGTTTCTTTATTACTTTCTCTCTTTCTTTCTTTCTTGATATCTTTCAGTCTAGATTTCATAGCTTCTGTGATTCTATCTGAAGTTTCTTTATTACCTTCTTTCTTTCTTTCTTGATATCTTTGACTCTAGCTTTCATACCTTCTCTCATTCTATCTTTAGTTTCTTTATTAATGTCTTTCTTTCTTTCTTTATCTTTCATTCTATCTTTCATACCTTCTCTCATTCTATCTTTAGTTTCTTTATTACTTTCTTTCTTTCTTGATGTCTCTCATTCTAGCTTTCATACCTTCTCTCATTCAATCTTTAGTTTCTGTATTACTTATTTTTTTCTTTCTTGATATCTTTCATTCTAGCTTTTATACCTTCTCTCATTTTAACTTTAGTTTCTTTACTTTCTTTTGTTCTTTCTTGATATCTTTCATTCTAGCTTTCATACATTCTCTCTTTCAATCTTTAGTTTCTTTATTACTTACTTATTTTCTTTCTTTCTTTCTGATATCTTTCATTGTAGCTTTCATACCTTCTCTCTTTCTATCTTTAATTTCTTTCTTTCTTTCTTTCTTTCTTGATATCTTTCATTCTAGCTTTCATACCTTCGCTCATTCTATCTTTATTTTCTTTATTACGTTCTTTCTTTCTTCTTGATATCTTTCTTTCTAGCTTTCATACCTTCTCTCATTCTCTCTTAAGTTTCTTTATTATTTACTTACATACTTTCTTTCTTTCTTTACATCTTTTATTCTAGCTTTCATACCTTCTGTCATTCTTTCTTTAGTTTCTTTATTACTTACTTACTTACTTACCTCCTTTCTTGATATCTATCATTCTAGCTTTTAAAGAAAGAAAGAAAGAAAGAAAGAAAGAAAGAAAGAAAGAAAGAAAGGAAGGAAGGAAGGAAGGAAGGAAGGAAGGAAGGAAGGAAGGAAGGAAGGAAGGAAGGAAGGAAGGAAGGAAGGAAGGAAGGAAGGAAGGAAGGAAGGAAGGAAGGAAGGAAGGAAGGAAGGAAGGAAGGAAGGAAGGAAGGAAGGAAGGAAATAAGGAAGGAAGGAAATAAGGAAGGAAGGAAATAAGGAAGGATGGAAGGATGGAAGATAGAAAGAAAGAAAGATGGAAAGATGGAAAGAAATAAAGTAGGATAAAATGAAAGAAAGAAAGAAGGAAAAGGTGAATTATAGAAGGAAAGAATGGGTTAGGGTTACGGTTAGGTTTAGTTTCAGGATTAGTGTTAGAAAGAAAGAAAGAAAGAAAGAAAGAAGGAAGGAAGGAAGGAAGGAAGGAAGGAAGGAAGGAAGGAAGGAAGGAAGGAAGGAAGGAAGGAAGGAAGGAAGGAAGGAAGGAAGGAAGGAAGGAAGGAAGGAAGGAAGGAAGGAAGGAAGGAAGGAAGGAAGGAAGGAAGGAAGGAAGGAAGGAAAAGATGAAGGAAGGAAAGGATGAAGGAAGGAAAGGATGAAGGAAGGAAAGAAAGGGTTAGGGTTACGGTCAGAGTCAGTGTCAGTGTCAGGCTGAGTGTTAGGGTTAGGGTTAGGGTTAGGTTTATTTTTTGGTTTAGGGTTAGTGTTAGGGTTAGGGTCAGGCTTAGGGTCAGGGTGAGGGTTAGGGTTAAAGTTAGGGTAAGATTTAATGTTAGGGTTAGGGTTAGGTTTAGGTTTAGGGTCAGGGTCAGTGTCAGGATTAGGTTTAGGGCTAGGGTAGGTTTTAGGGTCAGGGTCAGGGTCATTAGCAGGGTCAGGCTTAGTGTTCGTGTTAAGTTTAGGGTTAGAGTTAGGGTTAGGGGAGGAAAAAGAGAGGGGGAAATTAGAAGTGGGAGGGGGAGGAGAGAGTCTTCAAACATCTGATAACATCCAGTAGTTTCTTCCAATCGAAATATCTTCTCTTTCAAACTACCACACATGAATCATTTTAGCAAGGCCTGCCAAGACTTTGGACTAACCATCAGCCTGAAGAAAACACAAGTCATGGGGCAGGGTGTGGACTCACCTCCCTCTATTACTATATCCACGCAAGAATTGGAGGTTGTTCATGACTTTGTGTACCTTGGCTCAACGATCTCTGACACTCTCTCCCTAGATGTCGAGCTGGATAAATGCATTGGCAAAGCAGCTACCATGTTCTCTAGACTCACAAAGAGAGTATGGCTTAATAAGAAGCTGACGGCATACACCAAGATCCAGGTCTATAGAGCCTGTGTCCTGAGCACACTCCTGTACTGCAGTGAGTCCTGGACCCTTTGTGCACGGCAGGAGAGGAAGCTGAACACGTTCCATATTCATTGCCTCCGACGCATTTTTGGTATCACCTGGCAGGACAAAGTTCCAAACAGAGTAGTCCTAGAACAAGCTGGAATTTTTAGCATGTATACATTGCTGAAACAGCGACGTCTACGTTGGCTTGGGCATGTCGTGAGAATGGCTGATGGTCGGATTCCAAAAGATCTCCTGTATGGAGAATTAGTGCAGGGAAATCGCCCCAGAGGGAGACCACAGCTGCGATACAAGGATATCTGCAAGCGGGATCTGAAGGCCTTAGGAATGGACCTCAACAGATGGGAAACCTTGACGTCTGAGCGTTCAGCCTGGAGGCAGGTGGTGCATCATGGCCTCTCCCAATTTGAAGAGACACTTGTCCAGCAGGCTGAGGCAAAGAGGCACTCCCGAAAGCAGCAAAATCAGGGAGCTGGACAGGGGACAGATTGTATTTGTTTTCAGTGTGGAAGGGATTGTCACTCTCGAATTGGCCTTCTCAGCCACACTAGACGCTGTTCCAAGACCTCCATGCAGAGCACGTTACCATAGTCTCTCGAGACTGAAGGATGCCTACTACACAAACTACCACTCTTTGCCGGCCTACTTGCTTGTCCCTTTGTCACTTTCATCTTCTTGCCAGAGCCCCCACGCAATCAGCAGATCCTTGCCTTCTTCGAAAGAGTCGATTTTGTGAAGGACTCCGTCCTTCCATATTTTTAAAAAGACAGGATGACCCCAGTTGTATCTCCTGCCGTTCTTAGTTACGATTGAAGTGATGGGTTTCATCATTCTCTTCCATTGTATGGATTCATTGCTTAAATCCTGGTAGATCTGAACTGGATTTAATCTATAGACAAGCAGTTCTGGCTTTTCTTTAATGACCTTAAGAAATTGTTCTTTCTTGACATAGTTGAAAAATTTCAATATTATAGGTCTTGGTCTCTTGCTTCTGGGGTTCCCAACAAAATGTATTCTCTCAATATCTTCCTCAGCCAAATGTTGGGAATTCATAATAGAATTAATCCAGTTCACCACTTCCTGTTTCAAATCAGTTTCTTTCTTATGTTCGAAATTCATTATTTTGATATTATTGCATCTTGAATTATCTTCCAAATAGATTTTTTTTTTTGCAACTCATCTACCTTTCGATGTTGCTTTTTCGCTTCGCCTTGGAAGTCTGTTGCTGTATCCTGCCCTCCGTTTTCCCTAGGCTTGCCTTAATGTCTACCATTTCTCCCTGGAGTGTTTTAAGGTCCTTTCCCATCTGTTGGTTCTCCTTTATTAAAATGTCCATTTTGGAGAGAACCTGTTCCAAATTTTTATCCATCTGACCCTCCAGTCCTTTTATGCAAATAGCTAATTCAGAGAGGTTTTTTTCCATACTGGCTTTGATAAAGCTGTTCAGTGAGGTAGCCCTGTCACAAAAGGGTGACTACTGGTTCTTTTGTATCCCAGGAAGAACAATATTAAACAGCAAAGAACCTCACAGAACACACTAATAAATGCAAAAATAAATATACTTTATTACCTATTGATTACAATTCTAAATAAAGGGGTTCCATGCATTCAACACATTCACTCCACATGCATACTCACCAAAGAGAGAAGAATTCTTTATCTGCATTGTGCAAGTTCCAAAGAAAGTAATTAATTCCAAAAGCCTTTTGGTCTCAGCAGACAGACAGACAGACTAAATGTTTTTTCCCAGACCCCTCTTCTTATATTCTTTTTAGGCAGTTTTTAATTGAACAAGTGCAGTAGAGAGTTCTTTGTTTCAGATTGTTCACGGGGCATGTGTAGAAGAGATTACTTTGTCCCCCCCTAGATACATGGTCCCTATCACTCATTGTGAAGTATGGAATGTTTAATGTCTTCCATCACTTAGTGGACAGGTGTGGAATCTGCTTTGCTAAAGAGGATCCCTCGTACCAGGCTCTTCTTAACCCTTGAGGTTGCTCCACTCCTTCAGCAGCAGATGTGTTCTGTCAACTTTGCTGAAAGCATAGTTCAAAAAGTACACAGTTCAATAGTTGAATTTCTCACTATGAGGGCCTATAGCCAGAAATACAAAGTCCCATAGTTCCTCTGGTTCTCTTGGTCTCCATCTTTTGTGTCCTAACTCTCTCTGGTTCTTCACCTGATTCAGGCCAAACATGCACACACATCACAGCCCCTCCCTCTTCTATTCCAGCAGCTTCCCGAGTCTTCTCTCTAGGAGCTTCTCTAAGGGGGGGCTGTCCCTCCTCCACTCTTCTTAAATGCTCAATGCGTTCAAGACTACAATCTGATGGTTTATGTGATGACTCACGTGTCCAGCTTTTAACTGTCTTATCTCTACTTTTCCTCATATGCAAAGCAAAGATTTATAGCACAAGAAGACAAGCCGTCTTTAACAGTTCGTTAGTTATTAGCTAGCTTCTCTGGCAATCTTTCCAGGTGAAAGCGAAAGCACATTCCACAGATAAACAGCGAAACTTTTACAGTTTAAAAAACACTTCTATCTCTGCTTGAAGTTTTCATGAAGAGTTTAAGCAAGTTTTACTCACATTTCAAATAGGGAAAAAGGCATTTATCACCCTATTTACATTCCAGGGTGAAGAGACGAAAATTCAGCTGTGCATCCCGTCCTGGCGGAAGTGACATCTTTTTTTCCCCTCTCTTTTTCCTCCCCCCTTTTTCAACATGGGGTTTGTTGTTGTTGTTTTTTTTCCTCCCCCTCTTTTTTTTAAACAAGGGGTTTTTTGTTATTGTTTTTGTTATTGTTTTTGTTTGTTTGCATGGGTTGGGGTTGTAGAAAGGAGAGGTGAAGTTTATTTATTTTTATTTAAATAGAAATAAAAATGTTAAATAAAAGAAGGGAAGGCATTAATATATATATGCCTTCCCTTCTTTTATATATATGGGGTGGGGTGAAACAGGGATGAAGATTTGGCTGGGGCCCAAACTGGTGTGGGTGGCATCTCCCTCCCTCCCAGGGCTCGCGTCAAACTCTAGTGAGACACGGGGAAATGGGAGGGAGGAAAAGAGTTTATATGTAGGGAGGAAAGTTATGGATAGGAGATTAGATAGAGATGTAGGTGAATTTATTTTTTTTAGGTGTTTTTGTTTTTGTTTTGTGGGATACACAACGGGACCGAATAAGAGACAGAATATGGAATGGATATGGGGAAAAACATAAGGGTAGCTACTTTAAATGTGAAAGGCCCAGGGTCTGTAACAAAGAGAAGGAGGATAGAATTATTATTGAAGAAAAGCAAGGTTGACATTATTTATCTACAAGAGAAGCATCAATCAAAGGATGGAGTTAATGTATTGAAATTACAAAATATACACATTTATGAAAAAACATTTGGGACCTCTAAATCTAAAGGTGTAGCAACATTAATATCCAAACATTGTGAATTTGTGGTAAAAGAAGTAATAAAAGATAGCAATGGTAGATATTTGATAATTCAGGGTCAAATTGGGGAAGAAGATTATACATTATTCGGTCTATGCACCGAATATGAATCAAGGAGAATTTTATAAAACTGTGATTAAAGAGATGGAGAAGGTTAGAAAAGGATATGTGATTATGGCAGGGGATTTCAACATGGTTCTGGATAAGGTGAAGGATAAATATGCATGTAAAAAAGATGAGTTGAATAAAAGAAGTACCCTCTTGAGTAAGATGTTAAAAACTACGGATTTAAAAGACATATGGAGAGAACTGAAGGGGGATGAAAGAAGGTTTACGTATTATTATTCTGTACATAATAGTTATTCTAGAATAGATTTTATCTTCATATCGCAAAATTTAATTTCAAAAGTAGTAGATACAAATATTAATGTGATAAAAATAATGGATCATGCGTTGGTGATGGAGATGAAAGTAAAGAAGGACTATAGAGAAGCTAGGAGATGGAGAATGGACTCCAATATTTTTCAGCATACAGAGGTTGTGGATAGAGTTAAGAAAGAATGGTTGGAAATATGGTCAATTAATGAAGCAGGTGGGAATAAAATAGGAGTGTTATGGGATACTATGAAAGCAGTTATGAGAGAAATTGCAATAAGAGAATCCTGTAGATTTTTAAAAATCAAGAGAAGAAAATATAAAAATAGAAGAATCATTAAAAGACTTAGAAAGTAAATATTTTATAGATAGAGATAATAAAAAATTACTAGAGATTCAACCTAAAAGAAAGGAATTAGAAAGTGTAGAGTTAGAAAAGGTTCAGAGGGACTTGATATATGCTAAGAGGAATTTTTTGAATATAGCAATAAAAATTCAAAGCTTTTAGCTAGAATAGTTCAAACTAAAAGATCAAAAAATATAATTGGAGTGATTAAAGATGAAACAGGAAAGAACTGTAGCCTAATGAAGGAAAAATTAAAGATACTACAGGAATTCTATCAAAATTTATATAAAGGGAACAGTGCCTCGAAAGAAGATATAGAAAATTATATTAAAGAAAATGTGAAGAGTAAACTATTAGAGAATGATAAAAGAGACTTAGGAAAAGAGATAAAAGATGAAGAGATTATAGAGATTATTAATAAACTAAAAAATGGTAAAACTCCAGGTTTTGACGGAATGGGATCAGAATACTATAAAACTTTTAAATCACTATTGATCCCTAAGTTAAAAATACTCTATAATGAGATACTGGAAGGAGAGAAAATACAAGACTCTTGGAAGCATTCATTAATAACTCTTATTCCAAAACCCAATAAAGATTTAACAGACCCAAGTTCGTATAGACCTATTTCATTATTAAATCTAGATGCAAAGATATTCACTGCAATACTTGCTAATAGAATGAATAAGTTTATTACAAAATATATTAAAGAGGATCAGAATGGGTTTTTAAAGACAAATGGAAAATTTAACTAGGAGGGTCTTGAATATTATATATAACATAGAAAAAGATAAATTAAAGGCAGGCATTTTATCACTAGACATATTCAAGGCATTTGATTGTGTAGAATGGCCAACATTAAAGATTCTGTTAAAGGGTTGGGGTTTTGGAAAGAAATTTAGGGGGATAATAGACCAATTATATGTGGAGAATACTTCGGCAGTAATTGTTAATGATGGGATGACAGAACAGATAGCTCTAGGCCGAGGCACTAGACAAGGTTGCCCTCTTTCTCCAGTTTTGTTTTGTTTGATTATTGAAATGTTAGCAAATGTAATAAGGAATGATGATTTAATTGAAGGAATGGGTGAAAATAATAAAATAAAGATTAATTTATTTGCTGATGATTCCTTATTGACAGTGAAAAACCCGTTAGAAAGTATAGATAGAATTAAAATTCATTTGGAAAAATTTGGAAAAATAACTGGATTACGTGTAAATTGGCAAAAATCTGAAATAATGTTGTTTAATCATAATAAAATAGGACAAGAAAGGTTTGCTGATAAATATGATTTTAAGATATGTAAAACAGTTAAATATTTAGGTATAGATTTAGTAAAAGATACTCAAAAGATAAAGGAACATAATTATAATAAACTAAAAGAAGAAATTAAAAAGAGATTACAGGAATATACTAATCTAAAACTTTCTTGGTTTGGAAGGATTGCACTGATAAAAATGAAAATATTGCCAAAAATTAATTTTTTATTTAGAATTTTACCAATACAGCTAACAGAGGATGATTTTAAATTTTGGCAAGGAATGATTAATAAATATTGTAATGAAGGGAAGAGAGCCAGAATAAATAAAAAGTATTGGTATAAAACAAACAAAAAAGTGGTATAGGTATACCAAACAAAAAAAATTATTATCTGGCTAATCAGTTGAGGTTTATTGGGGAAATTATATATAATCCAAAAAGGTTAATTTGGTGGGAAATGGAATCATCAGAATTATAGGTAGATATTGAAAAATATTTATTTGGTACGATCAAGAAATATAAAGTAAGTGAAATTAATAACCCGTTTTTAAAGACAATGTTAAACATCTGGTATAAGTATAGAAAGAATTTATGTCCATTTAATTCTCCATTAGGACTAGTTACTGAAATAGGGAATTTTCCTGTCAATATGAAAGTTTATGTGGAATTGTTTAAAGAAAAAAGTGATTAGATTAAAAGACTGGTTGTATAAAATGAGATCGAAAGATCAAATGAAACAATTCCTTCAGAATAAGAATATTTCATGGTTGAATTATTTGCAATTAGAAAGATGGACTAATGAATGGGTAAAGAAATATAATAAAGGTAGAGAATATACGAAGTATGAACAATTTCTATTATCATATGAAGATATTCAGATGACTGATTCAGTAAAGGGAGCAGTGAGTAAAATTTATAGATTCCTGCTTGACTTAGAAGAAGAGAGTGAGAAAGAAGGATTGAAGTTAGTGTGGGAACAAGACTTAGGAAAAAGAATAAATGATGAAGAATGGAGGAAGATGTGGAAAATGAGGGTTTAAGATTTATGTCAGTGAGAATAAGAAAAAAAATTTCAAATTGGGTTTAAGATGGTAAACCCAATTCAATTATTTTATTGAATAAAATTTTATTGAATTTTAATGCTAGTTATCTGAATGTCTGTTGGAAATGTGAGAAGGAAATTGGTACATACTTTCATATGTGGTGGGAATGTGAAAAAGTACAAAGATTTTGGAAACTAGTTTTTAAAGAACTAAATGATATATGTGAAAAAGATATAGAATTTAATCCTGAGATTGCTCTGTTATCGATATTTGAAAATGTGGAATATGATATGACTAAAGAATTGATTACTAATTTATTAACAGCAGCTAGATTAATAATAGCCAGGCAATGGAAATCAAAATCTGAATTTCGAATGGAAGAATGGTATAATGAAATATGGAATATAGCTATAAATGATAAGCTAACTTGTAATTTAAAGGTTAAGAAAGGAGAGATAAAAAAGAATAATTTTTATGATATATGGGGCAGATTTTTGGAATATGTGTTAACAAGAGGAAAAGGGAAAGCTCCAAATCAGAAGAAGGGCATTTAATAGGCTTCATGAAGCCAAAGAACTGAATACAGGAATTCCTTAACCACTTTTAGTACAATATTAAGTTACATGTGAGTCTTCCAGTTTTAAAAAAATATAAACAAACAATTTTTTCAAGAACAACTTGCAAGTTCTGCAAGCTTAAGTTCTAGGTACATCATACAGTATAAATTCTGATTTCTGAAGATCAAACACATGAGTCTCCCTTTATGATCAAGGGGGTTTTGCCTTCCACCATACCCCTTCCTTGCTACACCAGAGGACTTTTACAAAACTACAAGGTATTAATGCATTTATAAAAACAAGGAGGACCTTCACACCTTGCTCAGACTCTGGGGAATTATAGGCGAAATAAAGGGGAGAGCCCCTATTTTAGCTTGTTAAAAGAAATAGGGGGGAGGGAGTGTGAGAATAAAAGTATTTATTCAAAATGCCTAAACACACCTGTAAAAAAAAACCATGGCAAAATTAAAACATTTTTTTCCAGAAAGCTCTAACAGGCCATCCTGTAGCAGAAGCTGTTGGGCTGCTTGAAACAGGACTGCAAAAAGGAAAGATACAGGTAGAGAACTAAACAAGATTCAGCAAAGCTCCAAAAATCTTTATAAATACGGCCATTGGAAGGACGATCTTGATTCAGGAAGGATTTATGCTCGGCGCAAGCTAGTTATCATAGTTGTCTCTGTAGGAGCTTCCAGAGTAACGGTCCCCATAATGCTGCCATAGTAATCTCTGGATCCACCATAGCCACCACTTCTGTTGTCGTAACGGTCACCTCCA
>JBAJHW010000081.1:0-125000 GCA_037013535.1 Intellagama lesueurii | reverse complement strand
ATCAAGCAGAGACATCCAGCGCTCCACCTTGCCCGATGAGACTTGATCTCTTTCAGCCTGTGACGCCAGATATGGTGGACAAAGCGCTTGACCACTGTCGTGCCACCACCTCCTCCTTTGACCCTTGCCCAACCTGGCTAATCAAAGCAGCCAGGCCTACAACAACCGAATGGGCCATGGCAATAATTAATGGGTCCCTCAAGGAGACACTCATTAGGCCCATAAGGAAGAAACCAAGTTTGGTGGTGGACAATATTGGCAATTATAGGCCTGTCACCAATGTTTCTTTCCTCAGCAAAGTGGTAGAGAGGGTGGTGGCTGATCAGCTCCAGGCTCTTTTGGATGAAACCAATGCCCTGGATCCATTCCAGTTGGGCTTCAGGCCGTGCCATGGTACAGAAACAGCATTGGTTGCCCTGTTTGATGACCTGCTGAGGGAAGCTGACAGGGGCAAAATGTCTTTGTTGGTCCTCCTCGATATCTCAGCCGCCTTCGATACCGTCGACCACGGTATCCTCCTGGGGAGGCTCTCCAAGCTGGGAATTGGTGGTGTGGCGCTTACCCTCAGAGAGTACAGCTTGGGGAGAGTGTTTTGGCCCCATGGAGCCTCAATTGTGGGGTTCCGCAGGGCTTGATTATCTCCCCAATGCTGTTTAATATCTACATGAGGCTGCTGGGTGGGGACATCAGGGGGTGTGGGGCTTCATGCCATCAGTACGCTGATGACACCCAGCTCTACATCTCCTTTTCTCCAACCACAGTGGATGCCGTTCCGTCCCTTCAGCGCTGCCTGGAGGCTGTACTGCAATGGATGCAGGAGAATGGACTGAGGCTGAACCCGGACAAGACGGAGGTCCTGAGGGTGGGTGGCCCCTCCATTGGTGGTTTGGGAAACTCCCTCTCTTTTGGGGGGGGTGACTCTCACCACAAAGAGTGAGGTTCGCAGCTTGGGGGTCCATCTGGATCTGGCGCTCACCATGGAAACCCAGGTGGTGTCAGTGGTCCGCTCCGCCTATTTCCATCTCTGGCGGATTGCCCAGCTGCATCCCTATCTTGATGTTGGGGCACTCACCACTCTGGTCCATGCGCTTGTAGTCTTGAGATTAGACCACTGTAATGCACTCTACATGGGGCTACCTTTGAGATTGATGCGGAAGCTTCAAATGGTGCAGAATGTGGTGGCCAGACTTCTCAGTGGGACGAGAAAATATCAGCATATTTTCCCCACTTTGGCTGCCTGTTCGTTTCCGCATTGATTTCAAAGTGTTAATGATGACATATAAAGCCCTAAATGGTTTAGGACCTCGATATCTAGCGGAACGCCTCCTCCCACCTAGATCTACCCGAATCTCTCGCTCTAGCCAGGAAGGGCGGCTGAGGGGCCTAACGCTGAGGGAGGCCCGGAGAGAAAGAACAAGAAACTGGGCCATCTCGGCAGTTGCCCCTCGCCTTTGGAACAGTCTGCCCCCAGAGATCTGTCTGGCTCCCTCGCTGGGTGTTTTTAAGAGCAAACTTAAGACCTGGCTCTTTAGGCAGGCTTTCCCTCCTGTCATCACTTGAATATTTTTTTGCCCCCATCTTGAACTATATTACTATTGTTGTTTTTTATTTTATTATATTGTTTTTATTTTATTTTTTATTGTTAGCCGCCCAGAGTAGACTTTGGTCTAGATGGGCGGGGTATAAATTTAATAAATAAATAAAAATAAATAAATATGACAATTTGGAAGAAAAAATGTTAGTTTCTGTAAGTGAATTTGTCCTTGGATTCACTATCAAATTCATGAAACTGATTTCAGATCAAATAAAGCAATGTTGTCATAATGTAGCTGCAGGTCCAGGAATTCAAATAAAATGCTCCCAAAACCAGCGAGGTTAGAATTCAAGAAGTGTGGTTCCTACATATATCCCCCTGAAATGAATTAAAGTCTCATTTTGAATGAGTTGAGTTCCGATGTAATGTTCAGAAATATATTTAATTGCTTTGACCTATGTGTCACAATATAATTTGGTAGGTACATTCCAGAGCAGGTGGCTGTTAAGTCACAAATTAAAATTATCCAGCAACTTGGTAAAGATGCAGAAATGTGTTCTTTGACTCAGGTCAAAATGTGACCCACTCTATTTATATGAAGAGCAGCAAATTCTCACCTTAGACCAGAAAAGACAAATTCCACTCTCTGTGAGATACAACCCTCCCTATGTTGCTTAAGATTTTTCTCGCATGAATAAGTTGATTACATTTTCTGTAATAGCTTGGAAATGTGTCAACGAGAATTAAAAGGCACCATGTGGCTTTTACAGAAGTGATAGAATGTCACCTTCATATGAAAGAATATACCACCCCTCAGTAGTAGGGAAATGGTAGCATTCATCAAACTCAAATTTGACAGGTGCCCCGTCCCTTTTTGGCACCTGCGAGCGGAAGGGGCGGGACTTCCGGCGTCAAGGCTCGACCCAGGCCCCTTCCGGCGGAAGGGGCGGGTCGAGCGGTGACGTCAGGGGTTGTGGAGGTCCCCGTGGCCCTATAGGGGGCTTTTCCTAGAGTCTGGGGTCCCCCGTGACCAGAGGGCGGCCTGAGGATTGGCCCCCGAGGGGTTGTGCCACCCCCGCGGCCCTGTAGGCCAATGGGGTGGGGTTGGCGGGGTTTGGCTAGAAAAGGGTTGGCTCTAGGACATGCCCCGGCTTGCCCTAGGCCCTGTTGGGTGGGAAACTCCACAGCGTTTGCTGAAACACCACAACCGTGGTTTCGGGGCCCTTCTGCGCGCGCTTGCAGCTCTTTGCAGAGGTCGTGTGGCGTTGGAGACGATGGCGGACAAGGAGAACCAAATTCCTGAGACAAACCAAAAGCTTACGGGGAAACCCAGGAGGCGTTTGCGCCCCAAAGGTTACTACTATGGCCCTGTGGGTTTTTCCATGCCCTTGTGCCCCCTAGGAACCCCTACAAGACTAAAGGATAGCCTTCCTGAAAACCCGGAAAAGCTAAGAAAATCCAAGTCTGCAGAAGACCTGTACGTATTTAACGCAAAGACAAAAAAGCAGCCGAGAAGCGTAAGAAAGCCGGCCTGTACCCTGATGTGGGGTGATGATGAAGATGCTGAGCTTCAGGGTGGTGGTGAACAAGGGATAAAAAGAGATTTACAGAAGCCACCGGACTTTGCAGAGGCTGACGATGGCCCTGAGGAGCAGACGTTGGAAGAGGCTCCAGATGAAGGCTTTGAGAGTGATAAAGAGAACCAAGGCGTTCTGGTAAGAACAATTTTCTTTTTTAAAAAGTATCATTATGGGGCACGTTAGGGGCTGGTGGTGGTGTGGTCTTTAAAAAGCTTACTAAAATGTTGTCTCATTCTCACCCACAGGAGAATGCTCAGCATGATGATGATGATGATGAGAAATCGCCCTGCAGGAATATACAGTCTGTAAATCTGTCCTGTATTTCATGTGTTTCTACAACCCTTGAAGTTTAGGTGTATGTTTTACAATGCCCTTATAATATACTGGTTTTAATAAAGAGCATTTATTGTACCATAACTTGTTCATATTTGTATACATTTATAATAGGTTAAAACAAAGTAAAGCTAATCTGTATGTCATGTGCTTCTACTATCCCTGAGGTTTAGAGGTTTGCTTTACAAAAGCCTTGTAATATAATGTCTTCTAATAAAGAGTCTTTATTGTACCATACCTTGTGTATATTTGTATATATTTATAATAGGTTAAAACAATTATTTATTGCAAGGATTCAGCACAGATTGGCAGTAAGGGGAAAAAGAAAATGAGTCATTTCTGTTTACCTGTAAAAATCGAGATTTCAGACGTTTGAACTCACATCAGAATCAGGTCAGCTCAGGACCAAATAGGTCCAAAACCGAACTGTCAAAAGAGGTGTTAAGAAATAGCTGTGAGTGAGTGCTAATGGTTTATGAATGAAACTCAGTTTCAATATTCAAAATTCCACAGGCTAATAGAGCTGTAGTGATGAAAAGTTTTGAAAAAAATGATTCAGAGTTATACTATACCATCTCTCCCTCAGAGTTTTGATACCCATCAGCGTGCATATAGAACAAATAGATCAACGGGGTGCTGTAGCTTTTTTTAATTTTTATTACACCAGCATAAGGCATTGTCACATGTGGAGCAGTAGGGGAACTATGTACAGCTGCTTTTGTGGACTTCAGCTCAGCCTTTCATACCAGCCGCCCTCAGAGGCTAATGGTTAAACTAAGGGGTAGCGCATGCCATATTCCAATTCTATGTGGATACAGGTTTGTTTGTTTGTTTTTTGTCTGAGCACAGTCAGGGGGCTAGAGTAGATCAATAGGCATCTATTATACACCCTCATCAGCGGGGATTTTTGGCGGTCTGAACCCTCTCTTTAGGGAGGCCAAAAAGCAGATCAAAACATTGAAGGTAGGGGATGTTTCTCAATGGCTTTCTGATCAGGACGCCTATACATTGCATAGAGAACAGTACAAAAAACCCCCCCGCATTTTAGTAAAATTGATTAATTTTTCTACCTTTTTATACCCAAGGAAGATTCCTAGAATCTCTGTGTGCGTGTTAAAATCCCTTTTGATTTTCCAGAAGTACCCCATAGTTTTAAGCAACAGTGCTTTTAGAGATTGCTAAGTTGTATTTCCCCTGATGGGTGCTCGAAGATTTACCAAGTAATATTTCTACACATCATCACCTTACAAAAATAAAACATCCGCTCATCAGTATACATTTATAATAGGTTAAAACAATTATTTATTGCAAGGATTCAGCACAGATTGGCAGTAAGGGGAAAAAGAAAATAAGTCATTTCTCTTGCCCTGTGAAAATCGAGATTTCAGACATTTGAACTCACATCAGAATCAGGTCAGCTCAGGACCAAATAGGTCCAAAACCGAACTGCCAAAAGACGTGTTAAGAAAGTCAAGTGTTGAACTTGCTGAGCATGTCCTGCCTGTCCAGCATAGTTAGTCCACTTTCCTGCAACACAGAAAGGGAAAGAAGGGTTTATTTCTTTGTAGAGGTACATCTAGTATAACTGAAATTCCAACCATGGCGCATGTAAAGCAAAAGGCGGGTGGAACGATTGATTAAATGGTGTAGCGAGAATAACTTACTTCTAAATGCTTCAAAAACTAAGGATCTTGTAATGCACTATAGGAAGAGGGGCTGGATATTCCACCATTATTCATCAGTGGAAATTGGGTAGAAAGGGTAAGGGTTTTATGTTTTTGGGTGTCCATATTGAGGAGAACAGGACTTGAGAGCATAAATAACTCAGTTACTGAAAAAGGCTCAACAGAGATTGTACTTTCTGTGAGGAGAAAATTACTCCAGAGGTTGATTAATACAGCACAGAAGACTGTTGGGTGTACCCAGCCCCATATTGGAGGAACTGTACAGGCACCGTTGTCTTTAAAAAGCACAAAATACTATAAAGGGCACCTCCCCTCCTGGACACTCTTTGCTTGAATGGCAGTCATCAGGAAGACGATATAGATCTATTAAAACAAGGACAAATTGATTTAAAAACAATGCATAATGTGAACTTGAGTGTTTTGTCATGCCCAGCCTGTAACAAGGTTCCTAATAATTTAGAAGGGCTGGTTTCCAGGGAGGTAGGCATGTGGAGGGGTAAGCTCCCTAAGTGAGGAGAAAATTACTCCAGAGGTTGATTAATACAGCACAGAAGACTGTTGGGTGTACCCAGCCCCATATTGGAGGAACTGTACAGGCACCGTTGTCTTTAAAAAGCACAAAATACTATAAAGGGCACCTCCCCTCCTGGACACTCTTTGCTTGAATGGCAGTCATCAGGAAGACGATATAGATCTATTAAAACAAGGACAAATTGATTTAAAAACAATGCATAATGTGAACTTGAGTGTTTTGTCATGCCCAGCCTGTAACAAGGTTCCTAATAATTTAGAAGGGCTGGTTTCCAGGGAGGTAGGCATGTGGAGGGGTAAGCTCCCTAAGTGAGGAGAAAATTACTCCAGAGGTTGATTAATACAGCACAGAAGACTGTTGGGGTGTACCCAGCCCCATATTGGAGGAACTGTACAGGCACCGTTGTCTTTAAAAAGCACAAAATACTATAAAGGGCACCTCCCCTCCTGGACACTCTTTGCTTGAACGGCAGTCATCAGGAAGACGATATAGATCTATTAAAACAAGGACAAATTGATTTAAAAACAATGCATAATGTGAACTTGAGTGTTTTGTCATGCCCAGCCTGTAACAAGGTTCCTAATAATTTAGAAGGGCTGGTTTCCAGGGAGGTAGGCATGTGGAGGGGTAAGCTCCCTAAGAGCTGGCCCACCTCTCTTCTTTAATTGCAGGCTGGGGCCATGAACCTGAATCTCACCCTCCCTGAAACATCAACCATGCAGTGCACAAGTCACACAGCCCTTCTCCCCTACACCCTGTTCTGTGCCATTATTAGCATTTTTCTACCACAAGCAACAAAGAGATGTTTGTAGTTCTGTTTTATAAGTCATGATTTCTACAGTTTCATCCTGAAATCCAAAATTATACTCAGCAACAAGAAGGTTAAGACAAACATATGTATAAAAAATAGCAACAAGAAGGTTAAGACAAACATATGTATAAAAAATAGTTGTCAAAATGAAGCTTTGTTTCATCCTATTTCACAATGTTCCTACATTCTTTTTTGGGGAACAAGGGTATAAGTGGGTACAAGAGTTTGAACAGGAAATTTCATTATGGGTTAAACTAAACTTTAATTCCAGAGAATTAAAGGCTATTAAAAACTATACTATTCTGAAACAGGATGTCAGATTTGTAATATTCTTACCTGAGCCATGTCTTCACAGTCAAAAAGTCTCAGCAGTTCTCAACAATTCTCAGCAGCAGCAGCTCTGGACTCCAGGAACGGATGATTACGAACCTCTATACAGAACCTTTTATACCTTTCTCCATGGGAATCAAAACAATACCAAATGTTTTTTCCCAGACCTCTGCATCATCATGTTGGTTATTCTGTCAATGATAAACAAGGGTCCTGGTGTTTCCTATGATAGCCATCAGCGGGTTGTTTACTTTTAATCAGTGCCTAATACCCAGGCAATGGCCATTGTCCAGCGCTTTAAGCCAGTCTAACATTTATTAATTGTCTTGTGAGAGCCATCCCAGGATCATCAACTTTAAAAGGGTTAGGTCTCAGCTGGTTTTGAGGTCAATTTAGGGACATATAAATTTGGCTTTTTATTGAAATCTAATATCAAAATTCATCCTTTGCCGCTGTCTTCTCTTACAGCCAACCTATACACTTAGATAAGAGGGTACACAATTCTAGCCTCAACTAATCTATGAGTCTTGGGGCCAGGAATTCTGTCTCTCCCTCTCTCAGCCTGAACTGCAAGATTGTTGTGACAATAAAAAAAAAAGGGGGGGGGGGAAGAGCCAGTCACACCACTGTTTGAAGGAAAAGTGGAATAGAAATCACATAAAATACATACATACATACACACATATCAGAGCAATTGCAATATGAGGTTCTCAAGCCACTGATTGCAAAATCCAGTTACCCCCCTGTGACAAGATTGACTTTTGGAGAAATATGAAGTGTGGAAAATTAGGGTTTCACCTGCATTTGACGCTTTGGACATATGGGAACTGTAAGGACAGACAAAAAGGCCAACTTGGGGGCTATCATGCCTACTAGAAGCCGTGTCCATGTACTGCCCCTTTCCTCTAGGCCAGGAGGCTCCAGGAATGTCATATATGAAGAAACTTTAAAAAGCATTTCTAAAAGGAAAAATGTTGTTAGGTATACAACCCCCCTGCAAGGTTAAGCATGGTTCCCCTGCAAGCCAATGCCCCCCTTTAGCAGTTATTAATAAATATAAAGAGTCTTATGTCAGGCTCCTTACTGCTTTTTCTGAAATTTTGTAGGTCTTGCTTATAAAATATAGTAAAATTGAGTGATCTTTACTGTCCCTTTTCTTGGGAGACGTGGTGGGGATTCAAACTCCCGGCCTTTTCAGAGATCCCTAAAATTTAATAAGATGGGTTCTGTACGCCAAAGTTACAGTGTTTTTAATTCAAACTTTATTCCCTGATTCTCTGGGGAAACAAAATAAGACAGAACACTGCATTTCAAAAGTGCTTTTATTCAAACTTTATTCCCTGATTCTCTGGGGAATCAAAATGTTTTTTTCCAGACCTCTGCATCATCATGTTTGTTTTTCTGTCAATGATAAACAAGGGTCCTGGTGTTTCCTATGATAGCCATCAGCGGGTTGTTTACTTTTAATCAGTGCCTAATACCCAGGCAATGGCCATTGTCCAGCGCTTTAAGCCAGTCTAACATTTATTAATTGTCTTGTGAGAGCCATCCCAGGATCATCAACTTTAAAAGGGTTAGGTCTCAGCTGGTTTTGAGGTCAATTTAGGGACATATAAATTTGGCTTTTTATTGAAATCTAATATCAAAATTCATCCTTTGCCGCTGTCTTCTCTTACAGCCAACCTATACACTTAGATAAGAGGGTACACAATTCTAGCCTCAACTAATCTATGAGTCTTGGGGCCAGGAATTCTGTCTCTCCCTCTCTCAGCCTGAACTGCAAGATTGTTGTGACAATAAAAAAAAAAAGGGGGGGGGGGGGGGGGGGGGAAGAGCCAGTCACACCACTGTTTGAAGGAAAAGTGGAATAGAAATCACATAAAATACATACATACATACACACATATCAGAGCAATTGCAATATGAGGTTCTCAAGCCACTGATTGCAAAATCCAGTTACCCCCCTGTGACAAGATTGACTTTTGGAGAAATATGAAGTGATTTCTGCTACTAAAAGAATAATGGTTTCACTAAAATGTCTGGTTCCTAGGTCCTCTGTACCAAAAGCCTATCTCACTGCAAGGGCAACACGGGTTTTATAATTCAAAACAACAAAAACAGAGAAATGTACTGTTGCTACATCTTGAAATGTATGCTGTCTTCTCTTACAGCCCTAAGATGGTACACAATTCTAGCCTTAAATACTAGTAAGCTTTCAATTAATCATTTAATACAGGTTTTGGAAGAGTCAAATTCTAGCCTCAACTAATCTATGATTCTTGGGTCCAGTAATTCTATCGCTCCCTCTCTCAGCCTGACCTGCAAGACTGTTGTGACAATAAAAAAAGGGGAAAAGAGGCATCCACACCACTGTTTGAAGGAAAAGTGGAATAGAAATCACATAAAATACATACATATCAGAGCAATGACAATATGAGGTTCTCAAGGCCCTGTTTGCAAAATCCATTTGCCCCCTGTGACAAGATTGCCTTTTGGAGAAATATGAAGTGTGGAAAATTAGGGTTTCACCTGCATTTGACGCTTTGGACATATGGGAACTGTAAGGACAAACAAAAAGGCCAACTTGGGGGCTATCATGCCTACTAGAAGCCGTGTCCATGTACTGCCCCTTTCCTCTAGGCCAGGAGGCTCCAGGAATGTCATATATGAAGAAACTTTAAAAAGCATTTCTAAAAGGAAAATGTTATGTATACACCCCCTGCAAGGTTAAGATTGGTTCTGTAGGCCAAAGTTCTGGGAAAAGCAAAGCTTTCTTGCTCCTGGCTCTCCACGGAATCAAAATAATGCCAAAATGTTTTTCAAAGGTGTTTTTATTCAAGCTTGAAACACAGAGAAATTTTTTATAATTCAGCGATTGAATCGTTAATAGCACAGACTGCAGAAATCAGGAAGAGCTTTTGGTAACTGCCGAGTGTCAGTCTCTTTGCATAATCGTATTTGTTTTTATGTCAATGATAAACAAGAAGCTCAGTCTTTCCTACCCCTACAGTGGAGATTTTTAGAGCTGTGAAAAAAAATAAATCTGCATGTCTACCACTAATTATCTGGGTTCACAAACCAGAATCATCAACTTAAAAATGTCTAGGCCTCAACTGGTTTTGAGGTCATATTAGTAACATAAATTTGTCTTTTTTTAATTGAAGGTATAGTTCTAGCCCTGCAAGGTCTCAAAGTCTTTCCCTGCAAGCCAATGACCCATTTAGGAAACCATCCAGAGTTATTAATAAATATTAAGAGTCTTATATCAGCTCTCTAAGCAATTCTTCACTACACCCAAGGCAGCAAAACCTCTCTCTCTCTCAGTTTTCTCAGATAGATATACAATACGAACATAGATTGTTGGACAGAGAGCTGTCTGTAGACATAGGCAAAGATTCTCAAGTAGATTTCTTGGTGTTGGGAATTTTTAAAACTCAGAGGGATGCAGTGGAGCCCAAATATGTTAAGCTGGTTTGTTCAAGTGAGCCCTGTTCTAAATTTATGAAAAGAAAGGCGCATTCCAGCAGGCACATTTTTACATATTTACCAACCAAAATGGTACAGAAGGCAGCAACAAAAACCAGCCCAGAGAAGGGCAGTGCCAAAAAAAATAAAGTGACTGTTCAACGAGGTCTTACAAATAGCAGAGAAGAACAGGGAAACAAAAGGCCAGGGAGATAGGGAGAGTTACAGAAAATGGAATGCCTACATCCAAAGAATAGCAAGGAGAGACAAGAGGGCCTTCTTAAACGAACAGTGCAAAGAAATAGAGGAAAATAATAGAAAGGGAAAAGCCAGAGATCTGTTCAAGAAAATTGGAGATATTAAAGGAACATTTTGTGCAAAGACTTTGAGACCTTGCAGGGCTAGAACTATACCTTCAATTAAAAAAAGACAAATTTATGTTACTAATATGACCTCAAAACCAGTTGAGGCCTAGACATTTTTAAGTTGATGATTCTGGTTTGTGAACCCAGATAATTAGTGGTAGACATGCAGATTTATTTTTTTTCACAGCTCTAAAAATCTCCACTGTAGGGGTAGGAAAGACTGAGCTTCTTGTTTATCATTGACATAAAAACAAATACGATTATGCAAAGAGACTGACACTCGGCAGTTACCAAAAGCTCTTCCTGATTTCTGCAGTCTGTGCTATTAACGATTCAATCGCTGAATTATAAAAAATTTCTCTGTGTTTCAAGCTTGAATAAAAACACCTTTGAAAAACATTTTGGCATTATTTTGATTCCGTGGAGAGCCAGGAGCAAGAAAGCTTTGCTTTTCCCAGAACTTTGGCCTACAGAACCAATCTTAACCTTGCAGGGGGTGTATACATAACATTTTCCTTTTAGAAATGCTTTTTAAAGTTTCTTCATATATGACATTCCTGGAGCCTCCTGGCCTAGAGGAAAGGGGCAGTACATGGACACGGCTTCTAGTAGGCATGATAGCCCCCAAGTTGGCCTTTTTGTTTGTCCTTACAGTTCCCATATGTCCAAAGCGTCAAATGCAGGTGAAACCCTAATTTTCCACACTTCATATTTCTCCAAAAGGCAATCTTGTCACAGGGGGCAAATGGATTTTGCAAACAGGGCCTTGAGAACCTCATATTGTCATTGCTCTGATATGTATGTATTTTATGTGATTTCTATTCCACTTTTCCTTCAAACAGTGGTGTGGATGCCTCTTTTCCCCTTTTTTTATTGTCACAACAGTCTTGCAGGTCAGGCTGAGAGAGGGAGCGATAGAATTACTGGACCCAAGAATCATAGATTAGTTGAGGCTAGAATTTGACTCTTCCAAAACCTGTATTAAATGATTAATTGAAAGCTTACTAGTATTTAAGGCTAGAATTGTGTACCATCTTAGGGCTGTAAGAGAAGACAGCATACATTTCAAGATGTAGCAACAGTACATTTCTCTGTTTTTGTTGTTTTGAATTATAAAACCCGTGTTGCCCTTGCAGTGAGATAGGCTTTTGGTACAGAGGACCTAGGAACCAGACATTTTAGTGAAACCATTATTCTTTTAGTAGCAGAAATCACTTCATATTTCTCCAAAAGTCAATCTTGTCACAGGGGGGTAACTGGATTTTGCAATCAGTGGCTTGAGAACCTCATATTGCAATTGCTCTGATATGTGTGTATGTATGTATGTATTTTATGTGATTTCTATTCCACTTTTCCTTCAAACAGTGGTGTGACTGGCTCTTCCCCCCCCCCTTTTTTTTTATTGTCACAACAATCTTGCAGTTCAGGCTGAGAGAGGGAGAGACAGAATTCCTGGCCCCAAGACTCATAGATTAGTTGAGGCTAGAATTGTGTACCCTCTTATCTAAGTGTATAGGTTGGCTGTAAGAGAAGACAGCGGCAAAGGATGAATTTTGATATTAGATTTCAATAAAAAGCCAAATTTATATGTCCCTAAATTGACCTCAAAACCAGCTGAGACCTAACCCTTTTAAAGTTGATGATCCTGGGATGGCTCTCACAAGACAATTAATAAATGTTAGACTGGCTTAAAGCGCTGGACAATGGCCATTGCCTGGGTATTAGGCACTGATTAAAAGTAAACAACCCGCTGATGGCTATCATAGGAAACACCAGGACCCTTGTTTATCATTGACAGAAAAACAAACATGATGATGCAGAGGTCTGGAAAAAAACATTTTGATTCCCCAGAGAATCAGGGAATAAAGTTTGAATAAAAGCACTTTTGAAATGCAGTGTTCTGTCTTATTTTGTTTCCCCAGAGAATCAGGGAATAAAGTTTGAATTAAAAACACTGTAACTTTGGCGTACAGAACCCATCTTATTAAATTTTAGGGATCTCTGAAAAGGCCGGGAGTTTGAATCCCCACCACGTCTCCCAAGAAAAGGGACAGTAAAGATCACTCAATTTTACTATATTTTATAAGCAAGACCTACAAAATTTCAGAAAAAGCAGTAAGGAGCCTGACATAAGACTCTTTATATTTATTAATAACTGCTAAAGGGGGGCATTGGCTTGCAGGGGAACCATGCTTAACCTTGCAGGGGGGTTGTATACCTAACAACATTTTTCCTTTTAGAAATGCTTTTTAAAGTTTCTTCATATATGACATTCCTGGAGCCTCCTGGCCTAGAGGAAAGGGGCAGTACATGGACACGGCTTCTAGTAGGCATGATAGCCCCCAAGTTGGCCTTTTTGTCTGTCCTTACAGTTCCCATATGTCCAAAGCGTCAAATGCAGGTGAAACCCTAATTTTCCACACTTCATATTTCTCCAAAAGTCAATCTTGTCACAGGGGGGTAACTGGATTTTGCAATCAGTGGCTTGAGAACCTCATATTGCAATTGCTCTGATATGTGTGTATGTATGTATGTATTTTATGTGATTTCTATTCCACTTTTCCTTCAAACAGTGGTGTGACTGGCTCTTCCCCCCCCCTTTTTTTTTATTGTCACAACAATCTTGCAGTTCAGGCTGAGAGAGGGAGAGACAGAATTCCTGGCCCCAAGACTCATAGATTAGTTGAGGCTAGAATTGTGTACCCTCTTATCTAAGTGTATAGGTTGGCTGTAAGAGAAGACAGCGGCAAAGGATGAATTTTGATATTAGATTTCAATAAAAAGCCAAATTTATATGTCCCTAAATTGACCTCAAAACCAGCTGAGACCTAACCCTTTTAAAGTTGATGATCCTGGGATGGCTCTCACAAGACAATTAATAAATGTTAGACTGGCTTAAAGCGCTGGACAATGGCCATTGCCTGGGTATTAGGCACTGATTAAAAGTAAACAACCCGCTGATGGCTATCATAGGAAACACCAGGACCCTTGTTTATCATTGACAGAATAACCAACATGATGATGCAGAGGTCTGGGAAAAAACATTTGGTATTGTTTTGATTCCCATGGAGAAAGGTATAAAAGGTTCTGTATAGAGGTTCGTAATCATCCGTTCCTGGAGTCCAGAGCTGCTGCTGCTGAGAATTGTTGAGAACTGCTGAGACTTTTTGACTGTGAAGACATGGCTCAGGTAAGAATATTACAAATCTGACATCCTGTTTCAGAATAGTATAGTTTTTAATAGCCTTTAATTCTCTGGAATTAAAGTTTAGTTTAACCCATAATGAAATTTCCTGTTCAAACTCTTGTACCCACTTATACCCTTGTTCCCCAAAAAAGAATGTAGGAACATTGTGAAATAGGATGAAACAAAGCTTCATTTTGACAACTATTTTTTATACATATGTTTGTCTTAACCTTCTTGTTGCTATTTTTTATACATATGTTTGTCTTAACCTTCTTGTTGCTGAGTATAATTTTGGATTTCAGGATGAAACTGTAGAAATCATGACTTATAAAACAGAACTACAAACATCTCTTTGTTGCTTGTGGTAGAAAAATGCTAATAATGGCACAGAACAGGGTGTAGGGGAGAAGGGCTGTGTGACTTGTGCACTGCATGGTTGATGTTTCAGGGAGGGTGAGATTCAGGTTCATGGCCCCAGCCTGCAATTAAAGAAGAGAGGTGGGCCAGCTCTTAGGGAGCTTACCCCTCCACATGCCTACCTCCCTGGAAACCAGCCCTTCTAAATTATTAGGAACCTTGTTACAGGCTGGGCATGACAAAACACTCAAGTTCACATTATGCATTGTTTTTAAATCAATTTGTCCTTGTTTTAATAGATCTATATCGTCTTCCTGATGACTGCCGTTCAAGCAAAGAGTGTCCAGGAGGGGAGGTGCCCTTTATAGTATTTTGTGCTTTTTAAAGACAACGGTGCCTGTACAGTTCCTCCAATATGGGGCTGGGTACACCCAACAGTCTTCTGTGCTGTATTAATCAACCTCTGGAGTAATTTTCTCCTCACAGAAAGTACAATCTCTGTTGAGCCTTTTTCAGTAACTGAGTTATTTATGCTCTCAAGTCCTGTTCTCCTCAATATGGACACCCAAAAACATAAAACCCTTACCCTTTCTACCCAATTTCCACTGATGAATAATGGTGGAATATCCAGCCCCTCTTCCTATAGTGCATTACAAGATCCTTAGTTTTTGAAGCATTTAGAAGTAAGTTATTCTCGCTACACCATTTAATCAATCGTTCCACCCGCCTTTTGCTTTACATGCGCCATGGTTGGAATTTCAGTTATACTAGATGTACCTCTACAAAGAAATAAACCCTTCTTTCCCTTTCTGTGTTGCAGGAAAGTGGACTAACTATGCTGGACAGGCAGGACATGCTCAGCAAGTTCAACACTTGACTTTCTTAACACGTCTTTTGGCAGTTCGGTTTTGGACCTATTTGGTCCTGAGCTGACCTGATTCTGATGTGAGTTCAAATGTCTGAAATCTCGATTTTCACAGGGCAAGAGAAATGACTTATTTTCTTTTTCCCCTTACTGCCAATCTGTGCTGAATCCTTGCAATAAATAATTGTTTTAACCTATTATAAATGTATACTGATGAGCGGATGTTTTATTTTTGTAAGGTGATGATGTGTAGAAATATTACTTGGTAAATCTTCGAGCACCCATCAGGGGAAATACAACTTAGCAATCTCTAAAAGCACTGTTGCTTAAAACTATGGGGTACTTCTGGAAAATCAAAAGGGATTTTAACACGCACACAGAGATTCTAGGAATCTTCCTTGGGTATAAAAAGGTAGAAAAATTAATCAATTTTACTAAAATGCGGGGGGTTTTTTGTACTGTTCTCTATGCAATGTATAGGCGTCCTGATCAGAAAGCCATTGAGAAACATCCCCTACCTTCAATGTTTTGATCTGCTTTTTGGCCTCCCTAAAGAGAGGGTTCAGACCGCCAAAAATCCCCGCTGATGAGGGTGTATAATAGATGCCTATTGATCTACTCTAGCCCCCTGACTGTGCTCAGACAAAAAACAAACAAACAAACCTGTATCCACATAGAATTGGAATATGGCATGCGCTACCCCTTAGTTTAACCATTAGCCTCTGAGGGCGGCTGGTATGAAAGGCTGAGCTGAAGTCCACAAAAGCAGCTGTACATAGTTCCCCTACTGCTCCACATGTGACAATGCCTTATGCTGGTGTAATAAAAATTAAAAAAAGCTACAGCACCCCGTTGATCTATTTGTTCTATATGCACGCTGATGGGTATCAAAACTCTGAGGGAGAGATGGTATAGTATAACTCTGAATCATTTTTTTCAAAACTTTTCATCACTACAGCTCTATTAGCCTGTGGAATTTTGAATATTGAAACTGAGTTTCATTCATAAACCATTAGCACTCACTCACAGCTATTTCTTAACACCTCTTTTGACAGTTCGGTTTTGGACCTATTTGGTCCTGAGCTGACCTGATTCTGATGTGAGTTCAAACGTCTGAAATCTCGATTTTTACAGGTAAACAGAAATGACTCATTTTCTTTTTCCCCTTACTGCCAATCTGTGCTGAATCCTTGCAATAAATAATTGTTTTAACCTATTATAAATATATACAAATATACACAAGGTATGGTACAATAAAGACTCTTTATTAGAAGACATTATATTACAAGGCTTTTGTAAAGCAAACCTCTAAACCTCAGGGATAGTAGAAGCACATGACATACAGATTAGCTTTACTTTGTTTTAACCTATTATAAATGTATACAAATATGAACAAGTTATGGTACAATAAATGCTCTTTATTAAAACCAGTATATTATAAGGGCATTGTAAAACATACACCTAAACTTCAAGGGTTGTAGAAACACATGAAATACAGGACAGATTTACAGACTGTATATTCCTGCAGGGCGATTTCTCATCATCATCATCATCATGCTGAGCATTCTCCTGTGGGTGAGAATGAGACAACATTTTAGTAAGCTTTTTAAAGACCACACCACCACCAGCCCCTAACGTGCCCCATAATGATACTTTTTAAAAAAGAAAATTGTTCTTACCAGAACGCCTTGGTTCTCTTTATCACTCTCAAAGCCTTCATCTGGAGCCTCTTCCAACGTCTGCTCCTCAGGGCCATCGTCATCCCCCACAAACCCCGGTTTCGCTAGCACACAGCCATCCACGGCCTCTGCTGATTTCAGGGCATCTCCGGGCGGCCTCTGCAAATCTGTTTTTGACCCTTGTCCACAATCGCACTCAAGATCATCATCTTTATCATCTCCCCACATCAGGGTGCAGGCCAGCTTTCTTGCGCTTTTCGGCGTCTGCTTTGGCTTTGCGTTAAATACGTATAGGTCTTCTGTAGTCTTGCATTTTCTTCTTAGCTTTTCTGGGTCTTCAGGCAGGCTCCCCCTGAGCCTTGTAGGGGGTCCTAAGGGGTACAGGGGCTGAGAAAAGCCCACAGCTCCATAGTAGTAACCTTTGGGTCGCAAACGCCTTTTGGGTCTCCCCGGATCCTTTTGGCTTGTCTCGGGAGCTTGATTCTCTTTGTCAGCCATCGTCTCCAAAACAACACGGCCGCTGCAAAAGAACGGTCAGCGCGTGCAGAACTCTCCAAAAACACTGCTGGGGCCTTTCCGAGACAGGAGGCCCACCCTTTTCTAGCCAAACCCCTCCAGCCGCTTCCCCTTGGCCTACAGGGGCCGCCTGATGTTTTTGATAGTTACACATTGTCTTTAAGTTGCAAGCTTTTTTCAAAAGTTTATAGGCCTTATGAGAGCTGTCTGTGGATTATTATTAAGTTCTGGTCAACATCTCTCTGCAAACTATGGCTTAAAACTCTATGGGGCGATTCCTGGTAAATTAAAAAGGGTTTTAACACACACACACACACACACACACACAGATTCTAGGAAAAGGCCACGAGTATAAAATGTGGAAAATGTTTTACTTTGGATAGTCTTAAAGCAGTTTTACTAAAACGCGGGTTTTTATTTTTATTTTTGTACTGTTCAACTTATTGCAGGTTTTTTTCCTTGTCCGCCATTATCTCCAAACCGTTCCGGTCTCTGCAAAGAGCGGCAAGTGCGCAGAAGGGCCCCGAAATCATTCATAACAGAAGAGGCTTGTTGTTGTATTTTAACCATTGCTTTAAAATTGTCTCCTCTTTTGAAGGTCTAATTATTTAATTTATTGTTACAGTATATCAGAAGGGCCCCAAAATCATTCATAACAGAAGAGGCTTGTTGTTTTTTTTTAACCATTGCTTTAAAATTGTCTCCTCTTTTGAAGGTCTAATTATTTAATTTATTGTTACAGTATAGCAGAAGGGCCCCGAAATCCCCTGCTGTGGAATTTCAGCCCCAGGCGGCCTAAGGGCATGCCAAGGCATGCCCTACATCCGCCTCTTGGCCTACAGGGCCGCGGGGGTGGCACAACCCCTCGGGGACCAATCCTCAGGCCGCCCTCTGGTCACGGGGGACCCTGGACTCTAGGAAAGGCCCCCTATAGGGCCACGGGGACCTCCACAACCCCTGACGTCACCGCTCGACCCGCCCCTTCCGCCGGAAGGGGCCTGGGTCGAGCCTTGACGCCGGAAGTCCCGCCCCACCCGCTGGCAGGTGCCAAAAAGGGGCGGGGCACCTGTCAAATTTGAGTTTGATGAATGCTACCATTTCCCTACTACTCCCATTGGTTCTGGCTTTGCCCTCTGACTCTGACACCATGGAATGATTTCTGACTTGCCTGAGCCTGATAGGAAGTTACATAAATGAGAAAATGCTTTCTCACATATCCTGGACCGTGACTGTAAGGAGCTAAAAATGTAAGCAACAGTACTTGCATTTAATTTAGAAATGAATTGACAACCATTGAAAGTTAATGAGTGGCAGTGGTGGGGGTGGAGGAGCAGACACTTTCAAAGATAGACACAAATTCTCAATAAAGAATTTTTCACTCAATAGAGGGTTTTGTTATAGCTACTTATGAAGGCTGGTGTAGTTCTTAATTTAGTCAGCCAAGCAAAACTATGGAGAATAATTATATACCCCAAACTGTTCAGTCCAAAGAAGGATCAATCAAGTTCAGTCAAAGAATTGTTAAAAAGTAACCCTGAAGGAACTATATTAGTCAATTTTTATGATTTTTTTACGTTGCATGTCATCTTGATGGTTCAGGTTGTGAATTAACTAAGGCTTTAAAACAGAACGTTATTTTTCTTGCGACTCTTATACCACAATGAAACAGGCTGGCAAGAACCATCCCTCAACTTTATTTCACTCAATTCCTAGCCTTCGCTAAGGAAGTAAGAACTAAGAAAGCAAATGAAACAGACGAACTAGATTTTGTGAAGAAAACTCAAATGGTGTCTAACAGGATCGTGATTTCTTCCTGCTAAATCAGTGGTTTGTTGGGAGAATAGTTCCTGAAACTCACTATTTTAATGAACTGCTTATTCCCTGTTGTTATTCTCATGGTTGGATCCATCAAATATATATTAAATTGATATTTGCACAACAGACAATATTGGCATGGTTCTGTCTCATAACTAGATAAGTGAGATGCTTTAAAAATGTATGATGTACAGAAGATAGCTAACATCTGTTAGTTGTTACAGCTTCTGTCAAAGAAAGATAGCTCTATTAAAAAGCCAGCTAATCATAATGAATTTACTGTAATATGCACCATCATATTATAATTAAATGTATCCTATTAAAGACCCAGTATGATGCAGGAGAGACAGGGTTGGCTGGGCCATCAGCTGGAATGAGCTGGTTGTGGTGTCAGGTAGCAGAATGCCATCCACTTGCTGCATTCTGGTCCCCTGCCACCCATGCTCCCTCCTGCCATTACCACTCAAGAATACTCATGAGGAGAGTGAGGGGAAGGAAGGAGAAGATATGGATGGGTTGTTTTGACTTGCCATTGGCAGCCTGTTTGTCTTCAGAGCTTAACTACAAAGCAACTGCACCCTGAATGCATCCGTGCAGTCAGCAGCAATGTAAAACAAGTTGCTGTTGCCACCATCATTCTCACAGTCCTTCCCCATAATTGTTCTGGCACAGTGTTGGGGGGGGGCATGGGCAGTAGGAGGAATCAGTGAGTGGGGAGTGGTGCTTTTCCTCCCACCTCAAGGGAGGGCTAGGCTTGTGCTACCACTGAGCAAACAAGGGACTGCTATTGAGGAGATCTGGATTCTAATCCTTACTTGTCATGAAGCTCTCTGTCCAGTCTTTTACCAGCCACATCCTTCTCTGACTAAACAATCCTCAGCTGTATTATAACATGCAAATACAATTCCTGAAATGACTACTGGAACTAATTCACATTCAGATCAATGAGACTTACTCATTAATAAATGTACATTGGATTATACCCAATCGTATGCATGATTACTGAGACATGGGTTGTCATGGACAAGATCCCAATCAAAGGGAGGGTGCAGGAAGCCACATTTATCTCTGAAAGAGATTGTAAATGTTTATAACAGGTTTTGGGAGGAGGTTGAGCAGGAGGGATGGTTCACCTCAAGAACCATCACACTGGAAGGACAAGTCAACCTTTTTGTTCACATTATTTTGCCAATTCTCTCATCGCCACAGCTGTTTGCCCCACAGACCAAAACATACAACTATCATCCAGGTGTCTATGTTTTTGCCCACAGGACTGATATCAATAGGAATACTCCAGAGTAGGTTGTCTGAGATGACCAAAGACCAGGTTATGAAATCTGATTGTCATATTTGGAGTCAAGACTAACATATAAGTACTTCGGAGGTAATGGTGAAAACTCTCTTGGGAAAAAGCAGTTTGCTTGCAAAGCGACCTGAGACCTTTAAGCAGTAAACTCCAAGAGCCTTATTGGACCTTCCAGACCAACCAGGTGTATTGCTATAAAGCTTTTGCGGCATCTGATGAACTGGGCTGCAGCACATGGCGTCTTAGGCCAAATAAAACCTGTCCTTTTAAAATGCCACAGGTCTCTTTGTTGTTTAAGCTGGGACTGCAAGCCTGTGCAAACTTCTTTAGGTATAAGTCCTGTCATGGAATTCAGTGAGACGTACTTCCAAGTAAAGATGCATAGCATTGGGTTCATAGTTAAGATGTTTTCATACTGAATGCCATCTATGCCATTAATAGGAAGTGGCAATTAATAGGAAACCTATTAATTAGAAGGGTAACATAGCTACCATAGTGCCAATTTTTGTGAAAATTGGCTCAATGTCTATAATAAGTAATTCCACCCATGTCTACATTATCCCCCCCCCAAAAAAAAAAACTTTCAAGTTTGGTGATATTCCTTCCTGACATTTTAGGTTTAGCAGGAGGTTAATTAGACTCGGTTTCAGTGCTGCTGAGATGCTTTAGGGCACAGCACAACAGACTAGTTTTTAAATGTCTGCATTTTAGAAACCCCAGGAGATGCCAGCGTGAAACCTGTAGCAGATTGAAACCACAGCTTCTGCCATGCAAATGTATTGAGTAGAACAGAATTTAGTTCCCTGGTATAAACTCTAATTGGACAAAGTTGTGTTAATGATATGCTCCTGAAGGGCATAATGAAAAACCTGACTTTGTAAGTGTGGCTTTGTTTTAACATTATAGCTTCCAGGCACAATGCAAATGTTAATATCCAGATGCCCATAATCAACAGGGATCAAAGATTTTCATGCTGAATACAGAATGTTGGCCATTCTGGTTCCTGCAATTCAGTTTGTACACTTACATTTGGACACATTAAAAATACAAAGTAAAGATCAAAGACTATTATTGCTTTGGCATGTTAATTTGTTATATACTATGAACATTTTTAGTATTTTTCCTCAAGGGCAGAAAGATCATAAATCAAACTGGTATCATGTGATAGGAAGAACGATATCGACTGCTAAACAGCAGCAGAGGAAAGTTCATTAGGTTGTTCCTTTTTCCTACTGAAGGAATATGGTTCTGACGTGCTACGAAACTTAGTGTTCTGTTTTCTAGGTCTCTTGACTGTGGAAAGTGTACCCAACATAGCCAGGAGGTATATCATGGGAACCTTTGGGCTACTGTGGCCAAGTACTAAAAGGGAGAGTTCTTTCCCCTTTAGTAATTATGTAAAAGCTGGTTTACATATTGGCCAAGCATGGCATTGTGCTAACTCGGTGGAGAAACAAGCCTGGCCTCCCTGCAATAACAAATCCCACGTGGCCTGCATCTTCTACACAAATGTTCAATAACGCAGGAGCCTTGCTTGTGTGATTCTTCTCCTCTGATCAGGAGAGAATTCTATATCCTCAGTCTCTGTGCAGCTGGCCTTCATCGGGGGACTGCCTGGTTCATTCCTGATTTGCTTGCATGGCAAGTAGAAGAGGTCCACATGCAAGGATGGTGCTGGCTCCAGGAAAGCCAATAAGAATATAAATTGCACCTCTGTGTAAAGGTAAGTGCTGACAGACTGTAATGATAGCAACCACTGTACCAACTCTGATGGTTTGCAGCTACAGATGTGATGAATGTGTCCCTAATTACTTGTTCTCGTTGATTTAGGTGGTCTCAACATGCTGAAACATCTCAGTGAGGAATTTTTGTCGCTCTGGTCTATGAACGCTTACATCAAATAAAAATTGTTAGCCTTTCAGGTGTCGCAAGTCTCCATGTTGTTTGAATTTGAAAGGCAGTGATTCAGTTATTTAACCAGCCTTCTGTGGTTTGCTGTTCAACAGGACATTTTCACAGTTTCAGCATCGTATCAGATTCTTTATACTTTTCCTTGCATAGGCACTATTTGGTTTCAGTCTGGAAGTGCAGAGGTAATCTGTTAGTGTAGGAAGGTGGAGTTGCTTGGAAGGGGCTGGCTGACCCATGAAGGAGAAAGTATGCCTTTGAACTTTCCAAGGTCCTATAGTTCCAGCCAGACATTACTTGACTGACGGATGGGCACCACTCATGCCTTGTAGTCTCTTGTATGTGGCCAGGATACCGTAAATGATAATCCACACCAACGTTTGCAGTCTTACTAGCTGCTCATCAATTCTGCCACACCTGCTCCCAGGCTTCAGTCCCTTCTCTGCCTTTGCTTATTTCCCTTCTTTTTTCAGCTCCTCCCTTTTCTACAGGAACAGCAATCTTCTTTTCTGGGTCAGAATTGCAAGTCATGTTGGAGACTAATTTAAATGTAGATCTAGAGGTCCTGACTCCCATGTACCTGGCTACCCTGTGTTGCACTGTAGAGTCCTAGCTAAATGTGCAAAGCCACTAATCACGCTTGTGTGATTTTGTCGTTACAATGCTAGATTATTGGAATTATTCCTATTCTTCCTTTAGAGCCCAGGGTAATCTTCCAGCCTAAATGGCACACAGCTGTTCTGCCTGCTGTTTCAAGATACCATAATATACCTACAAGAACTATAGTAGTTCCACCTAATTCTCAGTGAAGTGAGAAAGAATAAAATAGATTATGCATGATAGCATCTTTACCTAAACATGTTACAGTTTTAACATATCCATGTACAGAAAAATATATATTTACTAATATGGAGAAGTGCAATACTGGTTTTCTTCATATTCTGATACAAGAAGAACAAAAATAAAGAGAAAAAACAGAAGTTTCATGGCACCTTTACTATTTACAAATTATCACAGCAATCATATGATAGATTACAGCCCGTTTCTTCAGACACCTAAGGGAAGAAGTGGGTTGTAATTAGGCAAGGACTTCAGAATTATGTAGCAGAGCAAATCAATATTCTACAAGGCAAGTCTAAATATGGGGGGAGCCCAAACAAAAATAATAATAACATTGAAACTGGACTTTGGATTAAACTTGGGACATATGTAGCAGACAGTCTGCTCTTGTTCTGTGCCAAATTTGAGGGGGTTTGGGCAAAGGGTTTTTGAATTATGATCTTTTTAAAAAGTAAAACTGCTCTCCCTGGAAACAAGTGACCTTAAATGTTTCCAGATTTAAAACAGAATGGTTCACCCCACAAACTTTTTTTTTGAAGGAACCCAGGTTGCAGTGGCTGAAATATTGATCCTCAGAAAAGGCTTTTCAAAAGGATGAAATAATGACTTTGTTATAAACTGAGCACTTATTCATTTTATTTATAGTATTTAAATAATTTACATGCTGTCTTTCTCCCCATAAAGGAGACAAGGTGGTTTACAACAGATGAAACAACTAACTTAAAAACACTATATAAATATATTTAAAAAACAAACATATATTGAGATTAAAAATCAAATTTAAAAACAATTCAAAAACCTATAAATTAAAAACCAGCATTCCTGAGATGACTAACTCCTTAAAAGCCTGCATGAAGAAAGTCTTTGCCTGATGATGGAAGGACAATGGGGAGGGGCAATGTGGCTTCTTGGGGCAGCACATTCAAAGCCTAGGAGCAGTCACTGAGAAGGCCCTCTCTCATATCCTTACCAAATTAACTTGGGAAGGTGATGGAATTGAGAGACGTGTCTCTCCAGAATATTTCTGAAGTGTGTAGCAATCACGTTTCTCTGTTTCTCATCCCCAAAGCAGGCAAAAGTATCATAGTTTATTCCCCAAATCTGAATCCCAGTCTCTCTGCTGCTGACTGCAACACCAAACAAAAGGTCTTACAAACAAAAGACTGTGGGTTTCTTTATTGAGTCAATTCATCTCATGTGCAGTCTTCCTCTTTTCCTACTGCATTGCACTTTTTCCTGCATTGCTGCCTTTTCCAGTGAGCTTGTCTTCTCATGATGTCACTGTAGTACAATACCCTTTGCTTGGTTATTTTAGCTTCTAGTGAGAGTCCACACTTAATTTGCTTTACTTATCTTTCTGACAAGCCATGATATCTGTAAATCTCTTTTCCAACACTACATTTCAAATAAGTGAAATGTGTGTATACACTTTATGTAGTGTATAAAATGTAGGTATACACTTTAAAAATTTGCACTCTTATATATAGCTGCTTTTCTGAGGGTAGCTTACTTTGGAGGAAACAAGTTCAGGATTTCAATGTACTTAATAAGCTTTATAAATAGGGTGCATTTAAATCAGTGTAGCATTTTGCACTTGACTTTTTTCTAAAAGAGCTGTCAGTTGGAGGACTCAATAAAGAACCAGACAGACAAAATGTGTAAATGACATGAGTTGTTTTTTCTAAACTAAAACCTCAGTATTCAGGTTTAATTGCAGTGTTGGCACTTCAAAATAAATAATTTGGTTTTGTGTTGCCGTTTGGGCATTCGGGCTCAAAAAGGTTCGCCATCACTGGTCTAGGAGCTGGAAGGACTTGGTCCTATGGAGAAGCAGTGGTCCAAACAGGCTGAAGTTCAGCATGGGAAGTGGAGGGACACAGCAGTAGATGTGTCCTGGTCCACCCACTCTCCTGCCCTGGCGGACGACACACAGGACCCTTCTCCTCCTCCCCTCGGAACGCTGTATAGAACAGGCAACTGTTCTTCTTAAAGCCTGGTTTCAAGGCCTTTCACCCTCCTGACTGTCCTGCTTTTGATTTGTTCCAGCTTGTTATGAGTCATCAGTGATGTACCTCACATAACATGTCCAACATTTCTTTTCTTAGAATAAGATTATTTCTGTTCAAGAAAATTGTTATTATGTAATACATCAATATCATCATTGTCATCTCAAAAATATAGGTAATGTCAAAAATTTTAAATGTTAAACAGCCTGTACTCTGATGCTCAAATGATCCCTAATGAGCCACATCCAAGTCTGTCTGATCCAGCATATTTCTTCCATATAGTGGCCAATCAAGATGCCAGTACGAAGCCCTCTAACAAGACAGGAGGGCAAGAACCCTTTTCTGTTGTTCTTCCTAGTGATTACTTCTCCACAGACACACTGCATCTGAGCCTGGAGGTAGCATATGGCAATAATGACTAATAGCTGAGCCTCTAATGATATTCAGTATCTATTTTATCATTCTGTATATGACTTCCTGTGGCAATAAACTTGTGTCTAACATTGGAGTGCAATTTTAACGCCAATGTAAGGCAAGTATTCAGCTAAGTGAATAATTCAGCTTTCTTCCTTTTAATCAATAAAAATGCTACTAATGCTGGTTATCTAATGATGGCAGTGTTAATAACAAATAAATAGCATTCTGAAGATCTTATTACTAATAGTTTCCTACAACAATTGAAAGATACAGTTCTGTGAACTAACTTTGGAAATTCATGGCTTCCAACTCAATAAATGTTAAATAGCTTTAGTAAAACCTTTAGAGAAACATCTACCCACTCTCAGAACTTGGGCACAACATGTGCACTAAAATTAATACTTTCACATGATAAAGCAACTGGCACAGTGAGAACATTTCAGAAGCAGAGATTTTAGTGCTAATGCATTGCTTCTAAAAAGTTGTCCTCTTAAGACTAGATGCATCTCTCCTATTTAATGGGAAAGTACTGGCTCTAATATTAATGTGTTACATTAACTCCCCACTCTTCTCATTCACAAAGCCTCAGAGATGAAACAGTCTGGCTGACACATAAAAGTTGCTGGTTTTTCATTGCTATCTGAAATCCAGAACTATTTCAGAATTATGTGTCACTCTTCAGTGGATACAGTCCATCTATTAAAGATTATGTATGCAGATATAGGCCACATGAAAAACAAAGTTCTGTATTTTCAAAAAAAAACAGCTGATGGTTGGTTGAAAAGTTTTATTACATGCATTATGTATATCTATATCTGTGTTATCTGTATTTATATTAAATGATACAGTGAAGCAAGACACATTAATTAGGAAAAACCTCCAAGGGCCACATCTGCTGCAACATCTATTAAATAATGCCATGTTATTTACAAAGATATCCAGAGAGCTGTATATCGAACAAAAATGCAGGATTTCATTATTTAAAAAAAGAGTGATGTTCCTCCCAAGTCATTCCTGTAACCAAAGACTGTTGGCTCGGAACTTAAGAGGCAAAGATGACATGTCAGGAAGTGGAACCTAGTAAACCAGGACTCAGAGCCTGCCAGGGCAAGAAGATGAACTTGGCAAATGAGGAGATAGTCCAGAGAAAACATTCTGTTCAGTGAAGATATACAATAACTGCATGTGCTTGCATGCCATGAATTGGAAACTACAGTATGAACTGGGTTCTTCCCTCTGGTTTGGAAGTAAGCAGTACCCTTCTTGACATATTATACATTGTATATGTACATTTTCCCTGCTAGGGAAATGTCCATAAAGTCTCAGTAGAATAGTACTGAAGGGGTCAAATTAATACATATAATATATATATCTTAGCCTAACCATAGCCACCTTGCTTTCTGTAAATTGCTTTGCTACATAAATGTGTAAACCTAATGTATCAATCATGCTTAGCAGAGAAGAAAAGACAAAGGAGGGAGGCTGCCTGAATTACTGTTGCTTGCAACTAACTAGAGAATGTGTCTTTGGTCAGTGATAAGGAACTGGGAGGGATGACGTCTGCAAACCCTCCTTTCCTCCTCCTGCTCCTCATCCTTTGCCTCCCTTTACTCATTTAATAGCTTATAAAAGTATATTCTGTAATGAGCATGGCGCGCTTCTTCTCCGCATGTTTCTGTGAGTGAAGTTGCGACTATTTGTTTGCTTTCAGCTGAAAATAAACAAATATCTATTGGATCTCTCTATCTCTGGCTGATTGATTAATGCATTAGAGACAGGCAAAAAAAAACAGGAAATAGTCTTGGCACCCTTCAATACAAAAAATTAACCAGAGGTTCTGGTAGGGTTGAAAAGGTTCAGGAACCCATGGGGAGAAAATACAATACAAAGTGAGATAAAAGAAAAATCATCTGGATGTCAGGGGACTTTCCATTAAGATTGGTAAGTGAGGAGCTTAAAGGGCACAAATATGCCTTCTGGAAGAGTACTGACCACACGAAGCAGGTCAATTGCTCCCAATCACTTCTAAAAAGGGAGTTGTGAGGTGTTATAAATCTGCCCCCTTTTAGGGTATTGGTGTGCTGCTCAAAGATTTCCTCTGGGAAGCACATCCGAGGATCAGACAAGTTCCACCAAAAGCTAGTCCTGCTTCAGGAGGGTTGGAAATGGCAATTTGCACCCCATAATTGCCACTGTATGTTGCTGACTTGGGTAAAGGGCACAAGCTGAGACTTCAAGCTTTGAAAATGTGGCAAGATTGAAAAGCAGAACTGCAGCATCAATGAATAATAGCTATAATTTTAAAAAGTTGCTGAAATGAACAGAAAAAAAATCACAGTCTCCACCATTCATTCCTATGGGGAAGATAACATGGAAACCCCTTATCATCCATAATTATACAGTGGCTAGAACTGCTGTATAACAACGGTTTCTGTGATGAAGAACTAGCAGACAGGAGAAACCTCTAATTCAGCCACTGGGAAAGAGAAAGAGAAAGAAATCATGCTAGGTACATTTCAAACCTTGTATAATATTAATACTAATCAGTGTTTATTAAGATCCAGACATGTTCACAACTGTTCTAACAGCTGAGTGCCTGTAAGCTAAATTGATTTTAGCCCTTAGACACCCATTAACAGCTCTGCTTTCCATTTAGATAATGGAGTACAGTTGTTTAGGATGTTTGTGAAATGACACCCATTTGATATATAACTGACCTTGACTGAATGAGGCTGGGTGCATGCTAGCATTTAAATGAACACAGCATCCCTTGATTGCTAAATGGTGAATGTGACTCCTGAGAATACAGTAGCACTAAGATCTATAAACACCTTAAATGTTGCTTTCACACTCAGTCCATCAATAGTGTGGCTGTGAGCCAGTGTGGCATATAGGATGGGAGTATAGGACTAGTGCAAGGAAAACTCAGGTTCAAATCCTCCCTTAATTCTGAAGGTGACTTTTGGTAAGTCATCATCTTTCAGTCCAATCCACTTCAAGAAAGCAGCTTACTACCAGAATAAGAACAGTTCAGTGAACGTCTCAGCCTTTGACCTCTCCCTGATGTTTTAATCTTCAGCTCTCAGAGGTGTCAGCAAGCATGGCTAGTGCTCTGACATTCTGGGAGTTGAAGTCCAAAACATCTGGAAGGCCAAAGATGGGCCATCATAGATAAAGCACCATGCTGGCTCTTGGTGGCTTTATGGGACAAATGGCATGGTCTAAGCCTCAATTTTCTTTTTGTGAGAGACATTGGTTAAAATCCTGTTGCCATAAATTTAACCACATATAGCACTGTTTCAGAAATTAATTTTTTCCCAATTTCTCGTGCAAAGGTTCCAATGTTCCAGTGTAATCACTATCAGCATCTGGAAGCTATGGGGGGGAGGGGTAGCACAGGAAGTTTTTTATTACTGAAAATCACAGCCACAGGGAAGTCACTGTGACTAGTACCCACTGTTATCTTTTTATCTTCTGTGAACATGCCTTACATCTCAAAGCCATTCAGGCTGGCAGCCATTGATGCATTTTGTAGCAGCTTATTCTTTGTTTTTAACTATGTGCTGTTCTGAACACTAAAGGGAGCAACAGTCAAACACATACCATGCTAAGTTCCTGGAGGTGTCCAAATTAACCAGATTTGGTGTGGTTTGTGTTCCTGCTGGAAATCTATTGGAAGGCTCGTGTACTACAGGCTTCTAAGAAGCATTTGTTTCAAGTGTTAGTTAAAATACTAAAAGTTCAGGTGCTCCTGATTGAAAGGGTTGTGTAGAAGGCGAATCACTAATTATAATTTAATTATCTGACAATTTTAATTTCAGAGAAATCCCAGCAACATATGTTACACAGAAGGATGTCAGCTTCTTGCAACAATAATGCCTTCCAGTTTAAAATACTGCCTTATTTTAAACAAGCATCGTGTTCATTATTTAGCTTGTGGTTTCATTCATTATTTAAAAACTGTCTCCCAAGATATCTTTGTCACATCGCACCATGAGCAGAATTGTCTCCCTTGATGTACATATTGAGGACGTTCTCTGAACACAGACCTTCTGGGGCAAAACAAACAGAGAGGCTTGTGAAGAAATATGTTGGATGCAGCATAAAGAGATCTTTAAATTATCCCTAGATATTCATAGATGGTTGTGCAAGGGCTTGGTTTCAAATGACATGTTCTTAAATATAGAACTATTCAAGCTACTCGGTCTAGCCAACCTTGTTCAAAATAAGTCTGATGTGCTCTCACTCAGTCCTAGCTCTATTGTGTTGGCCAGAAAATATCCCTTCGTGCCTTTTCACAGCCAGTTTGAAAACATCCTAGACCTGGCTACAGAATGCACATACATGGGGGGTAAAGCACTGAAATAGGCGTGGTCCACCTCCAACCAAGTACTGTGGTCTTAGGGCAGGGATGGACAAGATCTGAGAACCTGGGGACCATATCCAATGCCCCTAGTGCTCCTCAGATCACATGAGGCTTCAAAATGACCCCAAACAGCAATTTTAAAAGAAAAAAAAGCTGGAAACTGATGGTTAGGAGATAGAGAGTTTTGGGTGCTATGCCTAAGGCTTTGACTTTTTCTTTTTGCCAAAACATACCATTTTTGGCAAACAAACAAATATTTTAAAAAAACCTTTGGGGCTGCATGTGACCCATGGACTAAACTTTCTCCACTCCTGCCTTAGGTCTTTTCAGCCAAATCACACTGTTAATCGCATTCAATCAATAGTACTTCCATAAAGTGTTGACTTAATAAGTCTCATTCATTCAACTCTAGTTGAGACTAATAGTTGGATGTAGTCCTTTTTCCTTATCTAAAGTATTTGTAGTCTGCATGTGAAAACCGTGCAAGTGATGAGAGGTCAACATTATCTGCATCCAGGATGTGCTTTGGGGGCATCTTTCAAAATTTTGTCTGTTCACAATCAATACATCAAACTAACAGCTTCCCAGTTAGGTATTATGGTGATAGCTGCATCTTTTCAGCAAGCAGTTTTTGCAGCTCTACTAGCACAACAACTAGTTCTCTAGGATATTGACACAAGTGTTCTGACAAACACAAATAAGTGGCAGTGGAAATGAACAATTTACATAAATTTGTTATTTATTTTTATCATATATTTCAGAACAAAGATGAGCTTCATTTGGAGAGAAAGTGTAATCAAAAATTAGTGTTCTTGTATATGTTGTCCATTTCAATATGATTTCTGTGGGAAACATTGCTTCTCACTCTGCCATTTTTCACAGAGTTAGGATCTAAGCCAAGTTCACCCATTTCCTGTCTCTGCTTTTATTTGTACATCACTTTTTGAGGGTGTAGCCCCAAAAGCAGCTCGAAAAACTTTTGCAAGTGAATAATAAAATCATAAACTCTTGAATCTATAGGTAAGAAAATAAAAACTCTGTTATTGGCGAAGAAAGGAGAAATTAATGTGTACTGAATGTATATTTCCCCAGCTATTTTCAATCAAAAAATTTTTAAGTTGGTTTTCTATGTGCCACATGACATTAGCCCATTGCTTTTACAGGCAAAATGTATTTTTAAAAGTGTGTAATAGCAACCAAAAAGTATAACAGCCAAAGATAGAGTTTGAAGTTGCTGAAAGAGAATAGAATAGTAATCACTTCATGTATCCAGTCCAACAGCAGATGGCAGTATCTTGAAACTGGAGTAAACACTGAGCTCATGTCACATTGCATCATTCACTTCAGCAATATCACCTCTGAACTATTTTGTGATGGAAAAGTGACTGACAAATAAGCCACTTCGGAGTCCAGGATGGTTGGATTGTAATTTTGACATCGCTACAGCAATTGCAAAAAGAGCAGTGTAGAAGAAAAATGACAAAATTAAGATGGTGAGCTCTCTTGAGTTTCTGATACCACATGTGTATGCTCACCCGGTAAAGGAACATATATTTGTATCAACCTGTTCTACACTCACTCTCCTCTGTAAACATTAGAATTTTTCAAAATAACTGGTGAAAAGCTTCTTATGAAAAGAGGTCTAGCAACATTTGAGAATTTAGTCCTGACATGAAGGAATATTGTCATACTGTATAAATAAGGAAGGAAGGAAGGAAGGAAGGAAGGAAGGAAGGAAGGAAGGAAGGAAGGAAGGAAGGAAGGAAGGAAGGAAGGAAGGAAGGAAAGCTTGGAATCCAGTCCAGAGGACAGTACAAATGGACACTAGGTGATACCTCTGAAATCCGGGAGAAATCCAGCTACATGGGTCATAGGGCAACACTAGTGTCATGCAGTTGCACCCATTGTACTTTTTCAAAGTTACAAGTATGCCCATGATCCCCAAATGTTTTGGCACTGATTTTGCCTACATTCACATAAGAAAGAACTGTCTTTCATAACCTTCTGTGTGTCCTGGGATCAAGGGGCAGTTAAATATGCAAAACCACTATGGTGCTGAACTGGATTTTTATTAGGCAGAGTTGAAAGGACCCATAGCTCAGTCATGGTAGAACACATGCTTTACATGCAAAGGGAGCTAGCTTTTATCTGTAGCTGCTTCTATTAAGTAGGCAAAAGAGATGGAAAAGTTTTTTATTTTTAATCCTAGAATCCTAGAGCCAGCGAACTGAAGTGTCCATTCTGGGTGTGGGATTCTGGAATTGGAGTTCAGAAGAGTAAGTTTTTCTATCTGTGATAGAAAGACATATAACAGACCACTGTCTGATACCTTCAGGGGCCTTGCCTGCCAGAGTAGTAAATACTGAGCTAAACAGAGAAGTCAGCTGACCCAGAGTAAGTTAGCTTCCTGGGATTTATATAATCAATACTTACTGAAAACCAGAAGACAAGAAAAAAAATATGAGAATGCATTTAAAATATTCAGTTTAATCCACAAATACCCTCCAAAATTGATTTTGTTTGTTGTTGTTTAGTCGTTAAATCGTGTACTCGTGACCCCATCGTGTACTTCGTGACCCCATGGACCAGAGCACGCCAGGCCCTCCTGTCTTCCACTGCCTCCCGGAGTTTGGTCAAATTCAGGTTGGTAGCTTCGATGACACTGTCCAACCATCTCGTCCTCTGTCGTCCCCTTCTCCTCTTGCCTTCACACTTTCCCAACATCAGGGTCTTTTCCAGGGAGTCTTCTCATCAGATGGCCAAAGTATTGGAGCCTCAGCTTCAGGATCTGTCCTTCCAGTGAGCACTCAGGATTGATTTCCTTCAGAACGGATAGGTTTGTTCTCCTTGCAGTCCGGGGGACTCTCAAGAGTCTCCTCCAGCACCACAATTCAAAAGCATCAATTCTTCGGCGGTCAGCCTTCTTTATGGTCCAGCTCTCACTTCCATACATCACTACTGGAAAAACCATAGCTTTGATTATGCGGACCTTTGTCAGCAAGGTGATGTCTCTGCTTTTTAAGATGCTGTCTAGGTTTGTCATCGCTTTCCTCCCAAGAAGCAGGCGTCTTTTAATTTTGTGCCAAAAATATGCCGTGCAGGGACACCCAAGATGAACAGGTCATAGTGGAGAGTTCTGACTAAACGCGAGCCACCTGGAGCAGGAACTGCAGTATCTTTGCCAAGAAAACCAAAATTGACAGTCATATCTAAATTCATGTCTAAATTAATCACCTGGTTCATGTCACCAATCTCTAGAAGATTCCATACATCAGATTCCATTAGTTAATTTTATAATATCAGAAAATGAAAATATTCTTCTTGTGGAGATTTTCTTCAGTAACAGTCTGTAGCTGCTTCAGCCAGTTGTAAAATAATAAAGAATGAAGGTACATTTTATGAATTGTCTGTCAAGGGTACTTTGCTTGTCAACATCTTGAACGCTTCTAAAAGAAAAATCTCAGCACAGTAAGATTTTATGTCTTCAAGAATGAGTGTGAACTTCACTTATTTAGACTCGTCAAGGTAAAAGATAAGAAGGATGCTATTTATTTATTTCCTCAGATGCATCTGACAGGGTGGCTTTCTCTTTTAGTGGGGAAAAATGAAAGAAATGTTCTGAAGACAGCCTACTCAGATATTTACAGTGCAAACCTATTACAATATGTGAAATAATACAAACTGGTTTTTGCATAGAAGGCAAGAACAGGCAATACCTTTCTTAGACTATTAAAATAATACTAAAAATGCTGAATAAAAATGCTAATAATGGGATCCTTTGCACCATCCACGACATAGTTGTGCCCAGGCTGATGGTTGAAAGCTCTCTCTCTCTCTCTCTCTCTCTCTTTATCTCTCTCACTCTGTACTAATAAAGTTTTTACCAACCCTTGCCTTTGGAATGTTTAAAGACCACATGGCTCTATTTCCCCCCCTAGTTTTTATATGGTAGCTTAATATTTTTGTTTGTTTAGTCGTTAAGTCGTATCCGACTCTTCGTGACCCCATGGACCAGAGCATGCCAGGCCCTCCTGTCTTCCACTGCCTCCCGGAGTTGGGTCAAATTAATGTTGGTAGCTTTGATGACACTGTCCAACCATCTCGTCCTCTGTCGTCCCCTTCTCCTCTTGCCTTCACACTTTCCCAACATCAGGGTCTTTTCCAGGGAGTCTTCTCTTCTCATGAGATGGCCAAAGTATGTTGATATTTCTTCCGGCAATCTTAATTCCGGCTTGGGATTCCTCCAGTCCAGCCTTTCGCATGATGTATTCTGCATATACGTTAAATAAGCAGGGGGACATTATACAGCCTTGTCGTACTCCTTTCCCAATTTTGAACCAATCCGTTGTTCCATATCCAGTTCTAACTGTTGCTTCCTGTCCCACATATAGATTTCTCAGGAGATAGATAAGGTGGTCAGGCACTCCCATTTCTTTAAGGACTTGCCATAGTTTGCTGTGGTCCACACAGTCAAAGGCTTTTGCGTAGTCAATGAAGCAGAAGTAGATGTTTTTCTGGAACTCTCTGGCTTTCTCCATAATCCAGCGCATGTTAGCAATTTGGTCTTCAGTTCCTCTGCCTCTTCAAAATCCAGCTTGTACTTCTGGGAGTTCTCGGTCCACATACTGCTGAAGCCCACATACTGCTGAAGCCCACATACTGCTGAAGGCTACTGCTGAAGATTAATATAGAGTGTGTAAATTGAGTGTAAACAGGCACCACTACCCATCATGGATTTCTTCAATCAATCAGAGAGATTTTCCTGCAGTGGACACATGGTCAGGTCTAACATATTCTAAATGATGTGATCAGACAGGAAGTTGTCCTGCTGTTTGGCCTGCTACGGGGATGGCCTTGTTTGCTCCTTTTTCTGGTGATAAGATGATATAATTGCTGGAGTAAATCCACCCTTCCCCAGGGTGCTCTTACCTGGACCTTTCTGGGTTCCTGTCAGGCATTACTACTGTTTTGGTGCAGATATGATTACTCTGTTTTGGTTCATTTCCAGTGTATGTGGTCTCTGGGATTGAACCAAAGTAATGTTTCTGTTTTAATCTCCCAGCTGGTTTTAATATCCCCATATACTGATGCACTGTTCCTGCACCTTAAATGCCACCACCAGTGAACACAAGAGGTGAACTCCAGTCTTTTATTGGACAGCACCGCCATTCCTAGCCAACATGATCAGAATAATTTGTTGGCAGCAAAGTGATGATTGGCATCCAAGGCATGACTTTATTTCTTCTAGTAGTAGATATTTGACTGTCCAAGAAGCAGTAATGAAACTTTTTCCTTCTATAGTCCCATTAGGGTTTGCCAAGGGTCAAATTTGGTGTTAAAGGGAATACATATTTCTGCCAACTAATCCATTTCCCCTTCCATTGTGCAATTTCCCCAGAGATGCATGCTTCATAAGAAATGCACAATCAGCCTGTATTTACCTTCCCATGACCAATGACAAAACAAAGAAGATACGCAGTTGATGGAAAACATGTATTCTGAAAAAGGAATATCTTCCACCACTTGAGGGAGCACCTCATCTAAGAAACATGTAGCATGATCTTCAAATATCATCTGTACTGTACCCATCTGCCCCCAACTTTGATTTCACATTCATAGTAAGTAATATATGTAGGGCTGAAATTCCTGAGGTGTATACAATGAGAATTTTTCTAAAAGGTCCGACACTGTGACCATGAGGGTATGTTTGTAATCTCACATCCACATATATACTCGAGATGCTGCCAGTGGCATAGGGTGGGTGGCCAGCACGCATGGCAAGGCAAGTATTTTGGGGTGTGGGTTATGTGCCAGCTCTGTGACACAATGTGTGCGTGGTGGGGTGGGAGAAGCCCCAGGGTGGTGCCATGAAGCAATCACAGAGCCTCTCAAGAGCTGTGCAGGCGTGGGGGGGGGTGGCAGACCAGGAGCCCCTGGCAGCTCGGACTCGGACTGCCAGGAGGGAGAAGAGGAGCATGAGGAGCAACTGTGAGAGCACACTGGGTAGGGAAGCCTGCACACACCTAAGAATTTTGCGCCCTGGGCAACTGCCCCGTAGCCCTCATGCTATGTCACTGTTTTGTGCCCCTAAAATTTTTGCGCCCAGAGTGGCCGCCCCATGCCTCCCCACGCTACATCACTGGATGCTGCAAAGGTATGTTTGATTTTAAATAAAAATAATAAATGGCAGCAACTCTGCTAAATGGGCTTCCATGGCAAATGTATTAGAAACCTAGATTACTGCTGTTCGAATGACCTGCTGTTATTTATATTTTCCTACTGTAGCTGATCTGATTGATATCCTTGTTCCACTCATTCTCAGCCAGCATATAGTCCCTTGGAGATGGCAGCCAGGCCAGCTGGTGTAAGTTAGACTCCTGACTTGTGTCAATCCTAATGATGTGGCCACAGTCAATAAATGAATCTGGTGTTTATAACTGGCTGCTAGCCCAAGCGCTCGTGCACAAGAGAATTTGTTCCCAGGAGCATATAAACAGAACCACTTTGCGACAGAAATACGTGATAGCTTAGTACATCCAGACTGGTTCTCAATTTTTCATATTGCTTTCTAGTTTACTAAAGACCTAATGACCAATTGGAAAAGAATTTCCTGGCAGCTAATGCAGCTAACGTTGGAAATATGAACATACAAGGCAATTGCAGCTATTTCAAATTGTCAATATCTGCCAGGAAATACCCAACCTTGGGGTCACAGTTGCTGGGAAATGTGTATGGGTTTCAGTGCAACTCTCTGCATGTCTACTCAGAAGGAAGCCTCACGGAGTTTTATGTATAGGACTTTAGCTTAACATTGCCATCTTCCATCCGGGAGTATCTTATACTTGAAAGTAAACCTCATTGAACTTACTGGGAATTCTGAATATGCATATAAGATTGCATTGTAAGTTAATTATAAGTGTGCCAAATGCTGTAGCTGAGACAAATTGAGTCAATCAGTCATCTTCTGAAAATTATCAGTTGGGGAAGTGCGTTTCCTACACTGAGTTGGGGGGAGAGGGGCCTATCCTAATATTTCACCACAATATCTATTAATATGAAGCAGATTTCTCCTTAACTAAGCAGTGGGGAAATGTGGCCCTGCAGATATTCACAGCTGCAACTCCTATAATCATTTATCAATGAATTACTAAATCATGATTAATCCCCAGTGGGGGTTATTTAGCAGTTACATTTCCTCTGTGTGAATGAGCCAAGAAATAATGAGCTATATAAAAGGATGTTCATCATAACTTATGCTGGAAAGGAAACTTCTTTTCAATTAAAATTCTTAATTTGAAATATTTTTTTACAGCTTATACCTGTAAACTTGTTGCATTTTAAATTATTGTGCAGATTCAAATAGGTTCATGTATTCTTTAAAAATGAAACGTAAGGCCAAAAGGAAAAAGTACCTAACTACAAATTTATGAGTTATGTATCCTCACAAAGCACTACGGAGATTGAAAGGGCAATGGAAGGCAGAATTCGGATTACATTCAATATTTACAAATCTTTTTGAATTACTGAATAAAGAAGAAATTGTGCATGACCGAAGGCAACACAATTTAACAGTAGCCTTGCAACCATACCCCTTGCTTGTTCCAAATGCTTCTCATATTGTCTTTGAATTGATTGGCACTTGATTTTGCACAATGAAATCACAAATGGCTTTCATGTGTTCACAGACTAATGGTCTCAATTTCCATCCATTTTCCCCTGCATTCAGTAAGATATTTTGCTTCACTGAGGCTGGGAGAAAGAGAACACTCAACAAAGTGAGACACAACAAATACCCTGAACAGTGATTCAGCCCTTTAACAGATTAACAGCCTTCCCTCACTTGCAAAGATAGCTACCTATAGCAAGGACATTTAACATATCTGGCCAACCTGAGCCTTGCTGGGGCATCTGTGATTGGGGTTTCCAGAAGACCTTGAGCTAGCCATTTGTGCTTGTGCTGTCAATCTGCTTTTCGCTTTGGGCTTCTTCGTCCTGTTAAAGTATTCTGTTTTCCCAGGGAAACTCATTTATGCCATGTGTATATTTTTCCCCTCAGCTTTTTTAACCTCTGAAGTGTCGAACCAATATTAGGAACTTCAGAGATCTCCACTTTGATTTGAGCAGCAACCTCAGGCTTCCTTGACTCACTTTGAAACAATCGAGAAACTGACAAATACCTCCACTCCACGTTGTTTTCCAAATACATTCAGATTTGAAGCGTATCCCTACTAAGCAGAGAAGTCAATATTTGTTAAGCAGCATTTTGCACTCACACACAAGAGAAGTGGGCAAAGATTCTATGCAACATGATATTGCCATGGCTTACTTGCATCTCCAGGTAGGGCTAAGAATGTAAATCTTGTATTGGCAGTCATTGAGCTAGATGGACCAAAGGTCTGATCAGGTACAAGGCAGTGTCCTCTGTTACACCGATGTTTAGGAAATTTGACTTTTCTCACCATCTACTTCTACATCAAGAAAATTGTCACTTGCTTAACTCCTTTCCAGATAGGTTTTGTTTCTGATTAGCATCAGTCCTCTCTTCTTTGTACTGCACACAAACACATGCACTGTGTGCTCATCTTTCAAATGCCATAGATTATTATTAATAAAGAATTGTGTGTTTATTCCAGTTAGAGGGCCTTAATCCACTTCAAGTGTAACAATAAGTGGCTGGCTACAAAGATCCATCAATGAATCACAGGTGGAGAGTTCTTAACTGGAAATGTTTTGAGTGCCTGTGAACATTAGTATAGAACAAACCCCTCTCTTCTGCTGGAATTATTTTATATAGTTGCATCTACTCTGCTCCCCTCCTTAGAATCAAAAGTGCAATATGGAAAACAGTTATGGTCACTAGCTCATTCTCCTGGCTCCATGATGAGCAAGGCACTCTAACTGAAACAGAAAAGGTAGTTTAATTTGGAAAGGGGTGGCATCAGACGACCACTGTGGTCCCTTACATACCCACAATTCTATACTTCTATGACCCTGTGCTGGTGCTACTAGGACAGGATACCAGCCTAAGTGTGCATCCATACATGCAGAATGTTCAGATGTAACTCCAACCCTATACACGTAGAAGGCAGGAAGGGTCCTCTGTGGGGCTCCCTCCCATGGGGAACTGGCCTGGCCTCATCTTTGCTGTCCTTCTGCAAGCAGGTGAAGACCTTTTTCTTCAGGCAAGCTTTCCCTTAGTGATTGACTGTCTGAGTACTTTTTAAAAGGGTCGTTGTGCCTTGAATGTGTTTTTGGCTTTGTTTTGTTTAGCGTGGAATTTGTTTGATCCTTTTTAATATTTATATACTTACTGTTTTTAATTTTAAATATTGTCTTTTAATTATGTAATATGCCTTGAGTTCTTTTTGGGCAGGGTAAAAATTTTGTGAATGAATGAATGAATGAATGAAGTCAAGTTACTGTGGAGTGTCATTCTGTCAAGCTATTAACTTGGCTCATGACTCAGAGTAAAAATAACATTTCCTACACACACTCTTCCTATGAAGAAACAGAGGGGGCATGTTCCCAATTATCTAATGCTTCACCTGAAGTTATGTTTTTGCCTTTGAAATCTCCACCAGATCATCTGGAAAACAATGGGCTCAATGTGGGTGAAGATTGTCTACATGATCCTCTATGGCACTTATTCAAGACTGAGTCCCACTGAACTCAGTAGTCATTAATTCTGAGTAGGCCTGTATATTCCTTTGCTACACTTTTACAAAGGGTTTTAAGTTTTTTGAAGGGCCGAGCATGTGTAGTATCCTTTTCCTCCATAATAATATACATACAGGCATTGTATTCAACATGATTGATTAAGGAGTAGCATGTGATTCTGTAGTAAGCAGATGGAAGGGTTTTTAACACCTTAAAATTTTAATATTTATAAAACCATATATTGCATATCTCTCTGTGTTTTTTTTTAAAGGAGACAGGTAAGTCAGCAAACACATAAAACCAGCACAATACATATCTCCTGCTGATACAGTGAATGAGTACTTCCTCCTGGCCATTGGCAAAGGAGTTTGAGAATAATCTTCATCAATCACTTGTTCACTTTGAACAGCCCTACCAAAATGCTGGAATTGGTAAAACAGAAACACAAGTAACTGTTTGCTGTCTGCAAATGCCATGTGAACCATATTTCCAAATTATATTTTTAATGTATTTACCTAATATCTATATCAACATTTAAGATGCTTTGGCCAGATGCTGTGAAGACTAGCAGGCCCTCAAATTATAACAAAGAATAAGAATCACAGAGATAACCCTACCATCCACAAAAGCAGCAGCCAGCTCTAATGCATGTAATGTGACACACAGATAACTCTCACCATTCCCACCATGCTACTAAAATTTCTTTTACACCAAAAGTATCAAATTTGAGTAATTTGAGAAGAAAGGAAGGATTCGTTCTATAAATTCTCAAATAAAATGTTTCCTGACAAAAACCCATGCAAAAATCTCTACTCTTATGAAAACAATAATTACTTAGCAATCATACAGCACTTTTCATCCAAAGATTTCCAAAAATGAAGGAGAACATCCAAAAAAACATTTTCCTTGTACTGTTGGTTGGGACAGGTGGACAGGGAGGATAAATGTTCAATTTGAAGTAGATAGCAGGATATGAAGTGATGGTGAGATGGTCAGTTTGAAATGAAATGTTATACCTCCACATAGCTTCTGTAAAGGCATCTTCACTAGTGATTCTGTTTTTCACTCACTCACTCACACACACACACACACACACACACACACACACACACACACACACACACACACGGAGAACGGAAAGAGAGAAAATGAGATTTCTAACTGCCTTATATTGAGGCCCAGTCTGGACATCTATGCTCCCTTTATCTGGAGAGGCCAAAAATGGAGCCTGGGGTCTTCTGCATGCCAACCATGAGCTCCAGTGACTTTGCTTGCTTCTCATATTCAGACTCATAGTCAGTTTTAAGTAATCTGTCTTTCATCCATGGTCCCATGATATGTGGCAACAATGTCATCCCCCCTTTCCCAACTAGATACATGCAGTTGTAGATGTTAAATTCCAAGGCCACGTCAGAGAGCATGTGGCCCTCCAGAGATGTTGTTGGACTGTCGTTCCTATAATTTCCCATCACTGGTTATGCAGAGTAGAGCTATAGGAATTACAGTTGAACTACATCTGGAGAATCACACACATGCCAATCTTGAGGTGAAAGCTGGTTCAGGCACTCAGAAAAGCCCTCTGGGCATCCTGCCTAGCTACAAGAGCATTGAAACATTTCTTTGAGGGACTAGAATTCCCCAAATCCTGCAGCAAATGTGGTCACTGTCATCAAGGATCCATTCCACCAGTACATTAGCACACTCAAATCTCTCCATGATACACGTACACAGCAAATATAGGACAAGGAAAATGTAATTGTCCAACTGAAGGGTAATGAAGTGGTCCAAGCATTGGACCTTTGGCCAAACTATACAAACCATTGAGCTTGTAATCAGAAGCTGAGAGCATGGTTGATCTTCATGGAAGATATTTGCTCTGACATCAACTTGCAGGTAATGTCTATGTTTATCTCCCGATGACCAATTGCAAAAGAAATTAATTTAATTTGCAAGATACAGCATATGAGAAAAGCACGTACTAGGACAAACAGCCATCTTTTAGCACATAAGAAGGCCCCGATTCTAACAATATGGTAACTGTAGTTTGAGTACGACTGAGGAAGTCATAGTAAGACTGAGGAAACCTGGGCTCAAAATTTCACCATGAATTTCGCAGGGCAACCCTGGGCCAATTACCCCACTCTAAGTTTAGCCTACTTCACAGAGTCACTGTAAGGACAAAAGGTGGGCTAAACGATCAAGTTATGCTTCTCTAAGCAACATAGAGTAACAAAATTCATAAATGTTTCATTAGGAGAAGCAACAAACAGAAATAAATGCAGGGGGGCTTAGAACTGCTTGTCTTCTTGGTGCAAAGAATGGCAATGCAAAGGAAGAAAAATTAACACTTTAGTAATTTTTAATACCTTATCATATAATTCCAGAGATCTCTGAACATCCACTTTCCGTCATCTTTACACCTGGCTTTCTAGTTATAGTGGACTTAACTATGTGTAATTGCTTTAGGTGGGAGATGAACCAGTCAAAAATGATCAAGTTACATTGCTTTAGTCTAATAGCTGTTCTCTCCCTCTGATATTTATGCTTCTTTCCTCACACTGTGTGGGATGATGTAATCACCCACTTTCCTCCTGTCAAATGCATGCAACAGTTTATGCCAAAACAAGAGCATGAACAAAGGTCAACCCCCAGAAATGTAATGTTGTAATGAGTATCTTTTCCCACTTCTGACATGTATTTCCCTTTTTCAATTGCCTCCCACATCTCAGCAATGGATTGTTTGCTTGCTTGTTTGTTTTCCTGTTTTAATGGGCAGCTACTCAGCAAGTTATAATTCTTTTTATCCAAATTCAATTCTTTAAAAAACCTCTGGTTTATGGATGGGGATATTGTACTTCTGTGTCCACAATTCAAAATGCCAGGATATGCCCCAATATTCCTGCACAATATCATGCCTGCGTTGCCAGCAGGGAAAAGGATGCCAAGTTCACATAGCAAAGGACAGCCTGAACGTTGACAACACCCATGGCAGCAGTCAAGATGGTCTACAACAGTGGTCCCCAACCTTTTCCCAACTGCGGACTGGTTGGGGGGGTGTGGCACTCTTGCGGGGGGGGGGTGCTGCGGTCGCGCGCATGGACGCGGCACACTCACAGGGGGCAGAGCGCACTGTGTGCATGTGCACAGTGTGCTCGTGGGGGTGCTTGCGCATGTGCACACAGTGCACTTGCAGGGGACGGAGCGCACTCGTGTGCATGTGTGCTGTGCACTCGTGGGGGGCAGGAGATCTGTGTCCGCAGCCTGGTCCTGCCTAGGCCACGGACTGCTGCCAGGTCGTGGACCTGGGGGTTGGGGACCCCTGGTCTACAGGATACCCAGTTCTGCTCACTACCATTCACAAAGTGATATCACACAAAGGAAAATCCCAGAAGCCGACTTCTTTTTTAAATCAGTTAACCACATCTCACCCAAACACAAAGCAAGTGTCAGGGCTGTTTTTGACAAGTGTGAATGGCAGTGATGGTGATTAATAATAACACATGCCAATTAAATACAATGTATGCCAATGAAATAAATTTTGTTTAAACAGGCCAATGAAATGAATATACCAATGAAATACATTTTGTATAGTACTGACTTTTGTTTGAATGTATACATTATCACACTTTTGTGTGCCATATTGTGTACAAATAAAGTATGCATTCATGGAGGGGTGAGAGAGTATGTGTGCATGAAAACAGCTGCAAAAAAGCTCTCCCTCCCCTTCCCATTTTTATAGGACTCTTCTGAGGAATTGGTCAGCATTTCTTCACACTTTCCTGAGAAGCTGTACTTCTCTTTGTTCACCAGATGGGCTTGAGGTCAATAATTCCTGACACTGGCAGAACTTTCCACCAGTGCTGGCAAAAATGCATGGGCAGCTGAAACAGGGTCGAAGACACAAGGCATGATTAGTAAGACTAAATTCAGCTTTGTCAGAATTCATCATTATTACCTATAAGCCAGAAGCAAAGTAGAAGATTTAAATCAAAAGAATGTCTTACATTAATTCCACAAACATAAGAGACAGATTTGGAGTTAAACTTCACCTTCTACCTTTTCCACTCCAATAAAAACCATGCAATTCACCTATAAAGAGAAATAAAATAATGATTACCTATTAAATCAGAAGAGGAAATACCCAGAGGTGAATTTTTCCATTTTAAAGAAATGTGGGCTGCTGACCACTTTAAGCATTTTATAGACCTACTGCCAAAGAAACCGGTAGTATTTCTTAGGATGCAGTTAAATAATGCTGTCCTCACTACATTTCATCCACATACAAAATTTCATCTGGTGCATTCCATGGTCACTAGCGTCTTTAAGCTGCTTCAAAGTAATTAGAAATCCTAACCCCCGCAAAAAGATCATAAAATCTAAATTGTCTATGAGGAATTTCAAAGAGTTAGTTTGTAGCCATGAAAGTACTTTGCAATTTGCCCACTGTAAGGCTCAAGACCAATTATCTAAATGAAGGTAATTTGAACCAAGCCGATGGCAAGAGTCAAGAAACCAAGAATTTATTTTCACATTTGATGGCATCTATTTCCCTTATAAGCCATGAAGTGAATTTAGATTTATGGATGAATGTGACTCTGCAGCTTTCACCAAAATTATGTTGGATCCCCTGCAGTGCTATCTTTTCACAGCTGGCCCTATGCAAGTGTGAGATTGGATTATTAACTATATCTATAAGCAATTCGAAGTGAACATAGAGGACAATCTTCAGAAAGTCAACCAGGGAAAAATGGTACAAGTAAGCATCTTAAATTTATGATCCAGTAGAGCCCTGGGTGAAATCTGTACCTTGGTCAGATGACACATGTTCTGTCAAATTACTAGCGAAAGAGGTGAAAAAGTCAAGAGTGAAAGAAGTTAAACACTTTAAAATAATATCTGATTTTATTCACCTTATTAATTTGTGAAGTTATCAAATAGGCACAGAATTCATAGGCACTGAATTCTACTGATGTTTGGGCTAAGTTAGTAAGCTAGAGACTTCTTGGCTATGAGCCAACTGCCCATCTTCTTTTCGCTTATCTGATTTTCCATCCCTACTTTGCCAGAAAGCTTAGATACAACACAGAGAAAGAGGAATACAGGCTGATGATGAAGATATAGGCATCAATGTGAGAAGGAACAAGCCATGACCCTCAGGGAGGCAGATGAGCTGTCCCTTCAACTGTCCGCTACAGAGGGCTATGAGACCGTTTACACCCTATTACCAACCATAGGGTTACAGGAACAAAGCAGTGGGAAAGAAGGAGAGGAGAAACATGGGAAAACAATGGCTGAGACAAATCTCCCAATAGCAGAGGGGTACATGGTGACAAAGGTGGAGGAAGGGATAAAAGGGGAGGTTGATTGGGAAAGAGAAATAGAGCAGGAGGAGAAAAAAAAGGAGAAAGAGAGAGAACGAGAGGAGGATATCCTGATAGGATGGGGATGGCTGGAGATGGGAGACCCCTGGACTCGGGAGAGAGTCAAGATGAAGCTTCCTCTTGAGGAGATAGAGGTCTCAAAGGGCTTTCCCCCCGACATCGGAGGAAGCAGTTTGAGACCTCCAAAGCCAAAAAGGCAGGGCGAAAGGGCTGGAAATTCGAATTTCTCGCCCTTTCTCCCTGCCTTTTTGGCTTCGGAGCTCTCAAAGGGCTTTCCGCCCGACATCAGAGGAAGACCTTTGAGAGCTCCGAAGGCACCGATCGCGGCGGCAGGGACCCCGAGGGAGGTCTCCCATGGTGGCAGAGAAGCCCTGGGAGACCTCCCTGGGGGTCCCCGCCGCCGCGATCGGCACCTTCGGAGCTCTCAAAGGGCTTTCCGCCCGACATCGGAGGAAGCCGTTTGAGAGCTCCAAAGGCAAAATATTTATCATCAAACACCATCCAGAAAATCGCTAGCCTTTCCTATGAAGAGCTACTTTCTTGTGTTACACAGACAAATCAAGGTCGGCCTTTGCCCTCTAGGCCTAGGGTTGCCAGATACATGGGTACCAAAAGGAGGACATAGAAAGACAAAAAAGAGGACAGAGGAGGACGTATTGAATGTTTCATTTGAATCGTTCCGGATTAAACCCGCAATCAATACAATTTTATTACAATAGCTGCCAATAAATGTCTCTTAGTGAACCGACCAAGAAACAGTCATGTTAAAAAATAAAAATAAATTCAATGGAGGCTTTTTTTCAAAATACCGAAAAACATTATTTAAACAGCCAATTGTACCCGAACCCACCCCGGCCTGGCTGCGGGATCCCCCGGCCGCTCGCACTCTGCACAGGCTCAGAGGCAACCTTGCTAATCTGGGCACCCAAACGAGGCCCCGGCGTAGGCAGGGGGAAAGCGGTGCCGGGCAAAACCAAATGAGGCAGCTTCCCCTCCCCAAGGGTCATTAAGTTCAAGGCTGGGGAGTGTGGGAGTTGGAGTCCCTGAAAGGGACTTTGAACACACACAGTCTGGGTGCTCGCCTTCCCATCGATGCGCTTGGGTGCTGCTTGCTCCTGCCTGGCTCGGCAGGCAGCGCTCCGCTTGCGCTCCGCTTGCGCTCCGCTTGCGCTCCGCTTGCGCTCCGCTTGCGCTCCGCTTGCGCTCCGCTTGCGCTCCGCTTGCGCTCCGCTTGCGCTCCGCTTGCGCTGCCTTTCTGGGCTCCACGTGGGCTGGGCAGGCATGGCGGATCACCAAGCAGCCACTGTGGCTGCGGGAGGGGGTGAAGGCTGCGCTCCAGCGGCTGGTAACAGGCGGGCGGGTGGGGGCAGGGAAAGACAGGGGGAGGGGGGTCCTTCCACCTCTCCCCCTCCCATCCAAAATTATAACATAAAATATACAAAAGCCTGACATTTTAAAGGTTTTTATCTTTGCCTGACGGACGGAGGACATTAGGCTAAAAAGGAGGACATGTCCTCCTTTTGCCTGACGTCTGACAACCCTATCTAGGCCGGACCTAGATAAAGTGAATGAGGCCTTAAAACCTCAAATTACCACCAAAGACACTATACCAAACATACCCAAAAGAAGTACTAGAGAGGAACAGGCGAAGTTCAAAGTTAAAAAGAAAGACAAACCCTCAAAAAAACAAAAGGTCAACTAACTCCATAAGACAACCAAATTGCAAGGTTAATAAGAACAACAAAGGTAAGAAGGGTTTCAAACATCTTACCAAAAAAGGGGAAAGGATGGATTTTAAACCCTTATTTCAAATGCTAGATGTAATGCAAGATGACCTAAAGAATGAAGATGACCAAATAACTCTGCAGCAGGGAAAAGGAAAAGCAAGAGAAGTGACTGCAAAAGAGGGAAATCAATGGCACACACTGAAAATGGGGGAGAAAGCCAAAAAGCCATCAGCAGAGAAAGGGCAAGCACCTGTCCGAAAGAAGATACAAGCTACCAAACAGACCTCAGAGATCCTATTGTCAGATACACACTCTCCACTTAATGGAAATTCGGAGATGATTACAGCCAAAGTGGACAGTAATGAAATTGGAGGAAACAACAGCAAACAAATCCCAGTGCTGATACGAGACAGATATGCAACAGCCAAGAAAAGAAGGGGAATCTATAAGAGACCCACATATATGTATGGAAATACAAACTATCCTGCTAACTACAGAGCAAATTTTAAGGCGGATCACCAACTCTCTGATTTTAATCAGGCTGGGCACAAAGAGGAAAGGAAGAGGTATACCATTCCTTGTCACACTAAGGCAGCTCATTTTGATATGGATTGGGGCAAGGAGGATGACTCTAATCTTCTAATAGGCATTTATGAATACGGATATGGTAGTTGGGAAATGATTGAAATGGACCCAGATCTCAATTTAACACACAAGGTAAGTCCTGTTTTCCATCTGTGGAACATGCTGTTGTTCAAGAGATCAAAAACTGCTGCTTGAGTAGAAAGTAGGGTAGCTATACATACTGTAGGTGTTGGAAACATCCGAGTGAGAGAGTTGTACATGTCAAACATGCTTTATTGATTTATTCTCCACACTGTATATTCTTTCCCCTCTCACATTTATTTTCAGCGTTCCCTTGATATCCCTCGAAAACTGTTGGACCTTCTTTCTGAGAGGGACCCTTTGTCCTCTTCACTGACCATCTTATTCACCTTAAGGATGTGTTTGTTTCTTATGGGTGTCGAGTAAGGTATTATGTTGTCCAGGAGCAGTTCATTTGGTTTAAAGCAAAAATTCAAGGTTGAAACTACAACACCCAAAATGAAGAAATTCAGACCACCAGTAAAGCCCTGTCAAAACACCCCCCCCCCCCACTTTTTGTATCTTTTCTTTACCCCAAATAAACACTAAGGCATAACTCCACTATCCATTGCAGGACATCACTGATGATATAGAAGAGCAAAGATGAATTACAGACTTTAGTTGTGTCACTTCTATAAACAGCATATTTACAGCACAGTCTCATTTGAAGAAATGAGGTCTCAGTGTCCTTAATTGGTTGAGTCTTAGGTACATAGAGGGTTTTGTTTTAATTTTTTAAATATGTATTTATTTTGTCACTGTTTAGGAATTTAAAAAGGAACTAGTATGTTGTGTCTACCTGAGGTAGAATTTCTGAATAAGCATGCAAGGGTTGAAAGTTTTTTTTAAAAATTCCAGTATTCATTTCAGTGAGGGAGATAACATGGAAAACTCTCATCAGCCACAGCTAGAGACTTGCTGCACTGTATAATAATTTAAGAACTAGTATCATTGTGGTGAGGTATGTGGAAGGAGGATCTGTATTCTACAGGGACAGCTGGAACTGATGAAGTGCATATATCCATGAGACAGACTGAATGTAGATTTTGTTTTCATAGCAAAGTTGTCCCACACTGTAAGAACCAAGTCTGACTTTATCTGTATAATCCATCCAGAACTACATTTCTTGATTATGCAAAATGTGATGTGCATGTATGTACACATGAGAGGGATGTCACACTTCAACATGACCCAAATGAATGCCAAGATGGCCTGTGCAAATAGGAATTTTTAGTTGGCCTTCCCTCCTGTCAATATTTGATTTTATTTTATTATAATTTCTGTTTTTTCTCCATTTTGAGTATTATTAATATTAATATTATTGTTTTGAATTGTTTTATTTTAATTTTAATTGTTCAAGTGTTTTATACTTAATGTTTTATGGAACCCGCCCTGAGTAGACTCTGTCTAAAAGGGCGGGATAAAAATCAAATAAATAAATAAATAAATAAATAAATAAAGATCTAAACCATGTCTGGTGGGATTATAGCAGCTATGAGGGCAGACCCGCCTGGAACCTTATGTACTGACCAAATAGTCATTTCAATGAGCCAGAGTGCTTAAACACCAGCACCATGAAACTTAGCTGGATGCCCCAGATAACCCACTTGCATGGAAATGTTGTTGTATACCCAGATGTTAAGATTGAGGCCCAAAAGATAGCTCCAACTTCAAGGGCCTGCTTATTGAAAATCCTTTCATGGAACATAGCCGGTTGGGCCTCCAGACAGAGTGACCCAGGAATACTCGATTATTTAAGATTACCTGATATAATTGCAGTATAGGAAACCTGGAACATTGATTATATTAGTTTGAATAGCTATTTGGTGCTTAACAGCCATGCAGTTCCTAGCAGTGGAAAGGGTCGCCCAAAAGCGGGGATGGCTCTAATGTTCTCTACTGCTTTGGAGGCTAGGGTCAAATGGCTTCCACCTTGTAAGAAAATTGCTATGGCCGCCTTACTTTTTATCAGGTCAAGCGCTTATTTGATTATCAATGCTTATATTCCTTCGTTGTCTTCCAAAAATCAAACAGCTCAAATGTGGAACCAATTGAAATTTTATATCACAAACTTAGAATCCATAGCCCCCAATGCACATGTGATATTTATGGGAGACCTGAATGCAAGAACTGGATCGAATAATGACATCTTTTACTCTTCCAATTCCTGGGGTACAGACTCTGTAGAGAACCACACCCTGATGAATTATAGAACATCAAAAGATTTGAAGATCAATTATAGTGGGATATGCCTGGCACGGATGGCAGAACGCCTTACTCTTTATATTGTAAATAGCAATGAACTGTTTGATAGCTGCGCAGAATTTACTTTTGTATCGGGGAGGGGTAGCAGTGTGGTAGACTATGTGTTAATTTCTCTATCTTTAAACAGATTGGTTAAGGAATTTTCTGTCAGACATAGAACAGATAGCAATCATTTACTCCTGCTTTTAACGTCACTTCTAAACCCAATACACCTTTCCCCTGAGCAACATTTAGGTGACGATGTCTTATCTGTATGATATAAACGCCTAATTTGGACAGATGAAATTAATGTAAAAGTCTCCAGTTTCTTAAAATCTCCTGCCAGTGAGAAATTAAGAAACAATAACAGCACCTACGGATTCCACTTTGGCTTCCATTGTGACAAACTACAACTCCCTGGTTTTAACAATACGATCTGTTCTAAGCCCAAAACAATCTCACACCCATAAACAACCAGGAAGGTACACTCCTAAATGGTTTGATAAGGAATGCTCCCTTAAAAAAAACCAACTTAGAGAAATATACATGCAGTATAGGAAGAAGAATCTGGCAGTTCTCCCCCAGGAGTACTATGTAGTTAAAAACCAATATAAAAACCTGATTGCCCAGAAAAAGAAACAATCAATTCAAAAACAATGGAACATCTTGATAGACTCTGTGCTAAACAAAGATTCTAAGCTATTCTGGGCCTTGGTCTCTGGGGCGCTAGGCGCCCAGTCAGAATCAGCTTGCTGTAGTATCCCGGCGAATATATGGGAATGGTACTTCACCCAAATATTTGAGGAAACCAAACCCTCACAAACTGTTAACATCATATCCCTAGATCTAAACAAATTGCCAAACTGGGACCCAGTAACCGAAAATGAAATAAGGCCATTAATAGCTTGTCTAAAATCAGAGAAGGCACCGGGACCTGATCTAATACCAGCAGAGTCTTTAAAGACCAATGTAGACTGGTGGGCCCCCCTTTTATCTCATCTATTTACATTCATTAATAACACTGGGCAAATTCCATACTCCTGGTTAGAGGCAATAGTGATACCAATCTATAAGAAGGGGAACAAAGATGAACCCTCAAATTATAGACCAATCTGCCTTCTATCAATAGTGGGAAGCTTTACACTAGATATCTTAATAATAGATTAATCACAGGGATTGAGGAGGAGGATATTTTAGGGAATGAACAGGCTGGTTTTAGGAAGAACTGCTCCACCTTTGACCACTGTATAGTACTGAATCACCTTGCAGAGAAGTATATGGGCTGTCATGGGAATGGCCTGTTTGCAGCTTTTATAGATTTAAAGTCTGCCTTCGACTCAATAGCCAGAGGAAATTTATGGGAAAAACTCTACTCTTCCTCGATTGATAAGAGGCTATTGTATCTTATCAGAAGCCTCTACCAATAGACCACAATTAGGGTAAGATGTGGAGTCGATGGTAATCTATCAAACTCCATTCAGGCAGAGAGAGGGGTTCGCCAAGGTTGTATTCTGGTGCCTACATTATTTAATCTGTACCTAAATGACTGTCATGAGTGCAGCTGAAGACCTGGAACCAGAAGGGTTAACTGTGGCTGAGGAGAATGCTGAGCAATTAGAAACACAAACACCTGAATCACCCCCAGATTCTCCTCCCCCAGTAGACAGGCTGAGGGCCAGGCTTCGGGGAAGACTTATGACAAGAAGGTCAGAAGATCGCTCGAAGGCTGCCCACAGAAACATCCGATCAACTAGCCCTGAGTACTGACAGGATGGAAAAGCTTCCAGCAGCTCAAGGGGCTGTTTTACTATATAAACAGCTCTTAGTCGGCTAGAAATCCGTGGAAGCAACAAGTCAAATCCCTGGCTTGCATCCACGCTCCTGACTACCTTGAACCTTGTTCCCTGGACCTTTGGCTTTGGACTCTGCCCCCGGACTGTGTGATTTGGCTTTGGACCCTGACCTTGGATTACGGTTTGTGATTTGGCTTTGGCATTTTGGTATCAGCTCTGAACTTGGACTGGCTTATCGGACTCTGCTGTTGAAACCCCCGGGAATGTGACAGATTGCTTCCACCCCCACACTTCCCCCACAAAATGGAGGAAGAAGCAAGCGAAGGTTCAGGTACGCTGAATGCTGTGCTGGCTCAAATGCAATTTCTCACCCAAACAGTGGTACAGCTTCAGCAGCAACAGCTGCAATCCCAAGCCAACGCTGCTTCTCAGGTCAAGTGTCCTGTGCTTCCTCCCGAAAAGTTTGAAGGAAAAGTGGAGGAGTTTCCAGCATTCCTGGCACAGTGTAAGCTGTATATTGAGCTGCGCGCCAGAGACTTTCCCACAGACAAAACCAAGGTATGCTTTATAATCAGTCTACTCAAGGGACAGGCAGCTAAATGGGCTACTCCTCTACTCCTTGCTCCTTCACCCCTGTTAACCAATTACCAGGGTTTTCTGGAACATATCTCAGCCGCTTTTGCTAACCCCTTGCAAGCTGCTACTGCTAATAGAAAGATTCGGGCCCTGAAACAGGGTAAGGCTTCAGTCTCCCAGTATTCCACTGAGTTCAGACTCTTGGCTCAAGATTTGCTCTGGAATGAAGCAGCTCTTATGGACCAATATATGGAAGGGTTGGCTGATGGGATCCTGGATGAGCTGGCACGTGTAGATCAACCCAATACGCTGCAAGAACTAATCACTCTATGCTTACGCATTGATGGCCGCCTGGAGAGCCGACGCCTAGCACAGGGCAATTCCCGTCTCTTACAGCCACCCCTGACAACCCCCAATACTAGACCAGAGGATTCTGAACCTATGCAGTTGGGAGCGGCTCGGCCACGCCTCAGTCCTGAGGAAAAAACACGACGCCGCTCCCAGAATCTCTGCCTGTACTGTGGGGGAGCAGGACACTTCGCTTCTGGCTGTTTGGTTAAGCGGCGTAACCTCGGCTCCGTGAAACCACCGTCAGTAAAAGATTTGCTCCATGCCTGAATGGACCCTCAGACGTGGGGCACTTAGCTGGGTCTCCTGAACCATACCTTAACATCCCGGGTCCATTCCTTGTACCAGTAAAACTCTGCCTGCCGGATGGACGTTGCTTGTTTGTTCATGCCATGGTCGACTCTGGAGCCGATCGCTGTTTCATCGACACGGCTTTCGTGAAACAGCACCAGATCCCTGTACAGGATAAAGAGATCCCGACCCTAGTCGAATCCATAGACGGGCGTCTCCTCCGCTACGGTCCTGTGACCCAGGAAACCCAACCGGTCATCCTCCAGGTTCAACGCCATCAGGAGCAACTACAGTTCAACGTTGCACGCATGCCCCGTTTTCCACTTATTCTGGGACTTTCCTGGCTCCGAACACACAACCCCCTAATGGACTGGACGCAAGGAGAGTTACGTTTCAGGGACCCGTGTCCGCATCTGGGTCCACCGGCTACCTTGGCTGCAGCAGGGTCAACAGACAGCTCCGTGATACCCTTGGATTATGAGGACTTTGCTGATGTCTTCGAGGAGAAGGGGGCTGACCAACTACCTCCACATCGACCCTTTGATTGTGCTATCAATTTGGTGCCTGGGGCACCCCTTCCTGTGGCACGGATTTACCCCATGTCGGAACCCAAACTCGCGGCCTTGAGGGCCTTTCTTGATAAAAATCTGAAACGGGGATTCATCCGGCCATCCACGTCGCCCCTGTCTGCACCTGTCATCTTTGTCAAAAAGAAGGGTGGGGAGCTCCGCCCTTGCAATGATTACAGAGCCTTGAATAAGATAACCATTAGAGACCGCTACCCTCTACCATTGATCGGCGAACTTTTGGATCACCTTAAGGGGGCACGAATTTACACCAAGTTGGATCTCCGTGGCGCCTATAATTTGGTGCGAATTCGTGCTGGCGACGAGTGGAAGACGGCTTTCGGAACTCGTTATGGCCAGCATGAATACCTGGTCATGCCTTTCGGTTTAACTAACGCTCCGGCGGTGTTCCAGCGGTTCATGAATGTCATCTTTCGGGACTTGCTTGATCGCTTTGTAATCATCTACCTGGATGACATTCTGATTTATTCCCGAGACCCCGTTCGGCACACAGAACATGTTCGCCAGGTTTTACAACGGTTACGAGAACACCGACTCTATGCCAAGCTGGAGAAATGTGAATTCAACCTGCGAGAAGTCGAGTTCTTGGGTCACATTGTATCTCCCCAAGGGATCCAGATGGACCCAAAGAAGATAGAGTCGGTTCTGACCTGGCAGAAACCCCGGAACCGTAAGGACGTACAACGGTTTCTTGGCTTTGCGAATTATTACCGTCAGTTCATACCATGTTACGCGGACGTAACCACGCCACTGACCCGCCTCCTCCGGCCCAAAGAGCCGTTTCTTTGGACTCCGGAGGCAGACCATGCCTTCATAACACTAAAAACCCGCTTTACCACTAAACCCATTCTATGCTATCCGGATCCCCGACTACCGTTTACCGTAGAAACAGATGCCTCCAGTGTCGCCCTGGGTGCAATACTGTCCCAGCGGGAGGACCCCTCACAGCCACTGCAGCCCTGCGCGTTCTACTCCCGGCAGTTCACACCCTCAGAACGTAATTACACCATCTGGGAGCGGGAACTTTTGGCCATCAAAACTGATTTCGAGGTTTGGAGGCATTACCTCGAAGGGGCCCGTCACCCAGTCCAAGTCTTGATGGACCATCGAAACCTGGAACACTTACAAACGGCCCGACGCCTTAACCAACGCCAAATCCGATGGAGTCTCTTTTTCTCCCGGTTCGACTTCCGTATCACCTATGTCCCGCATACTCAGAATCGGAAAGCTGATGCCTTGTCCCGCAAACCGGAATATGCCGTTCCAACCTCTGAAGAACCACCGATCACACCTATTCTATCCCCTTCAGTCTTTGCAGCCATAACCACTCGCTCATCCCTGGCTGAAGAGATTCGAGCCAGCCAAGCTCAAGATCCCTGGGCCAAGCAACGTCTACAGGAACTCCAAGAGGGCTCTGCCAGCGACTTTACTAACCACCAGGGTCTCCTATTACACCGTGGACGCTTGTATGTTCCTCCAGGGCCCCTCCGAACCAACATCCTCTATCTGACCCATGATTCCCCTCCTGCAGGACACTTCGGTCGGTACAAAACTCTGCACTTGCTCACACGGGAGTTCTGGTGGCCCCGGGTTTGAGCTGATGTTACCCGTTATGTTAGTTCCTGTGAGGTTTGTCGTCGAGCCAAGGACGTACCAGCCAAACCTCCAGGTCTGTTACAACCATTACCTGTACCGGCTGGCCCTTGGGACACAGTATCTTTGGACTTCATCACGGATCTCCCACGATCACAAGGGTATACCTGTGTCTTAGTAATAGTGGACCTATTTACTAAGATGGCTCATTTTGTCCCATGTTCCAAACCTCCCACAGCTCCTGAAACCGCCCAAATCTACCTTCATCATGTTTTCCGTCTACACGGGCTCCTGACACACCTAATTTCCGATCGTGGTTCCCAATTCACTTCCCGGTTCTGGCAAGCCTTACACACCAGTTTGGGTACCCAGGTGCACTTGTCGTCAGCATGTCATCCCCAAACAGATGGACAGACCGAGCGTACCAATGCCACCCTGGAGCAATATCTCCGTTGCTACACCTGTTATCAACAAGATAATTGGGCTACCCTGTTACCCCTGGCTGAATTCGCTTACAATAACGCCGTACACACGTCTACAGAACAGACCCCATTTGAAGCCAACTATGGGTACCATCCTCGCTTTTTCCCGGCTACCCTGCCATCAACCGTGGTTCCTGCTGCTGATGCCCATATACACGAGTTGCAGGCTCTCCAAGACTTACTCCGAGAGCAGCTTCAGCAGGCTAAGGAGGCTTATAAAACAGCGGCCGACAGGAAATGGCAAGAAGGGCCACCTCTGAAACCAGGGGACCAGGTCTGGCTTTCCACCCGTTATCTCCGCCGACCTGGCCGGTCCCACAAGTTAGACCCTCGGTTTATAGGACCCTATGTAATCCTGGACCAAATCAACCCTGTTGCTTTCCGGCTACAACTTCCAGATACTCTCCGTATCCACCCGGTTTTCCATCGATCTCTCCTTGTTCCTGTTGCAGCGCCAGACCCTGCCCGACCTTCACCCCTGGCTCCACCTCCGCCCATTCTGGTCGATGGTGAGGAAGAATACGAGGTCCGTCAAATCCTGGACTCCCGAATCCACCGAGGAGGTCTTCAGTATTTCGTAGATTGGGAAGGTTATGGTCCTGAGGATCGATCATGGGAACCTGCCAGCAATCTACACACCCCCGATTTGGTACGGCAGTTCCATGCTACCTATCCTGATCGACCCGGCCCATCTGAAGGGGGGAGCCCTGGGGAGGGGGATAGTGTCATGAGTGCAGCTGAAGACCTGGAACCAGAAGGGTTAACTGTGGCTGAGGAGAATGCTGAGCAATTAGAAACACAAACACCTGAATCACCCCCAGATTCTCCTCCCCCAGTAGACAGGCTGAGGGCCAGGCTTCGGGGAAGACTTATGACAAGAAGGTCAGAAGATCGCTCGAAGGCTGCCCACAGAAACATCCGATCAACTAGCCCTGAGTACTGACAGGATGGAAAAGCTTCCAGCAGCTCAAGGGGCTGTTTTACTATATAAACAGCTCTTAGTCGGCTAGAAATCCGTGGAAGCAACAAGTCAAATCCCTGGCTTGCATCCACGCTCCTGACTACCTTGAACCTTGTTCCCTGGACCTTTGGCTTTGGACTCTGACCCCGGACTGTGTGATTTGGCTTTGGACCCTGACCTTGGATTACGGTTTGTGATTTGGCTTTGGCATTTTGGTATCAGCTCTGAACTTGGACTGGCTTATCGGACTCTGCTGTTGAAACCCCCGGGAACGTGACAATGACCTTCCTAAAAGCTGCTCAGCACCTGAATTTCATTCCCCGAAATTGGCAGTTCATCCCTGCTGCTCTACAGATAGTTAAGTATAACATTCTTGCACAGCTCCTGTATGGTATTGCTATTTGAATAAGTGGTTTCAATCCCTCAGTTGAAAGTGTTCTATCAAATTCGCTGTGACTCCTATTCGCTATGCCAAGATGCGTCTCTTCAGCTGCCTTGCGTTTAGAGGCTGGCCTCCAATCGGTGGAATGTCAAGCTTGGCTGTATGCATTCCGATTCTGGTTGAAGGTGGTATATGCTCCCACAACAAGTGGGTATTTACAATGCTTGTACAACATATTAAAGATATAGACCTCCAGTATTCACTAGCAATTGCAGACAGGACCTGTTCACCAATGTACTTTGGTTTAAATTTTAACCTTCCCAAGTCAGCAAATTACTTATACCAAATCACAGTACCAAGGTATTGTTTTGTCTTCTGGGCTAGGTTTAATTGCTTTCCCTCAGCCTTGTTAAAAGGGCGATTTAATAACATTCCCTATGGAGAAAGGATATGCCCATGTGAGGAAGAAACAGTTGAGTCCTTGGCACACACCATTCTAGAATGCAGCTTATATAGGTTCAAATGTATCCGCTATCTCTACCCAATAATGTGGAAATGTACTAGTATATCTCCCACAGACTACCTGACGTTTCTGCTGTTGGGAGAGAACCAACTAATAACACAGTCGGTGGCTAAGTTTTTATTCTCAGTTTTAAGAATTCGTAAAATGTTATATTAAGACAACCACCTGACTCAAGTTTTATACTGTCGATATGTTCTAGGATAGGATTAGGCATCCTTCAGTCTCGAGAGACTATGGTAACGTGCTCTGAATAGAAGTCTTGGAACAGCGTCTAGTGTGGCTGAGAAGGCCAATTCGAGAGTGACAATCCCTTCCACACTGAAGACAAATACAATCTGTCCCCTGTCCAGCTTCCTGATTTTGCCGGTTTCGGGACTGCCTCTTTGCCTCGGCTTGCTGGACAAGGGTCTCTCCAAATTGGGAGGGGCCATGCTGCACCGCCTGCCTCCAGGCTGAACACTCAGATGTCAAGGTTTCCCATCTGTTGAGATCCATTCCTAAGGCCTTCAGATCCTGCTTGCAAATATCCTTGCAGATATCCGATATGTTCTAACAACTTACTTATTCTGTATATCTTGTATTATGTTTTTATCTTTGAATTTTTGGGTCTATGACTGTATAATAAAACTTAACTAACTAACTTAGGACTCTATGAAGTTCTGCAACTCCAGGCTGTCTTGCTGGGTCCTCATGCCATTGTGCCCCAAGACACAAGGAAGCTGAAACCGCATGTTCTATATCTTCCTCAATAGCTCCAGCTGGCACTCAGTTTTGGTTCTCCATTTTCCCCTTATCTCAAAGTGGCTCTCCAATGAAACTAGGTGCTGGCTCAGCTGATAAATTTAAACAAGTCCAACACTACCTCTTTCAGTTCCTTCCACATTTGTTCTGTTAAATTGTAGACACTGCAGGGCTAGCTAGATCCACTGTTAGTTATTGTCCCTGCATGGTCTGCTCAAAATGGCTTGGCAGATCTTTGTAGCACTTAATAGCACCTGTGAAAAGTTGAAACAGCTTTGCAGAAGTGAAGGTATTGCTGCTGCAGTAATATCTGTGCATGGTTTGGGGGAATGGAAACCACCTGTTCTGGTGAACTTGTTTGCTCCCCCACCATTCTGTTTCTAAGTTTAAAAAGGAATGTGTTTTATGTAAAGCAAAGATAGCAATGATGTGGCCTTCCAGATGTTGTTTGCCTATAACTCCCATGGCCCCTCACTCTTGGGGATACTGGCTAGGGCTGATGGGAGTTGTAATGCAACAGATGAAGAACCACATTTTCTCCAGAGTGGTGTAAAGCATGAGTGCTTACCTACATGCTTGCATAGGTACCACTTAAATCAGGAAGAAGAGGATCTCAGAGAAGTGCTTCATTGTTCAGGAACATAACCTCCCCCCCCCCCCCCGCCCCATTTCTCCTACACGCTGGCAGAAGTACTTGTTTCATGTAGTTCATTGATTCTTTTTACAATTTTTTTTTTGTCACTGAAGTTACAGTTTGAAGGGGGAGAGCAGCACTTTAGTGATGGTTGGCTCCCCTTGGGTTTGATGGGGCAGAAGGCACAGCACCTAATGGTGAGTGGAGCCAGGCATGGCCGGCAGAGCCAGAGGCAAAAGTAGGAATTTATTCACAGCATCTCCATCTCTGTAGCACACTCCAATTTGATCATCAAGAAGACGTGTGGAGCCCACACACATCGAGGGGAGTACATTAGCCCCACCCACTCCATTATCGCATTGAACACTGTCTGAAGATAGAAAGAAAGAGAAAGACATATTTATCCCTTTAACATATACAAGCAAACCAAATAATAAATCTTTGTTCTCCTATGGGAAAGGTTTCTATACATTCCTCTGCTTGGTTTCAGAGGTGAACTGTTTTTTTATTTGCTCACATTCATCCACGCTTTCTCTCCACCACCTCCAGCTACACACAATCATTCATATACACAAGTGTGATGGTGCATGTTTAGCAGGAGAGGAAAGTAGCTGAAGCCTTGACCTCAGGCAAAGATGCAGGCAAGAATGGGCTAGCCTTAGAGCAGTCCAAGGGCAAGTATTAAGAAGACCCTTCTCCCAAAAATCTATTGGTGCATTTCTACCCCAGGGTTCTCTTGGGAGTGAACAAGCATCCCATTTCCATTGACCTGTGGGGGTCTCAGGAAAGCAGTTGAGATTTTAGGTTAGGCTTAGGGTCATGGTTCACTTCCCAACTGAGGATTATCTCTCACCTTTACAGTCATCTAACTACAAGTGTTGTATTGAAATACTGCCAGTAAATCATGACTCTAAGGGTAAAGCTTCCCCCCCCCCCCCCAATTCCAGGGGCTAATTTCAGTTTTACAGACATTCTCAGATGATTTGATTGCTGGCTGGTTGTTTATACACAACGAATAAAGCGTCCTCAATGGAACTCTTGGTAAGTCTCATGCAGTTATCACTTTTCCCCTCCTATTATTCATAATGAAGGTTGTACTGCTACCATTTAATTTAACCCATAAGTATATTCAAAACAATTTTAATATCAGTACAAATTTGCAATATTTGTTAGCTTTCTTCTGTAGCAATAAATAACATTACAATATAAATTTCCATTCACCTATATGTGTTTGTGTCACAAATGTACAGATAATTTGCTCCCATTGAGATAATTTGCTCCCATTGTGAATCTGTATTAGATCACTGAACAAATTCTCTGATACTCAGATAGATGCTTAAAATGTTATACCTGGAAATTGTTCAGAACAATTTAATGCAAGCTGTACTGTTCATAACTTGTGATGCCAGTTGAACAACTATAGGTTTTTTTTTTCAAAGTTACTCTGAGAACAAATGTTTATCAAAAAGAATAAGAGGGAGGTTATGTGCACTTCTTTAATAGAATCCAAACAGTGACTGATATTATTTGGGAGAAATTCTAAAATAAGTAAGTAGAGATGAGCACAAAATGAATCACAAACCAAAAAACCTGACAGACTAGGCTGGTTCGTGGTTCATTTCATGACCGAATTTGGGGATCCTGCTTTACTGAAGCACTGATTCCCCCCCCCCCCAATTTGGCGTTTCATTTGCTTCAGCAAACAGGGATGTCATCCTCAGAGGCACTGGGCCCAGCTTCCCTGCCAGGAGCCAGCCGCTGCCTCTGAGCATGACCCCCCCTCCCATCAGCTGGGTGGCGGACGCATGCTCAGAGGTAGCACCTGGCTTCCCTGCCAAGGGGGTGCTGCTGCTGTCTCTGAGAATGTGCCTGTAGTAGTGGCAGAGGTGACAGAAGTAGGTACTCCCCCCCCCCCCGGGAACAAACCAGAAAAATGAACTGTGGAATGGTTCATTTCTCCGGGGGTTTGTGGTGGTTCGTGGTTAGCCACAAACCACAAACCATTACGAACCACCAGTCTTCCAGTTCATGCCCATCTCAACTCCTAAGCAGTGAATGAAGAACCAAGTAAGAGGCAGGCAAGCAACTTCTGTATATCACAGTAACTAACACCGTAATGACATAGATCATTCTCCATAAAATTAAGTATGCATGGTAAGGTACAATATTATCTAGCCAAAATGCAGCAATGGAATTCTAAGCAACTATTTGTGTTGCTAAGCCAATTATGCTTATCTTCTGTCTACACAGCTGGCTGAGAATTATGGCATGGTGTTACAGTTACCACTGTGATAGGATAGATGAACAATGGTTTAAAATATCCCCAAAAATGATTCAATGCAGGACATTTGAGGTTTGATTCTTGTCATAGTCAGATTATCACATATTGAAAATTGGTGAGACACTGGTACCCCCCCCCTCCTCTGTAGGGAGGCTGGCCCTATTAAGATGATCCTCCCTTGCAGACTACTGGATCTGAAGAGTTTCCAGGTTGCCTTGGGAGAGTTTCCAGCTGATCTGGTTGGTGCTCCTGTCCAAGCCCAGGTCACCTCATGGTATACCCAGGTGACTAGGGCAATTGACATGATCGCTCCCAAACATCTCCTCCAAAGCCAAGCCTGACCCTCTCCATGGTTCACAGGTGAGCTTAGGGTGATGAATCAACAGAGGAGGTGGCTGGAGTACATTTGGAAACAGACCCCTTTGGTAGAGAATTTGTTTGCTGTAAGAAAAATGTGCCATGGCAATTAAAGTTGTAAAACGAGTGTACAACATCAGTTGAATCAGTGAGGCATCCAATCAACAGTTGGAACTGTATCAAATGGTTTGTGACCTCACTGAGTTTGAAGTGTCCAGTGCGCCATCTTGTCCTGTTTTATTGGAGCAGTTTCAGTCAGTAACATCCGAGGAGATTGACAGGGTGGTTGCTCATTGTAGGCTCACCACTCGTCTCTTGATCCTTGGCCATCTTGGCTCCTTAAAGCAGCCAAAGAAATGATTGTGGACCAAGCCTCTCATATCATCAATACTTTGTTGCATGAACCCTTCTCCTTAAAAGACACTATCATTAGACCTGTTCTGATTTAAAAAACAACAACTAATCTAGCAACAGGCAACCTGAATAATTCAGGCCTGTTACAAATATTCCATATACTGGTAAGTTGATCGAGAAGGTGGTGACAGACCAGCTACAAGCATTCCTGGAAGAAACCAACTCTTTAGATCCTTCCCAGTCTTGGTTCAGGCCCCAGCATGGCACAGAGATGGCACTGGTTGAGCTGCAAGATGACCTTTTTAGGGAAGCTGATAGAGGTAATGTGACCCGACTGGTCTTCCTTCATTTCTCAGCTGCTTTGAGACTTTTGGGGTTAGAGATTGATGGCCTTGCACTAAGCTGGCTCTGATCCTTTCTCAATGGCCAACTCCAGAGAGTGCAGCTAAGGGAGACTGTTTCGGCCCTGTGGGTCCTTAATTGTGAGGTCCCACAGGGGTTGATCATCTCCCCAATGCTGTTTCAGGAGAGGTCATTAGGAGATTTGGAGTTTTGTGCAGGTGACATGCAGCTCTATCTCTCCTTTAAGCCATCTGCAGTGGATGCCATTTAGTGCCTAGAGGGGTGCCTGGCCGTAACATGGACTGGACTAGGAGGAATAGGCTGAATCTGAATCCAGACAAGATGGAGATCATTTTGTTGGAGTGGTGGTGGGGTGCATCTACTTTTCTGGGGGATATTTCCCTCAGACTTGAAGGATTCTGTTCAAGGATCAACTGGGCAGTTTGGGCCTGATTTTAAATCCACTGCTGTCCATGGAGAAACAGGTCTCTGCTGTGAAACATGCTGCATTTTTTTTTCCAATTTCAGCATATCGCCCAACTGAACCCCTGTCTGGACATTAGGTCCCTAGCAACACTGGCCCACACACTGGTAGTCTCAAAAATTGACTAGTGTAATGGACTCTACATTGGGCTTCCTTTCAGGCTGACATGGAAGCTTCCAAAAGTCCAAAATGTAGCAGCCAGATTGATTACCAGGGTGAAGACATTTGACCATATCACCCCAATTCTGGCCAGCCTGCATTGGTTACTGGTCCACTTCCATAGCGGGCTTAAGGTTCTGGTTCTAACATACAAAGCCCTAAACATTTTGGGACCTCGCTATTTGTCTGAATGGCTTCTGCTACATTCGACCAGGTCCTCATAAGCCATGCACCTTTAAATATTAACACCTTGAGCAGTCCAGAAAACAACAACTAGAAGTTGGGCCTTCTCTGTTGTGGCACCTTCTTTGTGGAATGCCTTGTCACAGGAACTACACCAGATGTGCTCCCTCTGGGCCTTTAAAAAGCAACTTAAAACTGAGCTTTTTAGGGAAGCCTTAATGGAGGTTCTTCCCAATTGACTGAAATGGAGGAGGAAGGAGGGATATCTGCATACAGCAATTAATAGTTTTTTTGCTGTCTAATTGTTTTCTTGTATAACAGAATTTGTTTTATAATTGTGCTTTTACTTCATCTAGAACTTACTTCATCTAGAACGTCATCTAGAACTTACATCATCTAGAACGTCATCTAGAACTTACTTCATCTAGAACTTCATCTAGAAGTTTCTAGAGGAACGGTATAGAAATTGAACAAACAAGCAATCAAGCAAACAAACGGAGAAGTAGTTGTTGTTTATAACCAGTAGTAGTGCAGCAAAACTCAGAACACTGGAATTCAGTGGTCAGTTTCTGGAAGAGTGGTAGTAGCAGTGTAGACATGTCTTCTGTTAAGATAACACAAGGTCCATTGGGCAGACTTACCATCTCCACCATCACTTGTTCAATCACTGGTGCAGAGGTACAAAGGAAACTGAACAAGTGCTTTTGTGTGGACTGAAGGAAGAAACCATTCAAGCATGTTTGGCTAGCTAGCTACTGAGGCTGCTTCAGCTGCTTGAGGGCTGAAGTGAGTCTATAGTTCATTTGTAATTTTCATTTACTGTGTTGTAGTGGCAATGTGAGTATCCAGTGTGGTGTATTGGATAGAGTGATGGACCAGGAATCTGAAGACCAAGGTTTGAATCCCCACTTGGCCATGGAAGCTCATTGAGGGCCCTGGAACTGGTAAAATCACCCCTTAAATATCTCACTTATCTTGAAAATCCTATTAGGTCACTATAGGTTTGTTCTTACTTGATGGCACATAATTCCCTAGCTAGTGGCACTGTACTACCACGTTATTTTAATGGCATCATGCTGCCAAACTACTATATATGTTTAGCCCGCCCCCCCCCTCCACGAAGAATTCTTGCAACATCTTTGGCTTGGTGCGCCTCTTTTACAGTCCATTGTTCATCTTGGCAGGATGCATTTTGAACAGCTTGCTAGTGGGTCTGAACGAGAAGTGCCAAGTACTAACATAGGGCTATATATCATATTAGAAGGGCCTAATTTCATACATGATTTAGCAGAATCCTGAGTTGCGGGGGCTGGGGGAAAGGTGCCATCCCTTGAATGAACACCTCAAGGGTTGCAATTTCAGCTTGAAACTTTTCATGATCATTTTTTTTTCTTGGTATTAATGAGGTTATTATATTTCATTCCTCACAAGAATCCGTGGTTGCTGTTGTCTCTCCCCGCAACCTTCCTCTAATAATTTCCCCACATCACTGCCATGTGCATAATAGCATTCCTTTTTAGTATATCCAAGAGATTATTTTGTGCTGGAATTTGGAATGACTTAAGGTTTGCTTTACCAGCCTGGAGGAGTGATAATGAGATACTCTGCCTTTTACATTTATATTCCCCTCCAAGGCATGCGATTTTCTTCAAAAGTTGATATTGTTTTCATAGCAAGCTGTTCTACCCAGTAATGGAATGCAAAGCAGTGATCTGCCCTCCAACTAGTACTTCTAAGTTTTCTCAGCAAGATAGCTCTGCTGCTGCTATGGCAAGTTGAATTTGAGAATTTAAGACAATGAAGTGGAAGAAGAAAGAAAAGAGTCGAACGGGGGGGGGGGGGGGGGAGAAGAAGGACTCAAATTAAAGTACAGGCTTGAAGTTTAGCAACAAACCAGATGGGAAAATAGGAGGGCAGAGGTAGGAAACAGTGGCTGTTCAGATGTTACTCTCATCATCTCACACCTCATTCTAGGTACAGATTATGGCTTTCCAGTTGAACAATGCCTGGAAGGACACATACATGTACTCCCCACCCATGTAGTAGGAACGTAAGTAGGAAGAAAATTAACTCCAATCTCTTGATCATGCTGAGTAGAAAAAGACATCTAGGGCTTGTCCAGATGGGCAGAGGTACCACAGCAAATGAGGCACAGTTTGTCTCAAAAGGACCAGGGCTTTGTGATATTGGTGTCTAAGCTGTACCATAAAAGCCAAGCTCTTCAAAATGACAACTGGTTACTGGCAAATAGAGCTGACCAGGCCATGCTGCAAGCACTCCAAAAATCAATCTGAATAACCTTCTGATTTCACTCTGTGTCAGCTATATCGTTCTGAACTAATAGCCTCTGACACAAAAAAGAACTCCACACAGAAGGCACTGTAGTGCTAAGTTCTTCCCTTCTACAACACAGCTTGCTTTAAAACAAAACAAACCTCTCTGGGATGTAAGAAAAACATAAAAGCTTGAATTCAGCCTTGCATCCTCTCATCAGTGAGAAAAATAACTAGAAGGAATAGCACTGAAGCAGGTACCTTTGCCTCTGTGTTGATACACAAAAATATATTTGTTTTGCACTATGGGCTTTGGTTGGTTCAAAATCCATTTCCATCTGGAAACTGTTCTCAGAAGGAATTGTTGCTGAGAATTTTCAGCACCCTCATCAAACTCCAACTCCTAGGATACATCAGATGTTGGTAAACTGAGTACCCAGCTCACTGCGCATTTTGTGAACAAGCAAAAACAAAACAAAACAAAACAAAAAAGTGTGCTTCTTATAAACCACCCCATGGTGCTTAAAGTACTCTCTGGTTCGTTTACAGTTTAATTATACAGGCTACACATTGCCCCTCCCTGCCCTGCGAGCTGGGTACTCAGTTTACTGACCTTGGAAGGATGGAAGGCTGAGTCAACCTTGAGCCGGCTATCTGGGATTGAACCCGGATTGTAAGCAGAGTTTGGGCTGCAGTACAGCAATTTAACCACTGCACCACCAAGCTCCTTGTTCTGTTTCTTCATATTCTGGCCAAATAGAAGTACAGCTTGTATATCCAGACAATCAAATGTTGCGGCACACACCTTTCTTTAAGAATGATCGATAGCTTCTCATGATCCACCCAGCCAACAGCTTTGCTATAATCTGTACACTGATTTTCTTCCGATATTCTTTGGTATGCTGCAATAACCAATGTATATGTATAATAAGTTCTCTAATGCCTCTTTATTTTCTGAATACTGTTTGAATATGCTATTCCTTCCTATATATTTTAAACCTTTTTTGTTGTATAATCTTGAGCATTGCTTTTCCTGCATCAATGCAAAGGTCCTATAGATATTGCACTCTTTGATGTCTATGGGTTATTTGTCATCCTTATTTGTTGACATATTCTTGTTTGGCTTTTGATAGATTCGTTCTCTGTAAACTGAAATAGTTTTATTGGTATCCCATGTAGTCCTGGTGATTTATTTCTTCCAATTGCTTTCCTTTAACAGAATAGGTCTTAGGAGAACACTGGTCAGTCTTGAGCTCATATGTAGAGAGGAAAAGTTCTTTATCAGCTGTTCTAAATCCATAGTCATGGTGTTTAGAAAAAGGCCCCAGAAATACAAATGAGCCTTGGATGGACATCATTTACAATGTGTTGGTGTTAATCAATCATATGATTGCTCATTTACTATGGCAGCAAGAAGATACACTGCTCTTTTGTCAAAACGAAATGCCCAGCATAATCTAGGGTTTTGGTTTAAATTTAATCTCTTAATTTTGTTTTTCTTATTTCACCCTCCATTTCCATTCCCTTTTAAAAATGCTAATTCAAATAATTTATAGAATTTTGTTTGAATGTTAGTCTCTTAAATTTGTTTTCCATGTTGTAGTCTGTATTTTTACTTACGTTTTATGGCCTATGGCTAAATAGATTTTTTAACATTTGAGTGCTGCACAGATGTTGGTTTTGTTACTACCATACTCCTAATTTTGTCATGAAAGGTATTTAGGGTGGTTTTTTTTTAGTTTCACATCAGTTACTTAAGCAATAACAGTTGAGTCAGATGCACATCTGTTCAGACAGACATAGTTCAATGAAGATTACTTCCAGGTAAGTGTGGACATGATTGAGCCCTTAATGATATTTATTTATTTATTTATTTATTTATTTAATTTATATGCCGCCCACACTACCCAAAGGTCTCTGGGCGGCTTACAACAATTAAAATACAATAAAAAGATAAGACAATTAAAATACAATTAAAATATATACTCTAAAAATTGCAATCAGGACCCACAGTTGATATTATTTCAATTAAATATGTGAGGGCTAAGAAGCTTTTAGGACATTTTTCCAAGGAAGTCCAGAAACATTTCCAACACACAGCTCATAGGACAACACAATTTATTAAGTATGCATTTTGCTCAGTGTTGTTCGGACAGACAGAATATTTATGCCTGTATTACATCTCACCATGTCCTTTGAACTTTCTCAAAAACAATAATGTACAGCGGTAAACGTATTCACATTAATTGCATTAAGTACATTTAATGTGTTTGTAATTTAATGGGAGTGGCATCCCATACTTAGAACTTTTTTTTTTAAAGCAAACACACATCAGGTCCAGTGACATACTTGCAGCCATACACATAGGACAAGCAGTCCACTTCTGCCCGATACACCTTTGTCAGAAAATAGGGCTGAATCCTACACACACTTATATGACAGAAATAATAATAATAATAAAAGAAACACAACTGAGTTTTCCAGGGGCAGAAACGAAAATGAGGGTTAGGCAATAACGTTCTTGGTCAACTAAGATACCATTTGAAAAAGGTGAGCTTTAAGTATGCATTTGAATGATATTTTACTGGCCCGATAAAGGGATGACCGAACCCTGATTCTGGATTTTTTTTTTACTTTGGAGTGAATTCCTCTAATTTACTTGCAGAAGGTCCCAAATTCAATCCCTGATTTCGCTCCGCAGGGTAGACTAAAATTCCGCCTGAAGCCCTGAAACACTGATTTCAACAGGGATTCATTCCAATGTCCTACCGAAGAACGAGTCCCACGAATGACTTCACTAGAGCAGATGAAAGAAGGGCGGGATTTCGCCACATCCTCGACCCAACCGAACCAAGCATTAAATACCCGGTACGCAGGACGTAGGCGGCTCCTCGAAGCAGGAAGATAGGTCCCGCTCCGCCCCCGCTTTCCCTTTCCCGGCTGGGATACTACGAACACACCTCCGCCTGCTCAATGAAAGGAAACCAACGCCCTCTCCTGACCCCAACCCAGCCGCGGGATCCGACCAATCGCCGGGGGCCAAAGGGCGGGAGCGACGCCTCGCTCCTCTCCATCCATTGGTTTCTCGGGCACCGACTTCCTCCTTCCTCGTCGGAGGGAGCCCCACCGCCGCTGCGGGTTGGCTGCCGGTGGCGCGAGGCGAGGGAGCCGATTGGCTGAGGGGTCCTCACGTGACATAGGCGGGGACCGGGACGGACGTATTGTGGTGGAGGGGCTCAGCTTGTCAGGTAGGTGGATGTCGCGCCCGGGGTTTGTTTTGTTGGTGCCTGTGGGGGTTCCGTCCGTGGCCGAGTCTGGACGGACGGACGGACGGACGGGCGGGCGGGCGGGCGGGCGGGGGGGGCAGCCGCCTTCGACCCCTCGTTGGAGGGCCTGGGGTCGGAAGGGGCGCGGGCGCGGGCGCCTAGGCCCGAGGGGTGGGCGGTGGCGCCTCTACTGTTGCCGGCGGCGGCGGCGGGGTGCCTCTTGCAGGGAGAAAAGAAAGGCAGGAGAGGGAGGCGGAGGCGAGAGTGGCTCCTGGGTCCTGCTCTCCGGAGAGGTCCCTGGTGGGAGGAGGGAGGAGCCCGAGGCTGGGCAGGAGGAGCCCCTTGGCCTGGAGGGAGTCTTCCCTGCGCTTTTGGGTGGCTCCGCTTCCTCCTTGAGCGAGTTCTTCTGGGGGCTGACCAGCGCATCCGCACGCCTGCCGGAGTTTCTGGGTTTCGATCCCGTGTTTTAGGGGCTCCTACTTCCCGGGCCTGGTAGCCAAGCATTGGCTAAGGAGCCCCTGTCTCTAGGGTTGCAAGTGGTCAGTGGAAGGCTTAAGCACCCAGGGCGGCCAACCTAAGGGGATGGCACTTGGGTTCGGTTAAGGAGACAAAGGCGGGGAAAGGTGCAACACTCCTAGGACCTCACCTGGGATCTCGCTTCAGGGTCGTACAGAGCTGCTTTTCAGGCTTGGAGGACAGTGGGACCAGGTGGTGGTTGCTTGGACGCCCACGAAAGCAGGCATGTGCTTCTCTGCCCCAATGCCACCTTGTTTTGAGGGCTGGGCAGTCTGGAGAAGTAGATGGAGGATGTGCTCTGGAGAAAGCCCATGCTGCTCCTTGCAGTGGCAGCCACTCTCTCTGGTCTCTTGATTTTCGTTTGTGTCTCAGAAGGATGAATGGGGATGCATCAGCGGTGTGGTTTAGTGTCAGGCAAGTTGCTATATATTTGGGAAGCCTTGTGGCGGATGTTGGAGCCTTAAGCTTGTTTCTGTGCTTTCAGAGATGCTGACAGGGTTTTTAGGGATGTGCATTCAGATTTGGAAATGTTTGGAATTCACCAAATAATGCCATATTTGGATAGTTCCAAATGTATATGAATCTGAATTTGTTAGTTTTGAATATCTGTAATAATAATTCCTAATAATCAGGGTCCTGTTTACTTCTATAGGTTAGAAAGCAAAAGGCTACATTTCTGCTTGCTAAAGGAACAAGTGTAAGTGAAACCTGTTTCTCAGGCATCCTGCAGTGATTTCTTGAGGAAAAAAACTTAAAAGATACTCTGGCAGGAAGGGTAGTAGTGGGAGCAGAGAACTCAGTGTCTCCTGATTGGAGTTGCCATGGGTTTTCCAAGGGTGAATGGCTGTAGTGAGAGCAAAACCTGTAAATGATGTCTGACTGCACCAATTAAATTTAAAAGTAGGCACAGGCACTCACATTGGTTCTTTCCAATTGAAACATGGACATAGCTGCTTATCAATCCCCTGAGGATATGCTCTGTTGCAAGCCTGCACTGGGGCAGTTTTCTCTGTGTCTTTTTCTGATCCCTCAAATTACATTTACATTCTTAACATCTCGTTGTATATAGGTTAGTTAACATAGTTAGGAATAAGATTTTGTATTAGTCGGTACATACATTAATAAAATATAAATCAACAGTGAAAGATTAGATTTAGGCCCCTTTGGGGTATATCATGCAGGGAATAAGATTTTGTTATATAGAGACAGCGTTATTAAGTTAATAGATTTTTTGGCTGTGTGCACTTGTTTGTGATTTTCATTGGAAGGATTTGTATTCTGCTGTAGCAGAATCAGATCCTGTTCTTTGGGTAGAGACTTCAGGCAGGATGAAACATGGGTGTGGAAGAACAAGTAGGTAATTGGAGAAGGCTGCAGAAATGCTTCCTGCACTGACTGCAGCAGCTTCTCCTGAGAAGAGAGGGAGAGGAAAAAGATAACTTACAACTGCTATTATGAGCCCCCCAAACAAAATCTGTCACTCTGCTGCCTTGTCCAGCACTGACTATAAAAAGAGCAACAGGCAGCGGTATAGAGTGTGTGTAGCAAATTCCTAGCAAATATCTGCCAAGCAAGTGGCAAGAAGTCTCTGGTTCAAGGTGGGACAGATAAGTGTGAATCTTAGACATGTTCCAGTGATGTAACTGCACAGTCCAGCCAGAGCAAGGGGCCAGAAGAGATGGTGAAAAGGGGACTTTCCTCCCATAGAGCCCATATGCCAGAGAAGAACAAGAATAGCATCAAAACTCACCATGACACTGTCAGCTTGGGCAGCAGCAGTGCTGCTACTTTTGTGGTTGGGAAAGAGATTTATGAAGAACACCAGACATTGCCTTCCATCCATACCATGCAGCTCCATCATATTTTACACCCAGCTGCCACTCCTAGAAAGTCTCTGTGCAAAGCAGCATTGTGCTTGCTGAAAACTCCCCTTCAAGTACATACACATTTTATGTGGGGGAGGAGGAGACTGAGGGGGCTCAGGGGAGCACTATTTCAGAAGCATGTGGCACTGAAACCATCCCTAACCCCCCCCCCCCCCGCGGCAGTTGCTGGAACTTGTAGTGATGATAAGTTAGCAATCTGTAATAAATATGCGGTCAGATACTGGAGCTCCCAAGAAATCAGTAATCTGGAAGCATTTTCAGCATTGTGCAATAGATGCTGGCATGCATGAGTGGATGTACTGCAAGAAGGTGCTCAAGCGTGAGCAGGGCTTGGACCACCTCTCCAACAGTAGCATGGTCAGCCACATGAAGATCAGCCCAGGACACTGCTGTTGGCAAATGAAGTGGGTTCTATCAGGGCAAGGGGCTTCCTTATTGGGAAGGGTAAGTGTCATCACAGGGCAGAGGTTGAGTTACAGGCCAGGGAATCAGGGAGGTAGATGAGCAAATAGAAAGGGGTGGGAAGCAGCAAATACTAGGCACACATCTCGAAGAAGTTCCAGGTTACCCTGGGGGAGCTTGGCAGTAAAAGGCCTTCTAGAAATGTAAAAATGCCACAATTGCTTATCACCTAGAGGCGATGACATCCTTGGATTACTAGCTCTTTCTGGTGGAGAACACTGATTTCTGTAGGTTTGTGACAGAACTGGGACCCCATTACCAATCCTGAACAGCCCTTAGCTGCAGGGTAGTGCCATATATATATTGGGATGTCAGGCAACTGGTTCAGTAGCAGTTGGCTAGGGCACAGGTGATACATTTGACAAGTGACGTCTGGAGCAGCCAGAATGTAAAACATGCCTGAAAGTGCACTGGTGCAACACACGAAGGCAGGCTATAGGTGGGTCCTGCTGAATGTGGCTGTGATGGAGGGCAGCCACACAGGTCACAACATTCAAGAAGCTCTGAGGGACATGCTGCAGTAGTGGAGTCTAGTTACAGAAAGGCAAGGTCTGTTTGTCACAGACAGTGAGGCAAATATGGTGCAATGTATGGTCCATACTCTCAACATAGTAGTTGGGGGTGTTTTGTAGGGTATGGAAGACACATGCACACCTAATATAATGGAGTGGGCCAGACTGGTGGCAAGACATTTTCACTACAGTGTCCAGGGCCATGAGCTGTTGCAGCAGAGACAAGAAAAATTGGGATTGCCACTACTCCATCTAATCCAGGATGTGGCAGCTCACTGGAACCCCACTTTCCACTTGCTTGAAAAAGTGCTGGAGCAGCAAAGGGCACTCCATGATTTGGCAATGGAGACTTTCATTGGTGTAGCTGTTCCTCTGGGGACAAAAGAGTGGGACATTATGGGTCAAGTGGTCCATGTCCTCCAAAGCGTTGAGAGTGCAATACAGGTCCTTAATGGGGAGACAACCATCCTTGAGGTGATCTCAGTGTTTCAGGGCTTGGTTGGTATGATGTAGTTTATAATGAGGGGATAGTTTAGGTGGATGGGAATTCCATAGAGAGAGAACAGCATCTTTTTTTCCAGCCTGAAGTGGTGGCCCTTGGCAACAAGCTAAAGGACCTGCCCCATTACAGGTTTGCCTCCTTTTGGAAGGAGGAGGAGTATGTTCTAGCAACCCTCTTGGACCCCTAAATTAAATACCAGGCAATGAATATTAAGCAGCATGAGGGGGGCATGCCAGCCAACTTTCCATTCACATGTAGTAAAGGTATAGTAAAGAAGGTCTGGCTAGAAGAACTGAGGGAGGAGTCACACACAGCAGGAAGAAACTAGCTATGTTCATAGCCCTCCAAAGAGCAGTTTAAGCATTTGTATTCTAGAGTCCAAGTCCTTTACCTCTTCAATAATAAGGCAAACCTTCTGGCACACTCCCTTGACAAGCATAGCAGTGGTCTGTCTTCCAGAGACATCGTCCTAGAGGAAGGACATGGCAGAGTCAGAGGTGTACAACTCTGCATGCCAAGAGAGATCAATCCCTTGTCTTACTGGGTTGAGGAGGAGTCTGCTTGGGGAGGTCTGGCCAAGGTAGCAATGGGATTGCTATCTTGCCTACCAACTAGTGTGCCCAGGGAGAGTTTTCTGTCATGCAGGGGACATTGTCAATCTACACCACTCACACCTGGAACCTAGATTAGTAGAAAACAAAATATTTTTCTTAAGGTCAATCTACCATTGCTGGACTTTCCTGAAGTCCCATGTAAGTAAGAGTGAATGGCACACACTGCTCACAGTTTACTATGCTTCTGTCTGCTGACCCCTCGTGCCTCCTTCATTCTTCCAGCTGCTGCTCCAAGATTGTGCTCACTCACTCAACAGTGCTGCGCCCCATTCTGTTGACACAGGTCCCATCCTCCTCAAACTATCTGCTGCTCCAGTCTGCCTGCCAGTGCTGCCCAGGATAGTTGCCGACTCCCCAATACAACCTGTCCTCTGCTTCCCCAATTCTGCTGGCATTTCCTGCTGGCATGTTCACTGTTCAGGGTTTAGTAAGTATGCCCTTTGCAACCATTACCTAATTGCTAGGCACCACCGGCTGTTGGTGTGCACACCTTTTGTCTGGCACAATCACTGGGAAGGTGTCAGAGGACACAAGGAAATCCTTTAGAAATATTTTGCCTAATTGTGCTTTTTTAAAGAGGAAAATAATGATTATTTAGTACTCTTTATTATTAAGTATTTCTTCCTTAAATAAAAAGTGGTCCATTTAATAGTGGAATTTTGCAAGTAAGTAGAGAAAGTTTCACAGGGTAACTGTAAGCTAGTTTCTTGGAAGTTATATTCCTTATCGTAGAGTCATCATGGAGTCATAGAATCATTGTAGGGTTGGAAGGCACCTTGGAGGTCTTCTAGTCCAACCCCGTGCCCAAGGCAAGAGACCTCATACCATCCCGGACAGATGGCTGTCCAATCTTTTCTTGAAAACCTCCAGTGAAGGGGCACACACAACATCGGGAGTCAAGCTGTTCCACTGCTTAATGGTTCTCACCGTCAGGAAATTCCTCCATATTTCCAGGTTGGATCTCCCTCTGACGAGTTTCCACCCATTGGTTCTTGTCTTACCATCAGGCGCAATGGAGAATAAATCGATGCCCTCTTCCCTGTGGCAACCCTTCAGATATTGGAAGACTGCTAGCATGTCTCCCCTCAGTCTTCGTTAAGCTAAACATACCTAGTTCTTTTAGTCGTTCTTCATAGGATTTAGCCTCCAGTCCCCTTGCCATCTTTGTTGCTCTTCTTTGCACCCCTCCCAGGGCCTCAGCGTCTTTTTTGTATTGTGGTGACCCGAACTGGACACAGCACTCCAGGTGCGGCCTCACCAGCGCAGTATAGAGTGGTACTATCACTTCCCGTGAACTTTGTGCTATCCGCCTGTTGATGCAGCCTAGGACTGTCTTGGCTTTCTTGGCAGCTGCAGCACACTGCTGACTCATCCTTAGGTGGTGGTCCACCAGAACACCTAAATCCCTCTTACACGTACTACTGTCAAGCCAGATACCACCTATCTTGTACCTGTGCATCTGGTTTCTCCTGCCTAAGTGCAGGACCTTACTTTTCCCACCACTGAACTGCATCTTATTGAATAGGGCCCAATGTTCAAGTCTGTCTAGATCCTTCTGAATGTTGAGTCTATCTTCCAAAGTATTAGCAATTCCCCCCAGCTTTGTGTCATCAGCAAATTTGATGAGTGCTCCTTCAATCCCCTCATCCAGGTCATTTATGTTGAAGAGCACTGGGCCCAAGACAGAACCTTGAGGGACCCCACTGCACACTTCCCTCCACGCAGATGTAGTTCCATTGAGGACCACATGTTAAGTGCAGTTGGTCAGCCAGCTGCAAATCCATCTGGTAGTTGCACTGTCTATCCCACTTTGTTCTATCTTACGCAGAAGTAGGTAACTACCTTATCAAATACCTTACTGAAGTCTAAGTATACTATATCCCCTGCATTTCCTTGGTCCACTAATTTTGTGACTTTATCAAAGAAGGGCAATAAGATTTGTTTGTCATGACCTGTTCTTAACAAACCCATGCTGGTTTCTAGTAATCACCTTGTTATTTTCTAGGTGCTCACAAATCTGCTGCTTGATTATTTTTTCCAGGATTTTCCCAGGTATTGATGTCAAGCTGATTCGTCTGTAGTTTCCTGGAGCCAGGTTTTTTCCCTTTTTGAAGACTGGAACCACATCAGCTCTTTTCCAGTCCTCTGGCAGTTTGCCCATGCTCCAGGACCTCTCAAAGATTTCATTCAGTGGTTCCAAGATCACATCTGGCAGTTCTTTTAGTACCCTGGGATGTAAACCATCTGGTCCAGGAGACTTGAACTCATTCAAAGCAGCTAGGTGTTATTTTACCACTTCTTCACCTATTTTGACCTCCTTCCCTCTCCTGTCTCCCACAGTGCTGCTTTTGACAGGGTGGACCAATTTTTTCCTTTTGCGTAAATACAGATGCAAAAAAAGAATTAAGCAGTTCCGCTTTCTCCCTGTTGCCTGTCACCTTCTTGTTATCTTCTCCCACTAGTGGACCAACCATTTCCTTGACTTTCCTCTTGCTCCTTACGTGTTGAAAGAAACTTTTTTTTTGTTATTTTTGGCATTTGTTGCAAGTCTTAGCTGATTCTGAGCTTTAGCCTTCCTCACTCCATCCTTGCAGATTCGAGCCATTTGCTGGTATTCTGTTCTAGTTATGAGCCCCTTTTAAAGTTTTTTATACTTATCCTTTTTGTCCCTTAGCTTGTCATAGAGCTCTGTGTGCATCCACATCGGTCTTGTCTGACGTCTCTTGTTTTTCTTTGTGGTATTGTTTTGGTTTGGGCCTTTATTATCTCGCCTTTCAGGGTTTCCCAAGCATCCTGAACTGTTTTTCCCTTTAGGATTTCCATCCATGGAATCCTTCCTATTATATCTCTTAGTTTGCTAAAGTCAGCTCTCTTAAAATCTAGAACATTAGTCTGACTTGGTACAGTTACCCTTGCCTGCATGATGGTGAATTCTAATATGACATGGTCGCTTTCTCCTAAAGTTCCTGCAATTTCCACTCCCTCAACTATTTCCTCCCTATTAGTAAGTATTAAGTCCAGTATGGCTGACCCTCTAGTTCCCTCCTCCACCTTTTGGATGATAAAATTGTCAGCCAGGCATGTCAGGAACCTGTTGGGTCTCCCACTTGCTGCAGAGTTGGTTTCCCAATTGGTATCTGGGTAGTTAAAGTCCCCCATTACTACAGTGGTGTGTTTCCTACACATCTCAGCTAATTGATTTACAAAATGTTCATCTATTTCCTCTGCTTGGTTAGGTGGCCTGTAGTACACGCCTACAGCTATGTCATTCGTTTTTCCCCTAATATTCACTCAAAGAGCTTCCGGAAGGTTTTCATCTTTGGTCTCCTATATTACAGTACAGGAGTAGTAATTCTTTACATACAGTGCAACTTCTCCTCTTTTGTTGGGTCTGTTTCTTTTGAACAAATTATATCCTTCTAGCAGCATATTCCAATCATGGGTTTCGTCCCACCAAGTTTTGGTACTGGCAACAACGTCATATCTGCCCTCACATACTAGGACTTCAAGTTTTCCCTGTTTGTTCCCCATACTTTGAGCATTAGTGTATACACATCTGAGCCCTTTATGGCTAACCTTTTGTTTGCTTGCTATGTCTCATGTTTTATACTTGAGTGTCCCTTCCTTCTCACCACTTCCTTCCTGATTGTCAAGTTCAGTGTCTAGGGGTTTGTGTTTTGGGTTTGGTCTTAGAGATTGCCCTCCTTCCCCCTGCAGATTTAGTTTAAATCCCTTTAGATGAGTTGAGCGAGATGTCTGCCAAACACATTCTTCCCAGTCCTTGTGAGTTGCAGCCCATCTATTACCAGGAGCCCTCCGTGTAGGTAGTGCAGCCCATGGTCCAGAAATCCAAAGTTTTCTTGATGACACCATCCCTTGAGCCAGCGGTTTACCTCTGCAATCCTCCATTGATACTTTTTTTGGCTTTTCTTTGTTGTATTGTTGGTCCCTATGTGAAAGAGAAGTAGGGGATAATAATCAGCGGGCTTGATAATTTGGGTAAGCCTCTCTGTCACGTCTTTAATCTTTGCTCCTGGGAGACAACATACGTCCCTTGAAAGCTTGTCTGGTCTGCAGATTGCTGATTCTGTTTCTCTAAGAAATGAGTCACCAATTACTACCACACGTCTTTTCCTCTTCGGGATACCTGGCAGGCTCCTCTTCCTTGTAGCAATCTGAGCTGCTTTTCGTCCTGTCACTGGAACACTTGATGAAAATTCATCTTTGGATGTCTGCACATCTTCCAGGGGGAGAGCATGAAATCGGTTGTTCAGTTCTAGTGGCAGGGATAATCTTCTTGTTTTCTTTGTCCTCAGAGTGATATGCTGCCATTGCTCCTCTTCATGGGCTCCATTTTTCCTCGTAGTCAAAATACCAGTTGTTTCTCCCTTGCTATGTTCCGTTTGCAGACATACTTTCCAGGAATTATTCATTTTCCTGGATGAGTCTGAGAGTGGCTAGACTTGCCTCTAGACCTTCCAATTTCTCCTCCAGTAATGTGATGAGTTTGCATTTGTTGCAGGTATAATTGGAGTCTTTCTCAGGCAGGAATACAAACATAGCACATAGCTTGCAGGTTACCACAGTGCTAGCCTCATTCTCCATGGTTTTCAGGGTCGTGCAGCTCCAAATAGATATTCTTTTCTAGTCCCAACAGATACTGTACTGTAAATAGATATTCTTTTGTAGCTCCAATTTAGATGTTTGGGGGGTAAGATTCACTAGCTTGGTCCGACGAGACCAAGTCCCTCTGCTTTGTCGCTGATGGTGAGCTCTTCCCCACTCTCCCAGAATCCTCTGCTGGTATGCAAATACTCCCGATGATGATAACTTTAGTTCCCATGGAAATGCCATTGTATCTTGTAGTCACTAGTGCATATGAATTTGGTTAGGAAGCTGGGTACACAGCAGGAAGTTGCACATGGAGTTTGCATTAAATTATTTTCACTCATATACAGTAATAGCAGGTTGGATCTCATATCTCACTGCCAGATTTTTCACTATTCCTGAAAAAGACTGTTGAATGTGATGTTTTTGCGCAAGGAAGTGGTAGGGTAAAATTATGTAATGGTCCTGATAAAAACAAATTGATTTGTAGTAGGATGTTGTAATTTTCATAGATGAATTTTGGCTCCTGCAGTCTTCGTTGTTTGGATGTACTTTTTTTTTTAAGCTAAGCCTAAAGTTTTGGCCACCAATATTTATATATGTACACTTGTAAAAGGGACTAGGAATACCCAGTGTGATGCAGTGGATAGTGTAGTAGACTGGGATTCAGGAGACCCTAGGTTCAATTTCCCAGCTATCCCATGGAAATTCACTGGGAGGGAACTGATAAAACCATTCCTTAAGTACTTTACTTACTTGGAAAACCTTATTAGAGTGGCTGTGTTAGCTATAACTTGATGGCACATAGCAAGAGTTAGAAACAAACAGAAGTGTTTAAGCAAAATGTTTCAATTTTCACCTTCCATTACTCTAGTAAAAGTCTAATATAGATTTGCTCAATACAGTATCAAATTCTTAGCTGCCATGAGAAATGTATCACTGTTAAAATAATAAAATATTTTAATTACTTAGCTGTAAGAGATTTCATTCTTTCTTTTGCATGGTTGGCTTTACTGAAAAGTGCAGAGATAATGTCTCTGATTCCTTTTGCTTGCAACAGGGCAAGAAAGATTCATATTTGAGAGGTCATGCTTTGAATGCAGAACGCCTATGACTAAATTATGGCATTTCTAGGTAGAGCTGAGATCTACACCTGTTTGAAAGGCTCAGGAGTAGCTGCCAGTCAGTGCACCCTAGGCTAGTAGTTCTTCACCTTTAATCTCTCAGGTGTTTGGACTTAAACTCCCAGAAGCCCCATTTCACGATGGTCAGTAATGAGGGATTCTGGTGATTGAGGTTCAAAATATTTCACATGCCAAAGAAGGAAAACAATGTGTGGAGATAATACTGAATTACATGGACCGGTGATCTAGCTTAGTTTAAAGCAACTTCCTATGTTGACATGGTTTTTTAGCGTGACAACTTTGCGGAGAATTTGTAAAGGTTTTAATAAGAGAGAAAGGCATTTAAAAAGTCTAACCTGTGCTGATAACATGGGTTGGTCTGCCTTCCTTCTAGCATGCTTGCATAGTGGAATACTATCGGTTTGGAAAGGAAACTTCCATGAGATGAACTAGGGCAGTGGTTTCCAACCTTGGGTGTCCAGATGTTCTCAGACTACAACTCACAGAAATCCTGGACAACACAGCTAGTGAAGGCTTCTGGGAGTTTTAGTCCAAGAACATCTGGGGACCCAAAGTTGGGAACCACTGAACTAGGGGGTTCTGCACACTTGGAGGGACTCCTTAAGTACAGTCACTTTTATAAACTGACAAATTAAGGATCTCTAGAAGAACATGTCAGTTTGGAAATGACTGTTGAAAAAGCAGTGAGAAAATTTTTCATAACCTCAAGTTGCTGAATTTAGCAATAGAAGCTGTTGGGCTCAAACATTTGGGGCAGATGTGGATGCAGATCTTGTGTGTAAAATAGGAGGAGTGTGACAGACAGACTGGGGCAGTACATGGAAGTTCATGCTCTTGGCCGAAATGGTCTTAAGAGAAGGACCTGTACAGGCTCTAGAGGTTGTCAGGCTCTCTGCCTTGACAACCTCAGGCCTGGAGGCCTTCCACATGTCAGTGGGAGCCAGGGATGAATTTGAGATGGTGATGGCTTACTGTGCCTCCTGCGACCCAGCACTCTCCTTTCCAGTGCTGACAGGCTTCGTCTCAGCGGCGGCATTGAGGTCCTTCAGGCTTCTTGTCCTGGGGGACTTCAATGCCCATGCTGAGGTGGGGGCCACAGGTCCAGCTCTTGAGTTCTTGGAAACCATGGCTTCCTTGGACATGTCTCAACATGTTAACGGCCCCACCTATGTGGCTGGTCACACAGTAGACCTGGTATTCTCAACTGAACAGGGGGAGAGTGATCTGAGGGTGACCAATTTGACATCGATCCCCGTGTCATAGTCGGATCACCACCTGATAAAATGCAACCTCCCTGTGGCACTCCCCCCCACGGGGAGCCAGGGACCCATTAAGATGGTCGGCCCTGCAGGCTATTGGATCCAGTTGGTTTCCAAGATGCAGTGCGGGGGTTACTGGCTGAGCTCCTGTCGAAGCTCTTGTGGATGGATGGTACACCATTGTTTTTAAATTTGTAAACTGCCCAGAGTAGACCTTTGGTCTAGATGGGCAGGATAGCAATCCAATGCAATCCATCCATCCAGCCATCCATCCATCCATCCATCCATCCATACATACATACATACATACATGCATACACCGCCGCCACCAGGGCAGTTGACACAGTCGCACCTAAATGCCCCCTCCTTTGCCGAACATGTCCAGCTGCTTGGTATAACCAGCAGCTACGTGTGATGAAGCAGAATAGAAGGAGGCTAGAGAGCATTTGGAGACAGGACCTGACGGAAGCTAATTTAAAAGCTGCAAAAATCACATCTAATATCTACCTAGCAAAAGTGAAGGCCACAAGACGCTCTTACTTCGCTTCCCAGATAAGGGAAGCTCGTAACCACCAAGTTGAACTTTTCCATATTGTGCATGATTTATCCGGGACTGGTCACAGGGACAGGCCCCCCAGTAGTATCTCTTGTGAGCAATTTGTGACCTTCTTTAAAAACAAAGTGGAGACTATCCGCCTGGTCCTGGATTCCTCCTCTTTATCAATAGATTGAGCTGAGACGTCCACTGCTCTGCCTTGCCTGGACAACCTGATTCAGTTTCAGCCTGTGACGTCAGCTGAGGTCGACAGGGTGCTTGACCGCTCTAGGGACGCCACCTCTTCACTAGATCCTTGCCTGGCCTGGCTGCTGAAAGTGGCCAGGCCTGTAACAGTAGATTGGGCTACTGCCATTATCAATGGGTCTCTTCTTTGCCCTCAAGGAGACACTCATTATACCAATTCGGAAAAAGCCCAACTTGCCAGCGGATGACACAAACAACTTTAGACCTGTTGCTAGCATCCCCTATATAAGCAAGCTGGTGGAGAGAGTGGTGGCAGATCAGCTTCAGGTGCTTCTGGAGGAGACCAGTGCCCTCGATCCATTCCAGTTGGGGTTCAGGCCACGGCACGGAGATGGCATTGGTCACTCTGCAAGATGACCTTTTGAGGGAGACCGATAGGGGCAAAATGTCCTTGTTGGTCCTCCTTGACCTATCAGCGGCCTTTGATACTGTCGACCACAGTATCCTCCTGGGGAGCCTTTCCGGGTTGAGGATCGGAGGTCAGGCCTTGGCCTGGCTCCGGTCCTTCCTGGAGGACCGTCCTCAGAGAGTGCAGCTTGGAGAGATGTTGTCCACCCCGTGGAATCTCAACTGTGGGGGTCCCGCAGGGTCCGATCATCTCCACAATGCTATTTAATATCTACATGAGGCCGCTGGGGGAGGTCATCAGGAGTTTTGGAGCTTTGTGTCATCAATATGCAGATGATACCCGCTCTATCTCTCCTTCCACCCTTCTGCAGTAGATGCTGTCCCATTCCTTGAGCACTGCCTGGACGCCATGCTGGGATGGATGAAGGCCAATAGACTGAGGCTGAACCCAGACAAGACTGAAATCCTGCGGGTGGGGCCCCCTAGTGTCTGCGGTCTGGGTGCCTCCCTTACTTTTGGGGGGGGGGGTTCTCTTGCCGCAAAGGATGATGTGCACACCTTGGGCGTACTTTTGAACCCAGTGCTATCAATGGAATCTCAGATAGTGTCTGTGGTCTGCACCGCCCATCTCCATCTAAGGCGGATCTCTCAGCTGCATCCCTACTTTCACACTGGGTCCCTCACTACGCTGGTTCATGCACTGGTAGTCTCGAGACTACTGTAATGCTCTCTATGTGGGGCTGCCCTTGGTGCTGTCACAGAGACTTCAGCAGGTCCAGAACTCAGCCGCCAGACTACTAAGTGGGGTGAGAAGACATCAACATATCTCCCCCTCCCTGGCCGCCCTGCACTGGTTACCTGTTTGTTTCTGTGCCAACTTCAAGGTAATGATATTAACGTACAAAGCCCTAAGCGGTTTGGGACCTCGTTATCTGGCAGAATGTCTCCTTCCAACCAGATCTGCCTGTCCTGTAAGATCTTCGCAGGCTGGACAGCTGAGAGTTTAGACCCTGAGAGAGGCGTGGAAAACAGTAACCAGAAACCGGGCCTTCTCGGCGGTAGCCCCAAAATTATGGAATACTCTCCTGCCTGATATTCGCCTAGCACCTTCATTGGGAACCTTTAAGTGATTATTAAAAACATTTCTATTTAGACAGGCCTTCCCAGACTCTAAGACATTTAATACAATAGCACTAAAATAACCAGAATTCGCTAATGTTTGACCCCCGCCGTGCTTTATTTATTTTATTTTAATGTTCTATCGATATTGTTTTTATCTGTCGATATTGTATAGATTATTTTATTTTATTGTCTGCTTTGTATTGTTTGTCTTTATATTTTGTTTTATGGTATTATGTAAACTGCCCAGAGTGGCCTGGGTTGCCAGATGGGCTGTATAGAAATTAATTAATTATTTAAATAAATAAATAAATACTTAATTAAATTAAATTAAATTAAATTAATACAGCCTTATACTTCTAACTGTTGAATCAGTAATCAACTGACAGCATCATAACCCATGGTTGCTGCTTTCTCGTTAATGTTTGAGATCTGGAAAATGCAGACTGTGATTCTTTTTATCTATAGCCCAAGTTAACATAGTGATATTCTGTAGTTCAATCAAACTGGGAATTTCATGTCTTATCTCTCCAGTGCTTTCTATTGTATCCCCATTAGAATGCAAACTCTGAAAACTATGCTGAAAGGAGGGGTTAGGTGCTCCCTCCTACATTGAAGGGTGAGGTTGGGACTTATTCCCTAATCCTGCTGTTGGTGCAATTTAATTGTCCATCACCCATAAGATAATGGGATGCTTCATGTGCTGATGGGAATATAGTTCAATCAAACCCAAATGGGTTTTCAGCACATGCAGCATAATCTGAATTCACTGTATGTACTCAGAGTGTCCTTTGTGTCTGTCTATTCTAGTAATGTACAGAACTAATAGCAACAGTAATAAACAGGCACATAACAATACTATGTAACTGAAATCTTGTTGCCTTACCAGAACCCCATTGATTCAATGGCCCTATTCTTGTTGTGACTTACCACACTAAGCATCACGATTTCAGCCAATGTGTGTAATTTCACTGATTCACTTGTGAAAACTTCAGGTATGACAACTTCTGTTTGCTGTCCTCCATCATTAGCTGCATAATCTCACATAGTCTGCAGTATTGACTATGATGAGCACATTTGGATGATCATATCACACATTAACAAAACATGCTTTGAATAACTGTTTTGTCTTTGCATGTCAATTATTCAGTCTGATCTCCATACTTGGAAACAGTTTTAAGATCTTGGTTTCCTCTGAAGTCAGTGCATCTCATTTCCTGGCTGGGACAAAATTGTCAATGATGATTAATTACAGTTTTTCTTGTTTAACTACAGTTTGTGTGACAGGAAGGTCAAATGAAGCTCTCTGTGTGGGCAAAAAGCTTGCTTCTATTTTGACATGCTGAAATGTGGTCATTCAGCTGAGTTCTGTGTTTTTGTTCTGGAGTGGCAAAAGGCACAGTATGAGACTGGATATATGAATCAAATAATTCTGCTGTTCAAGGCTTCAAGCACAGAGTGTAAGTTTCCTAGTGGGATATTGAAACAAACTGACAATAGTAAGACATGTAAAGGGCACAGCTTCCTTCATCTTTAAGCATCTCTTTTGAGGGATGAGTTGCTTCTTGTTGACAGGGTTTGAGGCCAATTGGTTCAAGAGAAAATTCTCAGCATGCTAGAAATGTCTTGGAAGCCCTTGTATTTCTTTGCATTGGTTCTTGTACTTTTGCAGTGCTATTTGAAAGGCCTTAAGGAAAGATTATTCTGGGTGGTTTTAATTACAGAAGTTAGTTTTGCCTTTCTGGTGTTGTGCTGTTTGATACAGCAATCAAAGGGAGATTTGCTGTGACCCTTTCAAGCTGCTTTGTTCAGGACACAGGCAGAAGTGGAGGTACAGATTGCAAAGTAAGATTTGTGCTTGGTACATGCTAAGTTGTTATTGTCGTTGCTTCTGTTTTTGCTATGTGCTGTCAAATTGTCTCCAATTTACGATGACCCTAGGAATGAATCAACTCCAAAATGTCCTGTCCTCAACAGCCCTGCTTATCTCTTATAAACTGAAGCCTGTGGTGCCTTTTTTGTGTCAATCCATCTCATTTGGTCTTTTTTCCTGGTGCCTTCAGCTTTCCCCCCAGCATTATTTTCTTTTCCAGAGAATCTTGCCTTCTCATGATCTGCCTAAAGCACAGCAGCCTCAGATTTGTCATTTTTGCCTCCAGAGATAGTTTATTCTTAATTTGCTCAAGAACCCATTGGTTTTTCTTTCAAATGAATCAATTTTTTTTCTTTCAGCTTTCTTTACACTCCAGCCTTCACACCCACATGTGGTGATCAGGAATACAAGAATGTGGATGATCTTGATCTCCAGTGACACATCTTGACAACTGATCTTTTCTAATTCCTTCACTGAAGCCCTTCTGAGTCTCAGTTTTCTTCTAATTTCTTAGCTGTAATCTCCATTTGGATTGCTGATTGAGCCAAGTTATACAGAATCGTTAATAATTTAAATTTCTTCACTGTCAGCATTAAAGTTGGGTAGTTCTTCTGTAGTCATAATTTTCATCTTTTTAATAATCAACACAGTCTTGCTTTAGCACTTTTTCTTTCACTTCAATCCAAAATTGTTTCAGCTTGTTGCTGCCTTCTTCCAGAAAGATAATGTCACATGCATATCTTGAATTATTGATGTTTCTTCCACTAATTTTCACGCTTTGTTCATCCGAATCTAATCCAGTTTTCTGCATGATATTTTCTTGTCCACAATACAGATTGTATATTAGAACAATCAGGTGCTGAGGCACACCCATTTCTTTCAGAACAACCCATCACTTCTCATGATTCACATAGTCAAAGGTTGTGCTATAGTCTGTAAAGCATATGTCAGGACCAAATCTCCCTAAGGAGCATGGGTCCTTCGGTCAGGGAGTTCCTCAGCCACAAATCTACCACATTTACGCTGGGGCAAGTCCTCAACCTCCAGCAGTGCGTAGCCTTTGCGCCTAGAACAAGCCTGACCTTAAAAGAACACTTTACTTTTACTCAGTACTTTGCAAGTACAGACACATGGGCTTTGTGATTCCTAAGAATTCACAACAGCTCAGTTAAGTAGGACTTCTCTGGTAGCTAGTCAATGGCCGTTACCACTCCTCTGGATTTAGCCAAACCCTGCTGATCCAAGAGACAATCCTTGGTGAAGATTTTTATAATTAATTTTTATTAAGAAAATATAGTTTTATAGAAACAGTTTGTTTTTGCTCAAGCATAGCATAAAGAACATGTTCAAAAGATTACCATAGTTAAATACAACAACTAATTCCCATTAAAAATAACAGACACTAAAACTGGGCTAAGGTGGGCTAGCCCCACCTCCTTCTTCTCTTACCTACATTCTCTGTCTTTCAAGCTACATACACAAACCATCAAGTTCTCTTCTACTCCATGATAATGGTGACGAAGAACCTCTCTCGCATAACCCATCGTCCATTTTTCTACATTCCTCGGACCTCCTTCTTCATGACCATAAATCAATCAACTCAAAGAGGCGTAACTGTCCATTCCGCCCACAGTTCTCATGGAGATGCAGGTGGTTTATCTCCATTTCAATTAGAAAAGAATTTGTTGGGTCTCTGCGCTGGGCCTCCTTGTCCTTGCGTCCTTATCAGGTTTCACGCTGTACCAGGCTGGCTGTAAATTAAGAAAAACAACCTCTCTGCCTTTCACACATTCCCATGTCTTCAACTCCTTTCATTTTTAAAGCCTAACAGACTCCATTTTCTTTCCTCCTCATTGACTACAAGTCCCACTTTCCTTTAATCTCTGACTACAAGTTCCACTCTCCTTCCATCTCATGACAGCATAGACTGATTTTTAAAAATTGTTTGATGCATTTCTGTAGCCAGTGGATATTTTGATATGATCTTGAGTGCCTTTTCTTTTTCAGAATCATGCTTTTCTCACTCTATATAAGGTAAAAGCCTTTGTCACAACACCTTGAGCATCACCTTGCTTGCATGGGAAGTTTGAGCAATGGTTCTATAGTTATTGTACCCCTTGGCATCTCATCTTCTTTCTCGGGGATTGGAATCTATATTGAATATTTCCAGTCTATGGGCAATTGTTTTCTTTTCAATTTTTGTTAGCATGTTCTTGTTAGGATTTGGACAGATTTAATCTCTGTGGCTTGAAATAGTTCTATTGATATCCCATCTACCAATTTATTTATTTCCAGTGCTTTCAGAGAACTTTTCACTTCACTTTCTAGAATTGCAGGTTTTTCATCAGAAGGTGGCTCTTCAAAGGAATCTGTCATCCTTTGATCTCTTCTGTATAGGTCTTCAGTATACTGTTATAACTTTCTCTGCTATCCTTGTCAGATAATATGCTTGTGAGGGTTCGGGTTGAAGTTCTGGCTGTCTCCCCTCCTCCGGGGTTCCCACGTCTCCAAACACAGACACAGATCTCGGTTGAAATGTTTCAGAATTTATTTTAGGAATATCAATAAAACTGTTTACATCAGCTTAAACATAGTCTTTCTCCTTTCCTTCCAACTGAGCCGAAAAAGGTTTCCATTCATCTTTAACAAACAGGTTTCCAAAGCTCAGGTTCCAAGCCCCAGTTGTTCAACCAGTTGCCAGTCCTTTACTGTCGTCCCCATCGATACTGACAACGGGCATGGACGCATCTCCCAAATATTCTTCCCACTTTGTTCTCTCCCCAGGTTCCATGAATTCCCAAGGCCCTTGTCTCTTCCTCATTTCCCATGCTCGCCATTCAGTTCTTTCTTTCCTTTCTTGCTCTACTCTATCCTTCTCCTCTCTCAATTTTCATCTCCACTCTCTCACTTCTGCTTCTCCCCAGTACGAGGATTTTTGGGGGAATCACCACTCTCTCTCTGTGTACTCTCTCTCCTTTCTTGGTACTCTTAATCTTGGTACTCTTAATCTCTCCCACCTATGGGTCCAAGGATTTTCTAGCCAAATCCATTCCCACTCTGGTGGTAGGTTTTCCTCCTTCTTTACCTCCTCGCCTTCCTCAGCTCCTACCACTGTTGTTTCTGTCTCTCCCTTCCCTTCCCCCCCTTTTCTATCTCTGATTGGTCTCTCTCCTTCCCCTCCTTTCCCCCCTTTTCTGACTGCTTTCTCAGCTCTCCAATCCCCCCAAGACCCTTAAGTGCGCTTCCTTCTCTGGCCCCCTTGAGGGAACCCGTAGAAGTAGTCTCTGGGAGAGCTGTCGGTCTTGAACTTCCTTCTCTCTTTCCCTCCTCCGTTAAAAAATCCAATTGTTTAGTCAACTGCCAGATGTTGTTTTTATATAATTATCAACAATGTTACTGTATTTGTTGTTTGCTCTTCCCCAGTAGCTGATTGAGTGCTTTTCAGTCTAGGAGTCTCATCTTCCAGTACCATCTCGTTTCATTTGTAATGTTTCATCATAGGGTTTCAAGGTAAGAAAAGTTCAGCTGTGGTTTACTATTGCCTCCTGTTTTTAGGGTAAGAAAAAACAAACCAACCAACAGTGGTTTACCACTTTCTCCTATGTAGTACTAACAAGTTAGCTTGAGTATCACCGCTGTTGCCTCTGCCGCCAGAGTCACCTTCAGCTACTGCTGTGGCCAAGTGGCTGCTGCTCCCATCACCATTGAAACTAACCATTCTCTTCTGCTGATGTGGCTGTTACTCCTGAAGAAGGGGGGATGCGTCTTAGTCTGGTGCCTCAGTTGTGACCATTCTGCCTTGGGTGACCTTTTGAGGAGCTCACTGACACACTCCACCCTTTCACCATGTTAAGGTGTGCATCCAGGAAGATGGTATGCTAAACAGTTAGATTTATTTTTTCAAATTTATATTTTAGCCTTCTGTACTAATTCAGTGTCTTTAATTTGATACTGGGCGAGGTTATCAGGGGGTGTGGAGCATCGTGCCATCAATATGCCGATGACACGCAGCTCTACATCTCCTTTTTGCCAACTACAGTGGATGCCGTTCTGTCCCTGCAGCGCTGCCTGGGGTCTGTATTGCAATGGATGCAGGAAAATGGGCTGAGGCTGAACCCGGACAAGACAGAGGTCCTGAGGGTTGGGGGGCCTACCATCAGCGGTTTGGGAAACTCCCTCTCTTTTGGGGGGGTGACTCTCACTGCGAAGAGGTGCACAGCTTGGGGGTCTATCTGGACCAGGCGCTTGCCATGGAATCCCAGGTAGCGTCAGTGGTCCGCACCGCTTATTTCCATCTCTGGCGGATAGCCCAACTGCGTCCCTATCTAGATGTTGGGTCGCTCACCACTTTGGTCCATGCGCTCGTAATCTCGAGATTAGACTACTGTAATGCTCTCTACGTGGGGCTGCCTTTGAGATCTATGCGGAAACTCCAGATGGTGCAGAATGCGGCAGCCAGACTTCTCAGTGGGGTAAGGAAACATGAACATATTACTCCCACTCCCTTGCATTGGCTGCCCGTTCGGTTCCGCGTAGATTTCAAAGTTTTAATGCTTACGTATAAGGCCCTAAACGGTTTAGGGCCTCACTACCTGACGGAACGCCTTCTCCCACCTAGATCTACCCGTATCACCTGATCTAGCCAGGAGATGAGGCTGAGGAGCCTAACGCTGAGGGAGGCCCGGAAGGAAAAAATAAGAAACCGGGCCTTCTCAGCAGTGGCTCCTCGTCTTTGGAACAGCCTCCCTCCTATGATTCGCATGGCCCCGTCACTGGGCATCTTTAAATGCCAACTGAAAACCTGGCTGTTTAAGCAAGCCTTCCCTCCACCCACCGTCTGAATTTTTGTTATTTTGTGTTTTCTCCCATCTTGGATCATTGTTTATTTAGTAATATATTGTTATGATTTTAAATTGTTAAATTGTTACATCATATGTTGTTACCCGCCCAGAGTAGTTTATATGACTAGATGGGCGGGCTATAAATGTAATAAATTATGGAGATAAAAAGTCACCATAATATGTTGGGAAATAGTTTAGCATGTCTTTCTAACACTAAAATTATTAACTATTCCTAATCTAAAAACATTTATCTTGCCTATAAATCTTCGTAACTAATTGTCTGTTTGTAAACTGAAGACTTTTAGAAATATGACTGATTGGCTTCTGCTGAGCTGCTTCTAAGCTATGCATAAGGAGCATTGTTACCTTTTAAAACAGTTTTCCCCCCCCCACCATTACTGTTTTAGGTACTTTTAAAAATTGTTCCATTTTATGTTTTCTTTTGTCCTATACATAGAATTAATGCATGTCGTGTTGCCAGCTTAGACTGAAGTGCCATTAGCCTTTAATTCTGCTGCTTTACTCTGCTTGCTGATTCAGTGGTTCTCACAGGCTTCCCTTGGGAGTTTATACATTATTTGGAGAAAGGATGTGAAGTATCCCACAAAAGTAATGTCTAAAAGAGCTGGTGCCTTTTTGACCTTTTGGCCAAGGCCTGCATGGACTGAGTTCCTCTGACAGAAAACACTTGCAGACCCATGTGCCATCTTCCCAATAAGATTTAGAAAATTTAGAGGAACCTGGAAATCATAACAGACATATTGCTGCAAGGATTTGCTGTGCAATGTTTAGAAGGGGCTCAGGGATATCCTCTTCGTCCCTTCTGATAGCCATGTAGAATTGTTATGCCAGTCCATTGTTCTTATTTTTGCCTGAATATTCCAGCCTATGGATCTGTGAAGATAGTAGCAGATAGCATACACATAACTGGTAAAGAGGTTCTCTGCAAGCTTACCTTTGCAACTAAATGGTGGCCGGAGACAGTAAGCAGTTTGTTTGGGCCTGAGTTCAAAATGCCTGAGAAACACTGAGAAATTGTATTGCTGTACCTAATGGATTTTCATGCAAAGTATGTTTGGTGTTTTATCCTTTAAAAAGTTTGCAAGTACATGTTTATCTTTTATTTACGATTAATCTTTGAAAATCTAGTGTATAGTGCTTTAGTATCTAAACCATGATCAACTAATATTTGTAACTTGTCCACCTCACCCCACTCTGTGTGTGTGTGTGTTTGTTTATTGATGTTTAACATCTTGCTATATTTTAAATTGTTATGATATATGTTGGAAGCCGCCCAGAGTAGTCGATTGACTAGATGGGCGGGGTATAAATGTAATAAATAAATAAAATAAAATAAAATAAATAAATAATAATAATTTGTATTACCTACTCCTGCCTGCTTGGTATAGTTTAAATTGAGGATGTGAGCATACAGTCCTTGAGGACTGCACTCCAGTATTTGCTGCATTGGGAAAGGACAAACAATTACCCAAGAGCAGCAAATATTTTGAACATGAGTGATAGTTGTATTAGTTAGTAGAAGCATACTATGCAGTTTGTAAGGATAGTCTCTCAGTTTAGTTCAGAAGCTCAGAGGCAATTATTGAGTATGTAATCACAGTATTCTAGGATATATCAGGAGGTGCTTGTGTTGACTATCTAGTCCTCCCAAATTGTGAACAAGACAAATATATCTGTATGTCCCCTTTTAAAAATAAACAGGGCAATGATTTATTAATTAGTCCTCAGTTTATTCCTACAATGCCTTTAGGAAAGCTACAGTGAGAGCAGGCAATGGGCAAGCCTAAGCTTGGTCCTTATATTTTTGGGTAGACAATGAATATTTGGATCTGAGGTGCCGGAAACAAATTAGGGAATAAGATATTGTGTTCTTATGTATTGGCAAAAATGTGTTGTTTTCTTTACCCATTGCCATCACTGTAGTAATGCTTTATGGAATCATAACCTGACAGTTACATTTTCACTGAAGCAAATCTTCATGTGTTGCTTCCATTTTTATTTTTCCTTGTTACTAGATTGCAAGTGACATGAAAATGGTTGTCAAAATAAATAAAACATCATTGCTGTCTGAAAAAGTGAAATATTGTTTTTATTACAATCCTAATATGAATCTAGGCAAAAAGAAAAAGAACCGTATAGAGCGTCACCCAAAGCATTCAAATCATACAAGAAAGAGTTGAAAGTTGGAAAATCTTGTAATCACAAAGTTCAGTTTTCATTTAAAACATTAATAACTGTAGAAGCAATCTATAAAATACTCAGGTATTAAAACATAATGCTACTGTGACAGTAAAAGCACATTGCCTGATGTGGTTGTATGACAGGCATTGGTGAGCAGATCTCCTGCCTTTTAGAATGTTGGCCAATTGTTGTGGTGTGTCTGTATGACCCGTATCAGAATTGCAGCTTAACACTTCCCTTGATGGTTCCTCTGAAAATGACGTCATCTTTTAAAGCTCATCTTCACCTAACTTTAATGCACTGCATGCGTATAGGTAGGTTTTCCTTAGCTGGATGCATTGCAGCTTTAGATATGTATGTGATGTGCACCAGAAAGTCACCCATTGATAGGGCCCTAAGCCATATTGCCATCTGGTAAAACTGGTTGTTGTTAAAATGTTAGATGGGAAAGACGTTGGTTGTGGATTTGTGTTGTTTTGTCTAATTAGGCAATGAAAGCAAGTCAGTAATGTATTGCAGTTCCGTAAACTTGAACAAACAGTTCAAGTCTAAACTAAACACTCAGATGAGACAATGAAACCAGAAGAAATAACTTATTCTACAGCAGTATCTCTTCCAGTGGTGAAAAGCAAAGTTTATGAACAAGGTTTTTCTCTAATAAAAGTGCCTTAATATATGCTTGGGTTTTTCATAATACACAAAATGTTTTCATGAGACACTTTATTGTGAGCGTCTAAAAACACAGGACAATTTTCATGAAGCAACGAAGTAGTCCACAATTACTCATGGTTATGAGCTCTCATTGTCTGGAGGAAGGGAAGCATCCAGCTCAGAAGGAATAACTGCAAAGCTGTGGAAGAGCTAGATACAGATACAAAATGCAGTGCTGGGATCCCTAGTAACCTTGAAGCAAAAGATCCCACAGGAACTCCCCCCATAACTCTGGGTGGTGGGCAGACTTGTTTTGCCTGTTCCTAGAATCCTGAGATCCACCAGCTGGAGCTTGATACAAAAAGCATTCACTTAGAATTGTGGTGAGGATAACCCTCTCACCCTAACTAGTTGAATGGAGTGTACAATCAGTTTCATACTAAAATCCACGTCTGGTTACCCCAGACCAGTGGTCCCCAACCTTTTTAATGCCAGGGACCGGTTTTGTTGAAGACCATTCTTCCAAGGACCGGGGGGGGGGGGCTGCCACCGCAGGCGTCCATGAATGGGGGGGGGGGGCGTCCGTGCGTGGGGGTACTTGTTATGCAGTAGTATGTTATGCCATCATTTAAAGTGCCTCTGAGGAATCCCAAATAAAGATCAGCTGTGCTAGTAGGTCTTTCCTGACATTTTCTTAGTCACATTCTACAGCAGAAGCCATGGTCCACAGAGAGCTTTCAAAGCATCAGAGGGATCTCATTGTTAAAAAGGTATCAGTCAGGAGAAGGTTATAAAAGAATTTCCAAGGCATTAGATATACCATGGAACACAGTGAAGACAGTCATCATCAAGTGGAGAAAATATGGCACAACAGTGACATTACCAAGAACTGGACGTCCCTGCAAAAGTGATGAAAAGACTAGAAGAAAATTGGTCAGGGAGGCTGCCAAGAGGCCTACAGCAACATTAAAGGAGCTGCAAGAATATCTGGCAAGTACTGGCTGTGTGGTACATGTGACAACAATCTCCCGTATTCTTCATATGTCTGGGCTATGGGGTAGAGTGGCAAGACGGAAGCCTTTTCTTATGAAGAAAAACATCCAAGCCTGGCTAAATTTTGCAAAAACACATCTGAAGTCTCCCAAAAGCATGTGGGGAAAAAGTGTTATAGTCTGATGGAACCAAGGTTGAACTTTTCGGCCCTAATTCCAAAAGATATGTTTGGCGCAAAAACAACACTGCACATCACCGAAAGAACACCATACCCACAGTGAAGCATGGTGGTGGCAGCATCATGCTTTGGGGCTGTTTTTCTTCAGCTGGGACAGGGACCTTAGTCAAGGTAGAGGGAATTATGAACAGTTCCAAATACCAGTCAATATTGGCACAAAACCTTTAGGCTTCTGCTAGAAAGCTGAACATGAGGAGGAACTTCATCTTTCAGCATGACAATGACCCAAAACATACATCCAAATCAACAAAGGAATGGTTTCACCAGAAGATTAACGTTTTGGAATGGCCCAGGCAGAGCCCAGACCTGAATTCAATTGAATATCTGTGGGGTGATCTGAAGAGGGCTGTGCACAGGAGACGTCCTTGCAATCTGACAGATTTGGAGCGTTTTTGCAAAGAAGAGTGGGCAAATATTGCCAGGTCAAGATGTGCCATACTGATAGACTCATACCCAAAAAGGCTGAGTGCTGTAATAAAATCAAAAGGTGCTTCGGCAAAGTATTAGTTTAAGGGTGTGCACACAGATGCAACCATATTATTTCAGTTTTTTATTTTTATTTCTCTCCAACTAAAAGATTTCAGTTTGTTGTTCAACTGAGTTGTACAGTTCATAGGTCTCATTAAAGGTGGAAAAAGTTCTGAAATGATTTATCTTTGTCTCATTTTTTTACATCACAGACACTTGACATTTTAACAGGGGTGTGCAAACTTTTTATATCCACTGTAAGTTGCAAGCAACTGGATGGCACATTACAGTGGATGTTTATTTTCCATATCATGGACAAACATTATTCAGTAATTGAAAGCCTTGTTTATCACAACTTTATTTTTCATCCACTTTTATGTAGGACTGTGTCTGTGTTCACTGTAATCATTGTTAGTGATCTCAAATATTTAAGACAAGCTTCAATGAGAAACTTGCACATCAAAGGTGTTGTCACCACAACCTTAAACGCCCAGTGACTTTCCTACCAACCAACCACAATCTCTGTATTTTAGTCTTTCTTATTTTAATGCCATGTATAAATATCATTTTCCCTTATGTCTGAGGAAGTGGGCTTGTCTGGATTGCTCAGTGTATCCAGCTGTGGATCCAGAGGTTGGGAGTTCGATTCCCCCACTGGGCCTCCTTGGCAGGGGCTGGACTTGATGATCCCTAGGGCCCCTTCCAGCTCTGCCGTTCCAAGATTCTGATTATTCTTGTCCACAAAAGCTCACATTAAAGAAATATAAGGTGCCACCACGTTTTTGTCTTCTTTACTAGTTCTTTTAATTTTTTTAACTTTTATTTTTCCCTATAATAATTGCATATGTAAACAAAGCACGTGTTTACTGTCAATGAGAGGAAAGGCCACTGCAGGGGTGCTTCAAAGAAGTGTTTTCCATGCCACGAACCCCCCCCCCCCCCATTAAAGCCCAGTTTCTCCAGTTTGGGAGAAAGAAGGAAAGAAAAGAAAAGAAAAGAAAAAAACAGGCAAAGGGCCCGAAAGACAGGCCCCCGGCTCGAGTTGTTGGAGAACAGTTGGCATCGGGCAACAAGGGCCTGAGGGGGAGCCCCCACAGTTCCCTGAAAGAGGCGGTGCAGGGGGCCACGTGCTGGGATGGGGCAGGCCCCTGAGCAGCCCTCGAGCCCTGCTCCTCCCCATGGCTGGCCGGAGCAACAAAGGCGAGGCGCTCTCTGGGAATGTAGGGTTGGGGCCCCAGAGGGATGGCAGGCATGGGCCTGCCTGGGGGGCAGCCCTTTCCAGAGCCCCCCCCTCCCCACTCTTGGTTGTGCCCTCAAACACCGCCATGGCCTCACTGTCCTGCACCCTGCATGCCAAGCAACCAGGACTATTGGGGGGCTAGATGTGGGGGGGAGGGCTGCCTGGACACCCTCTCCGCTGCCCTCTGCTCTGCTCAGCTCTGCTTTCCTGGCTGGCAGCGGCTGCTGCTTGGCCCCCACACAGCCTGAGGGCTTCAAGAGCAGACCCACTTCGGGAAGGGGTGGGCTGAGACGGGGAAGACCCCACATCACTGGGGCAAAGGAGGCAGAGAGGCTCCCCTAATGCTCCAGCTGCCGCCGCCGCCGCCGCCTCTCCTCCTCCACCACCTCCAAGGAGCCAAATGCCAGCATCCGCTGCAAGAAACCTCACCGGCTCTTCCTCGCTGCCGTTGCTGGCTTCCAACAGGCCCTGCTCCAGCTGAGGCTCAGGAGGCTCCCCAGGGTGGTGTCCCCCGCCGCGGCCCGCTCGCTTTCCCCCGAGGCAGCCCACAGCAGCAAGCGTGGCGCCAGGAGCGAGACCCGCGCGCGCCTCCCAGCTCCTGCGCCCCACGTGCGGCACCCACCATCTTTAAACATGAAGAGGAGTCTTCAGGGGGCGGGGCCGCCACAATAACAATCTTCCATCAGGGCCTTCAAGCCCCGAGCGCAAGGCAGCATGGGAGTTGGAGTCTCTCTATGGGCGCCTTTGCATTGAGAGGAGTAAAATGGCGGGCGGAAAAGAGACTGCAATTCCCATGGGGCCATACGGCCCAGAAATGACTCACTGCCGACTCTGTGCACTGTGGGAAGAAGAGTCCTCTTTGGGGCAAGGCTCCCGTGATCCAAAGCAGCAGTCCCCAACTTTTTTAGGACCGTGGACTTGCTGAACCTCTGAGGAAGGCAGGGTACCCCCCCCGCGCGCTTGCGTGGGAGCTCGCGGGTGCATGTGTGAAGGGGTGGGGGAGCGCTCATGCCAGCGCTGGCAAGCACACGTCTGCGCAAAGCAGCTGTGAGGAGGGGAGTGCGTGCGGGGGGGCAGGAGGTCTGTCTCTGCGGCCCGGTCCAGCTCAGGCCACGGACCGGCACCGGGCCGCGGACCGGGGGTTGGGGAACTGTGCCCCAGACTGTCTTCAAATGAACAAAAAGATACAATTTTCCATTCAGTATAGTTAAATGGAGTATAACATGCAAACCACTGAATAATGATAACAGAAGTAACAATAATCATTAAAATGTATCAGCTGAAGTTGTTACAGTGAAGACAATGGCAAAATGAATGAAATGTTGCAAAATGGAATAAAATATAACATTAATGTATTAAGCAAAGGAAATATCAGTGACCAAAATCCCATTGCACTTTTAGAGCTGGCATGGTAGTTAGCTTAACTCTCACTGGCAAATTCCTCAAGTTATATTGGAGTAGGTATTTGTGATTGCATGCTGTGTTGCAATCATGCAAGTATGTTATGCCAGTGGGCATAAATAGTAGGATTTGGGCCAGTAAATATCTATATATGAGTTTTGTTGTTGTGTGCTCTTAGATTACTCCTGACGTAAGGTAACTCTAGTAGGATTTTTGATGTATGTGAGATAATATTAAAGTAATGGTTTACCAATGCCACAAACAAGTGAGCATCCATGGCCAAGTGGCTATTGGAACCCAGGTCTCCATACTCTATCCACTATACCATATGAACTTTTGCATATCTATGTATGATATTATTATTGAATGTAAAGATGGCTGTTGTCTGGATAACTCCGTGAGTTAGGTATCTTGCTGTAGAGCCAGAGGATGGAAGTTAGATTCCTCACTGAATTCCAGTGGAAGAGGCAGCCTGTTTAGCCATGGTCAAGAAGAAGGGAATGATAAAACATTTCTTAGTATTCTCTACCTAGAAAACTCTGAAAAAGGTTGCTGTAATTTGGAATTGACTTGATGGCATGTAACGATTATTGTGCAGGCAATGATCTTGTGCTGGCAGAGCAAATCAACATTTTACAATCAACATTTTACAATTCTAAAATGGGGCAGCCCAGACAAAAAATTATAACTTTGAAACTGCACTTCAGATCAACACCAAATGTGACACAGATGTAGTAGACAGTCTGCTATTGCTCTGTACCAAATTTGGGGAAGTTTCAAGAACAGGGTTTTGGAGTATGGTTTTTAAAAGTAATGCTGTTTTACTAGCCCATACAGAAACAAGTGACAGTTCAGGCTTGACTTGATTGAGCACCTACTTTTCCGCCTTTCTGGCTGTCTGTGGTATCTGTAAGATTCTCCTCCAGCACTATATTTCAAATGAGTTTATTTTTGTCACTGTCTTTCTTCACTGTCTTTCTTTTACCAGAGTATGGATTATTTTGACCTTGGTTTCCAGTAACAATCTTTGCTAACTCCAAGCTCTCCTTTTTTAAAAAAATTATTTCAAAATGTGATGGAAAACATTTTGGAAAAATATTTTGGAAAATATGCACACATGTTCTTAGAACTTTTGGTCCAATATAGGTTGCTTACTCCAAGGAAAGAGTCTGAGAACTGGAACATAGCTTTATGTTTTGCATTCTGTGCACCAGGCATGGCAACATTAGTTTACCTGACAGCTTGAAGGGCGTGCATGTTTTTCCATTGTAGGTGTTACACTCACTCGCACCTTTGCTTCGTCAATTCATTAACTCCAACACAGCCCTTCAAAATATTTTCCCACAGAGGGACTACATAGCAGAGGGAGTTTGAATGTTGACAACACCAATGGCAGCAGTCCAGATGGTCTACACTCTACAGGATACTCTCTTTTGCTCACTCTGCCATTCACACTTGTTGAAAAACATCCCTGACAGTTGCTTTGCGTTTGGGTGAGAAGTGGTTAACTAATGAAAAAAGGAGTCAGGTTCTAGGTTTCCCCCTGTTTAATATCTCTTTGTGAATGGTAGGGAGCACAAGAGGGTGTCCTATAGACCAAGGGTCCCCAACCCCCGGTCCGCGGCCCGCTGCCAGTCCGTGGCCTTCGCAGCACCGGTCCACGGAGACAGATCTCCTGCCCCCCCACATGCACTCCCCCCACGCCCACATGCATGCACTGCCCACCCACCCACACGCACGGGTGCCCCGCCCACCCGCATATGCGCGTGAGTGCGCCCCACTCACCTGCGAGCACACCATGCTCACCTGCACATGCGCACGAGTGCACCACGCCCACCCGCGAGCACACCATGCCCACCCATGAGCAGGGGGGGTGCCCCACCCCCCCAACCGGTCTGCGGTTCGGAAAAGGTTGGGGACCACTGCTATAGACCACCTTGACTGCTGACTGTCAACATTCAGCCTGCCCTTTGCTATGTAAAGTTTGGCACCCTGTTTCCTGCTGGCAACTCAGGAGCAATATTGAGCAGCAATATCAGACCATTTCCTGGCATTTTGAATGGTGGATACAGAAGCACAATATTCCACATTCATAAATTTAAGATCTTTTTGACTTCATTGTTATTAAAGTTTCCTACAAGGTCTCTTGATACAATCTTCCCTCCTCTTAACTGTCTTAAGAGCAAAAGGTGTGGAGCACTATAAAGTTTAATAGCCACAGAGGTCCAATCTCGTAATCTAAAAATACGTCTAAATTTTTTCCCTACTTTTGGGCCGTAGATGTTGCAGATCTTTTAGCTTGACCATTACAGCATTTAAACTACAAAACGGTGCAGGTAATTTGGAGATTCACATCCATCTGTGCCATTTTAATGCTTGGGTCATGCTCCAAGTAGTGGTAGTTTGTGGCTTGTATCAGCATGGAAATAATATGGACATTGGGCCAGTTAGGAGAGACCTGGCACTGTTGGGAGGTTTTGTGTTGACAGTGAATTCATATATGTGTCAGTTCACCCTGAACATAGCAGCAAAGAAAGTGACATTTATGGCCCCAAACAGCATCAGAGTGGCACAAAATTCAGACCTAAGTTTGGAGGTAATATGAGGTGGGGATTGTACTTAACTCAGCCTTTAGAACCATGTACTGTGTGCTTGGGGGAAATCCCCCCCTCCCGGACAGCAGCCTGTTGATGATTTACTTGTAAACTAAATTGTCTAACTCTCTACACTGAATTGCCGCTGACTAATTGGTTGCTGGTTGCATTATCAGCACCTGCTTGATTGTGTGGAAGGCATGTGCTTGGTGTTTCCCAGTGTGGTGTAGTGGAGAGAGTGATGGACTAAGACTCTGAAGAACAAGGTTTGAATCCCTGCTCAGCCGTGGAAAGTCCCTGGGGGACTGGAACTGATAAAAGTACTCCTTCAATATCTCACTTACTTAAAAACCCCAATAAGGGTTGCTGTAAGTTGGTTTCAGCTTGATGGCACAGCGCACGCACACACACATGCACATGCACACACGTACGCACGCACGCACACAGGCTTGATAATGTGACCAGCACTTGATTGGAGGCATTGCAATTGGGATTTGAAATAAACTCAGTATTGCTAGTTTATTTGTAGCATGGATGAAATGGAGACTTGCTGTTGATTCTCACAACTGGCCATTCAAAAATGGTGTAGTATGTTATTATGGGTTTATTATGGGGCTGCTTAAGAGCAACTGGGAACCTCCTCTATTCTATTTACATTTCACCATTAGAAGGTATTACATTTGCTGATATATGTATATTATTTTTGTAATTTTCATTACTGTATATTTTAAATATACATTGTTTATTCTGTTTGGTATGAAGTTCTGGTACAGTATTCCTTATTTCTATTTTAGCCATTAGGTTATAACTTGTATCAATTGTTGTAGTATAAGAAATTATGTGATTTGTATATATCCTGAGTGACAAAGCGGAAGTGCACCATTGACTCTTGGCAGCCTTTTTGTTGACTGACAATTAATGTTTTACACAATGTTTCAATAATGTTTTACATCCGTGTTTTAAATTCTCTGTAATCATCAAGTCTTTTAAGTTTGCATGAACGCTTTCCCTATACCTCTAGCTCTGGAGTGTATTCAGGCCCAGTTGTGAGCAAGAGGCAGACTGACTGAAGGAGCCGGAAGCATGCTAGGCAGGATTTACAGGTTGGTTGACATAGTCATAGAAGGAGGACTTGGTGGCCTTAAGTGACAACATTCTCCAGGCTGAGGAAAGGCAGTAGGGAAGATTACAGACTGCAGTGTTCCTCTTGAAACTACCTGTAATTCCCTCTGTGTACAGGCACGCCTGGTGATGCTGGGAACTAGTGTGCCTGAGAATCAGGGTTCTCATTTTGAGGTTTGTGCTATTCTCTTTTGTATTGCTGGCAAACGATATCATACAGTTTCTCTTCTATCTAGGGGCAGAAGGTATTGAAAGAACAGAAGCATAGGAGGAATTGAGCAAAGGACCAGGGCGCAAGTTTTGGGGAAAAAACCAGATTTGTGGGAGAAAACTGCTTTTAAAGGTATGTATGCTTGTTCAGCCTAAGCTAGATGGAAAAGATCTTTGTCGTATTAATTGTTATTTGTTGCGTGGTACTTACGACCAGTTGTTCATAAATAGATGAGATGTTCCTTTTCCAGAAAATGCTTTGAGGGTGTGTCCTAACAGTAACATTTGTCACATTTTGTTTTAAATTGTTTCTGTCGCTGGTCTGGTAGAGTACTTCGTATTTCTTTAGGCGTATATGCTTCCTCTTTCTTTTTATATATTTTCCTGCCTTAGTTCTTACACAAATATACAGAATTTTTTTTTTTTAAATACTTGTTGCAGTTCGGGAATTGTTACATAGAAATCTTACTTATCACATAATATAGGGGAGAAGTCAGTTCTCATTGATAATGAAATTTATTTTGGGTAAATATTCATTGTTATATTTTGTTTTATATGTTATTTATTAAAAAATAAAAATTATTTTAAAAAGAAATTACTGCAACAACAGCAGTACTATTGCTTTGTTTTAGGATATGTTTTTATGAGTCATCTTTCACAATTTGGTTTTGGCAAATGTGCAAGAAGGTCTTGACTTGCTGTCATTTTTGAAAGCTACAAGCTGTTTGGCTTTCCCACCATCTGAGAGTAATCCAAGTTTTAAGCCTCACGGCTATGCAGCTTATTGGTTCTGGCTCTCTAGAAGCCAACTGATTGCTCTGGAATAGTTTAGTCATGTTAGTCCTCAAAAACTGTTGGACTCAGACCATGTTGTTAGCTTATGCATGTTTTGGGACATTTCAGGTTTCTGCATGGAGCTGATAGGGTGGGTCACTATTGATTTCCTAAGGCGGTATTGCTCTGTTGGCTAGGAGATTCTAGGAGCTATAGTCCAAAAATGTAAATTTCCCAAGCTGTGGCTGGAGTAGAGGGATAAAACAGACAACTATAACCCTTTCACAATTGTAAACTTCCATTCTTCTTTGAGGACTTTGCAGTTTTTTTACTTCTTATTTTAAATGCATTTAGCAGTGTGTGGGATTGTTGACAAGGAAAGAGAGAATAAAAGGTTCCCCTTTCAACATCGTTCTCATTATTCTTGTGCTTACAGATGTGTTGACCAGAAGAATCTCACTAGTGGCCCTTGGTAAAACTAGTGCCTTATAAAAGATGGGGTTTGGAAGTGATCTGAAGTATTCGCATGAAGCTTTGCTAAAACTTCAAGATTGGGAGTTACGGCTACTGGAAACAGTGAAGAAATTTATGGCCATGAGAATAAAAAGTGACAAAGAATATGCATCCACCTTGCAAAATCTTTGCAGTCAGGTTGATAAGGAAAGTGCTTCACAACTGGATTATGTTAGTAATGTGTCTAAGGTAAGAAAAGAGTATAGAACTTTGTCAAACTTATATTGTTAATTATTACACATATAGTCATTTTCAGATGATAAAATATACAGGTGTAGTAAATCTTAAGACTACTTTCAAGCATACAGATCTTTCAGTTTTACTCTTAGTAGAGAGGTACTGTACGTATTTTTAACCAGAAACTCATTCTTAGAATTGCACTATAAATTTTGAAGGTAAGGCACTTTTTACTGTTTATGGATTCATATTTCTGGATGATACATGACTGAGTTTTTTTGTCAATTTATCAAATAAGTAAATTTACCTGTTCATCCCGTGCTGATATAATTGCTTTCTTTTCTGTTGTGTTTTACTAATTATTGTTTAGGTGAAAAATTGGCTCTGATTCAATGTATATTGCACACATTACTATCATAAGTGGTTTGGAGACACTGCAGTCTGTGAAGTTGGGTTTGAAAATATAACTGTGGGTTCACTTACTTAGAATGTTTCACTTTGACCTCTTACAAGCAACTCTGGCTCTGAAGCTAGGTACACAGCTCACTGAGTGTGTGTGCATGATGTGTTGTTAAGCTGCAACTGACAATTCTAATAGGGCTTTCAAGGTGAGTGAGATATTGAAGGAGTGGTTTAGCTAGTTCTTTCCCACCGTAATGAGTTTCCATGGCTGAGCAGTGATTCAAACCCAGATTTCCCAGGCCCGTCGCTCTGTCCACTACACTACACAGTACCAGTCACTGAGTATATTCTTTCAAATGAACTGTCCTCATAAGTTAGGGCTCTTCGATTTACAAATAATATGTCAATGATAAGTCATAGCAGGCTTTCCTCCAGTATTTATGCATCGAAACACTCATGTGCAATTTTTTTTCAGGAGGTCCCAATCATCTGCATAGCTCAGGTGTTTGGTTCAGTGGATGGAGACCAGAGTGTATTATCACCTATCAGCCTTGTAGTTGTTTTAGATCAGAGGTGTCAAACTCAATTTCATCATGGGCGGCATCGGTATTATAGTTGCCCTCAAAGGGCCGGTTGTATCTGTAAGACTATATAAATGTATCTACACTTTATCATAATAAATATAATCCTCCTCATTCGATTATTACTGGTTTTAGTAATAACGTAAGTAAAAACTAGCTCTGAAAGTAAAGGTCTATGATCAAAGTCTAGAAATTATGGCAAGCAGATATTCAAGTGTACAACTATTGTACAATTTATTGAAAAGTGAGTTTTAGTAACACCTGTTGACACCCACTCCACAGCCCCACCCGTGTTTGTTTGTTTTGTTAATTATTCATGGAAGTCTCCCACCTTTCCCTCGTGCTTGCCACGGCCCTCGGCCCTCGTTATCACCTGGCTCCTTACTCGCTTCCGTAGCCGATTCGGGAGAGGAGGCGGAGATGGTTGCTGCTAGGCTACGCCATCAAACAGTCCTCGCCAGGAGCCATAAGAATGGGAGTGGGCAATAGTGAGCACTACATTTCCCAAAGCGCTGTACGCCACCCAAGCGGCTGCACTTTCTGACTCTTTGCTGCTTGGAATGCTGGGATTAGAAGTCCTGCTGGGTGGATTCCCAGCATCCTTGAGGAGCATTATGGGTGACCAAGTAAGCGCCTGCATATTGTATACTGCACAGTGGCAGGCAACACTGTGAGGGCCACATGAAACAGCCTGGCGGGCCAGATTCGGTCCACAGGCCTTGCGTTTGACACATGTGTTGTAGATACTAGCAAAGATGAGTAGTATACTTCCTTATCCAATTGCTAGGAACTAGGACTTCACTTCCTGCTCTTGCAGTAGGTTTTTTTTTTTTTTGGGGTCCCCAGTAACCTGTTCCAGACAGTTATGAGCAACTTTTTGGGTCATGGGGGTATAGCACATAAAACAGGATTGCCAATTCTGATGAAAACAGTGGGATCCGACAGGCTTACACCACTGCGTCCTGGCCACTTAGTTTTCTTAGTTTCTCGAAAGAGCTAAGGAATATCTGACTTCCAAAAGGATAGTTGTGGGTGTGTTTACATTTTCCTTCTGGATTAATTTTTTTATTTGGTATTTTTTTATATTGCACTGAAATTAAACATGCTTGTATTGATGAACTGTACCTAATCTGAAGAGACAAGAACTGAAAAATGTTGCAGAAGATGGTGCTCAAGAGGAGTGGTCTAGAGCCTACTTTACTGATAGAAGAACCAGAACACCCTAGGGAGTGGGATCATATTTACCAGGAAGAGTCCTGCAGTGGGGTTCTGGTGCAGCTTAGGGTCCCAAAGGGAGAAGGCACGAAGTGGGAAAATCCCAAAGTTTCACCTAAACCTTCCTATTGGGGGGGAACGTGAGACAAGGGAAGCAACAAAGGCAAGGCAGGTTGATACAGCCGAGGGTGAAGGCTTGTGCAAAAGAGGAAACCAAGATCCATAGAGGAGAGAAGGACTGGGGAGATCGAGTACCTGAGACAAGCACCTGGTGGTGCTTCCTTGTTTCTCTTCATTGTGAACATATTGCCCTTGCCATGCAAGGTGTGTGGAGGGGGCAAGATAACCTAAGACTGAGTATGAGTGGAAAAGAAGAAGGACAACAGTTGGTAAGAGGGATCAACCAACCTACTAGGACAGAAGGTTCTGAGACGGTAACTGAAGATGATAGACAACTGTGAAAGGAACTGGATAAGTTGTTGAGAGTTCTCATCCTCCTGTTTATTTATTTATTTATTTATTTATTTATTTTATTTATTAAATTTATATCCCGCCCATCTAGACAACGTCTACTCTGGGCGGCTTACATTAAAAATAATAAAAACAATTAGAACAACAATTTAAATCAATAATACTGGTATCATTCAAGATGGAGAAAAGAAAATCAAGTATTGACAGGAGGGAAGGCCTGCCTAAAGAGCCAGGTCTTTAGTTGGCTCTTAAAAACATGTTTCACATGTTCCAGCATCTCTGAGTTGTTGGAAACAAAGTACCTGCTTTGTTGTCCATGGAGTCTCACATGAGGGAAGGACCATTTCCACTCACAGGGGTTTGGGTGGGAGTGGAGAGGAATATCTTTCCTTGAGTTGAAAACTCCAAAGACAATGGAACATCTATTGTTTTCAGCAGCTCTAATTGTGAATGGTAGGTAATGTGGTTTCTTACCTATGTACTTGAAGACAGTAGGCGTATGTCTTATCAGCTTGTGCACCTCCTGGACTTTTTTTCAAGGGTCTAGTAAATGTAGTCAAGAAAAGCAAAGTAACACATTGGCCAAAATCAAGTTCAAGAAAAAAAATGTATTTAAGGCAGTTGTGCAGTTTCCTGTGCGTTCAGACATGTCAGTGGCTGTGCGATCAGTTGTGCTGTCCAGGGAAGGCTAAATGTGCATGGGAGGCAGCTGTTTTCCCTTGTGGAATTGGCCTTATGCTGAATCACTTCACTAGATATTCCCAGTTAAGCAGTGATAATACAGCTTCCTCACCGTGTAAGAATGGTGATTATATCTCTTTTTCTTTCTCTGTTTTTTGTCCTGTTCAGCTACTTCTAAGTGTATTTTTAAACCATTAATTCTACTTCCTAAGACTGTGTATTCCGTTGTTCGGTTGGGGTTCTATTAAATTAACACACTAATTGTTTTATGATCCAAAGAAACCTTGGGGAAAGGAAAAAGTGTTTCCTATTTCAAATTCATTCAGTTTCCCTTTGTAATTTTTTTTTTATGCTGGTAGATGACATGTAGTGGATTGTTCCTCATCTTTTTCAAACTCTTTACTAATGAATTGCTCAGATATTTCCCAGTTAATGCACAGATTGAATAGCAGAATGGCTCCATTTTAGCCTGTGTTCTTATGGAATTGGTAAGTGTGCTTCTGGACATGCAGTGTGATATGACACAAATTTGTGTGTATATTTAAATCAATAGGTCACTTCATTGTGTTTGCATTTACAAAAAGAATCAGACATTCTAACTTTTTTTGAAACCTGTCCTTATAAGATCGAAATATTTAATATTTACAAAACCTCAACTAAGAGATAATGTGTGCATGGTTCTTTTGCTTCCAAGCTAATAACGTATCTCTCCTATCTCTTTTGTCTTTAAGTCATGGCTTCTTATTGTGCAGCAGACAGAACAGCTTAGCAGGATCATGAAGACACATGCAGAAGACCTTAATGCTGGTCCATTACATAGGCTCACAGTGATGATCAAAGACAAGCAGCAGATAAAGAAAAGTTACATTGGTGTTCATCAGCAAATTGAGGCAGAAATGTTCAGGGTATGTTATTCAATCCATCTCCTAGTTGCTTAGTTGACTGCATATGTCCAGCTAACTAAAATGGGTATTTCTGAGGGTAAAATCTTGCTTGTCTCCTGAATAGCAGCAGAGAAGCATTTCAGAGAATAGGGGCCACCACAGAGAATACTTGTCTCTATGTTGCTGTCAAATAGTGCTCTATAAGTTGTGGCACAATCCATGGAGCACCATGAAGACCCCAAAGGTCTAATGTACCAGGGAAGATGGGCCTTGAAGTAACCTGCTTTGTTCAGGATTTTATAGCATAAGCATTAACATGGCTTGGTGGCATATCAGAGACTAGTGGGATGTTTGATGTGGCCATGGCGACACATGGCTTAGTTGCATCCTGTTTGGATTGTTGTAATACACTCTAAGTGGGGCTGCATTTGGAAAATGTTCGGAAACTTCAGCAGGTCCAAAATGTTGCTGCCAGATCGTTAACTAAAACTGATTACGGAGATCACATGACTACAATATCTTCACTTGCTGCTAATCTGTTTCGGGGCAAAGTGCTGGTTTTGACCTATACAGCCCTAAACAACTTGGGCTCATGCTACCTGAAAGATAACACCTGTCTTTATGAGCCCGCCCTGGTTTTAAAATAGTCCTGGGAGATTTTCTCCTGCTCTTGCTACCATCACAGGTGTGTTTGGTGTGGACAGAAGAGAGGCTCTGATCATTTAGGGGGTGGGTGTTTCAGGCGGGCAAACACCTTTCCCTTCAGGCAAGCCTTTCTCCAGTGACTAGCTGTCCAAGAGGGGCTTCCTTAAAAACAGGGCAGTAGTTTATATATATATAGTTAAAAACAACACAGCAGGGCAAGGTTAGATGTCATATGCCAGTGTCAGATTCATGCAAGCCCACTCCCTCGTTTTCACACATCAGGACCTTCCCTTCAGAAAGCACAGACTCCTTCTTTACTTCTACAGGTTAATTCAATGGAACAACTGAAGTTACTTTCTCCTCAGTTACATAGCTCAAGCCTCGGATTCCTTCTCCTGGTTTCTATGTTTCTCCTTTAACACATTCCAACTCATTAACAACAGGATTAATTAGACAGTCAACTGGTAATAACATATCTGGAACAAACGGAGTGGATGTCACTTCTGCAGGCTTATAAGTGCATCCTATGTTGGGCTCCCATACTCTCATTTGTGAGTCTTTTTGGACCCGGGGAGGGGGGGGGGGAAGAATCTGCACATCCCAGGATTGATCCCAAGGGAAGGTAGACATTTTTTATTCTCCCGGTTATTCACCTCTCTCTGGAATCTTTCCCTTTCTCTTTTTCTAGCTTTTTTTCCTGCTCTTTCTCCCCAATATGTGGGCTTTCTTACTTGCCTTTATCTCTACTCCTCCTTGGCTACCTCTTTAGGCACCTTCAGAAGACCCATTCACCTGTCCATGGATCTTTGTTAAATACCTTGACCCAATTCTCTTTTCTCCTTCGGCTCCTCAGCTAGCCAGTTTTCCTCAGAGAGTGCTTCTCTCTTCCCCTCACCCTCTTTTATAGCCTCTTCTCTTCCTGCCTGAATTGCTCCCCCTAGTGGACTCTCACTTCCTGGGTTTTCTGCATCTTCTACACTTGAAATGACATCTCCCACCATTCTGTCTGTTGTGTCTTTCACAGCTGTTGTCGCTCTGTCTGTCAATTTATCTTATCTCCTTCTCTCCCACAGCCAATCCAAAAAGATGTGTTTTTACTCCTTTGTGAAAAATCAGTCAGAGTGGAAACAGAGAGCAACTCTGAAGAGAGTGTATTCCATGGTCTTAGAGCCATACAAGAGAAGGCCCTCTCTTGTGTACTTGTTAGGCAGGCCTCTGAAATTGTTAGTATTTCTAAGAGTATTTCTCCTGAATATCTCACTTCCAGACAGGCTTATAATGGGAAAGGCAGTGCGTTATAGATAGCTAGGCCCCATGCGAATTAGAGCTTTAAAGGTTAAAACCAACACCTTGAATCAGGCCCAGTAAGCAATTATCAACAGATTCAGGTCTTTAAGTAGCAGGCTCATATGACTGCAATACTGTGGATCAGTTAGCAACCTAGTTGCCCCATTTTGCAGCAACTGAAGATCCTGGACCCTCTTCAAGGGTAGACCCACATAGAGTGCACTATAGTAGTCAAGAGGTGATGTAACGAAGGCATGGATGACACTTGATAAGTCAGGCCAACACAGGAAAGGCTGTAGCTGACTCACTAAGTGGACTTCTTCAGAGGCACCCGTTGTTACCACTGGCACGTGGGAAACCAGAGATTGTGCAGAGTAGAGGAGAAGCACAGTCCCTTCTATAACATGTTGAATCGCCATTCTGGAGTCTGACTTTCTGCTCACCAGCAGCACCTCCATTTTGTCAGGATTTAATTCCAGCTTGTTCATCATCATCCAGCCCATTATTGTGCTCAGGAACTGTTCAAGGGTCCTTACTGCTTCCTTGGTGTTGAGTGACAGGGTGCAGTATTACTGGGTGTCATCCATATATTGATGTCACCTCACTCCAATGACCTCTCCCGCCAGCTTCATATAGATGTTAAATAACATAGGGAATGAGGTGGAGACGTACCAAAGGCCACGGTGTTAAACCATGCTCCCCAAACACCACCTTTTGCATACATTCTGATAGGAGGAATCAGCCCCAACGTAACACAGAACCAATACCTAACCAGGAGATCCAACAGATTACCATGGTCAGTGGTATCAAATGCTGCAGAAAGGTCCAGGAAAATAAAATAACATCTAAAATAACTTTCTCATGAGTTTTTATCTCAAAAACATGATCCAGATGCTGCACCGTGAAGGCTGCCAAAAGACTTCCCTTTTGTAGTGCTCCACAACTGAGTGTAACATTTGCATACCAGTTACTGTGCAGTTCAGCCCAGTTATATCAGTTGTTGCTGTGTACTTGTACCTTGTTTCTGATGTGTTTCTTCTTGTTCAAGTCAAGTCCCTTGGTATTTTTTCTGTTTACTCTTTATCAATAGGTTACAAAAACAGAATTGGAAAAATTAAAATGTAGTTATAGACAATTAATTAAGGAAGTAAATTCTGCCAAAGAGAAGTACAAAGAAGCTGTGTCTAAAGGTAGGTTTATTTATATTTATTACTTGTGCTTGTTGCTTATATTTACCAAACGTCTCTAAAGCAAAGTCTAAATCAATTGTACAGATTTAAAATAAATGAGTAAATAGTTCTATAATAAAAAACCCCCAAAGTAACCAAAAAAGCCCCTTCCTAATGATAAATAATAGAATTGCTTGAATCTGCCATGACCCTTGCATGGTGTACTCAGAACAGTGTACACCAAATCTTTGCAGTCATAGTTAAAAGGAGAAAGTTTTCGTTAAATAATCCAGATCCATGTTGTTTTGAGCCTTATCCTATCCCATAGCCAACAACTGACAGCTTTTTCTATCTTGTATCTACAGTTCTGCTTTATTGGACTTTCTTTAGGCCAGTCAATTGGAACTAAAGAATAGTAAGTAGAAGTTAAATAGATACCAGCACAATCTAGTAAACTCTTGCACATTCCACAAAGTGCTCACAGAAGAGTTCATACTATGTTATAGCTGGGGAAATTACAGTAGCTCTCTTACTTCTGAATCCACAAGAGTTTGCATAGCAACTTTTCCATAATCTTTAATTCAAACAGGAAAACCTCTTTCAGTTGGATTATCTGCACTCTAGCCTTTAGCATGAAGTGTAAATCACCCTTTTTTGAGAGGACAGTAACATTTCCATGCGGAAGGGTACCCTTGGATTATAACCTACAGTCTTGTGGTCTTCTCTGAAGTTAATTTTCACAGGATTCCTGTATAATATGTTTTTTTTTTTTCCTGTCCTCTGTTTCCTTATCTCCTGAGCAACTTCTCACTCTACACGTCCTCCTTTATGCAGGCTTATATATCATTTTGATTTCCATGGAATTGAGCTTTCATATTTCTTGCTAAATTGTGAAGAGTCTGTTGGTGACTATCTCATTCCTGCAGCAATTTAGATATTGGGGAATATTCCATGATGTTTGTGAAGACTGTCCTGTATTACAAATTTAGGAGTTCAGGGCTTGCAGCAAATCTTCTGAGCTATTTCCTTGGAAGTTGGATTTAACTATTCCCAAGAACTCATGGATTGATTGCTACCACCAACCAACTCAGGGAGAAGGATTAGACCTCTTATCCTGTGACATAGCCCCAAACTACTTCTGTTTCTGTGGAAGAAGAGATTGCATTCTTAAATTGTAAAATCCATCTGGAATCCCTCAGATGTAGGATTCCTTCATAGATTACTTTGTAGTCTTAAGCATGTGCAAACAGGCCTTCCTCTTTAAAGCAAAGTGTGTTCCTTATATACCACCCCATAATGCTTCAAGCTCTCTCTCTGGGTGGTTTACAATTTAATTATGCAGGCTACATCTCTCTCCCCCCCCACCCCCGGCAAATTGAGGACTCAATTTACCAACTTTGGAAGGATGGAAGGTTCAGTTAACCTTGAGCTGGCTACTTAAGTCTAGGATCAAACTCAGGTTGTGAGCAGAGTCTTGACTTGCAGAAGTGCAGTTTAACCACTGTGCCAGGAAGCTCCTACCACAGAAGGCTCCTACTATGAGGCTTCATGCCACAAAAGGCATCTCATTGTTACTATATCTTTTCTTAACAAAAGAAAATACATCGGATCTTAGATTGTTGGATGTTGTAAGTATAGTATAATAACACAGTGAATCCTCTCCTTGAGTACATTATTGGATTTACAGAAAATAAAATTCAGCTGGAAAGAATCCCCAAGTAGTGGCCAGAATCCAGCTGGCAATTTATATTTGTGTAAGTGAAAGAACATTACTCACAGCAGCATATTGCCTCTAATTAAGAAGGTGCTGGTTTTGCTCCTGGGCATGTGCCTGATTACATGATAAGGCAGTGACCCAGGATTGCAACCAATGTCTCCTTAATTGGAGGCAATTTGCTGCTGTGATTTACACCATTTCATTTATGCAAGTTTAAATCACCAGTTGGATTTTGGCCACTGAAACAAAACATATAAACTGACTGCATTTGAGCTAAATGTCCTAGCTACTCTCAAACATCTGTAGATCTTGGCTCTTAGTTCTTCAAGAAGCAAAGATGTCTCTGGTCTTTCTGTTATCCCTGGCTATAGAAGAAGGAAGATTAATGGTCTCAATAGCCATGAATCTTCCCTCTTCTACAGCCAGGGAAAAGAGAGAAAAGAAAAGGAAGCCCTAATGTCTTATCACTTCCTCTAGAACAGTGGTTCCTAACCTTGGGTGACCCAGGTGTTCTTGGACTGCGATTCACAGAAGCCTTCACCACCAGCTGTGCTGCCCGGGGTTTCTGGGAGGTACAACCCAAGAACACCTGGGTTTCCCAAGGTTGGAAACCACTGGTCTAGAATCCTGAAACCTCACTTTCTTTGCTTTCTTTGGGCTGATCTTTATGATTTTATCTCCTTGTAGATGTAGAGCTACTATTACCATAAATTAACTATCCATTATTTCACCACAACATGAACAAACAGCTGCCTGAGGCATTGCAAATTCGAAACATGTAGGTAGTAGTTTGGATTTAAAACTCTGAATACATTTGAAAGTAAAAACTAGGGCAGACCTACTAAATCAATGGCATTTATGTAAAAATTGGCCAATGTACCCTCTAATTTTCAGCCCCGCTGGGTGAGGATCCCTCCCCCCTCCCCCCCCCTCTCTCTCAACTTCTCTTCTGTGTGCACGGGTGCAACTCTGCCCTCCCTGCATGCGGGGTTCCATCGCAACTGGAACTAAATGGGCTGCGTGGAGGAGAAGGAAAGCTGCACAAAGGGAAGTAGAGTCACGCAACTTAGAGGGATCCTTGATATTGGCCCACCATTCAGCAGTTGATTCAGTAGGCCCACTTTAGTTGGGACAATCAGTTGGACTTAGATGTACAGAAAAATAAATGTAATGTAGTACCCAACATGACGCTTGCTTTGGAAGAAACCGCTTCCTTAACTTGCAGTCCCCATGCACTCTAAAAACTTGTCCCAGAAAGCCCCAAACCATCTGGAACAGATTTTCAACACCCTGGATGGCTGCAGGGGAAGGAAGAAAGCACTAAGCCTGACTATTTGGATGGATTTAGCCTGACAGCTCCCTCAGTGTAATAGACCGTTTATCCTTTTTATCCTAGCTACTAAGAATTCAAACTATGATACCAGTGTTCTTGACCTATGAAAACAAGTTATAATGCTGTCATCTGAGTGTGATCTGAGTGTGTAAAATACTATTTAATATGCGAAATCAAAATTATTTTGTTTCCAAATTAAGGGCTGTGCTGGTGAAATGTGTTGAAAAAGGATTATTTTTAGAACAACTTGAAATGCAGCAGTGCATTAATAAAATATTAAGTTGATATGATTATTCTAATTGTTTCCCAGTCAATTAATCCAGAAATACTATTTATTCTGATTCAGAATCTTTTAGTATTAGTAAAAGGTGAACCGTATCAGTGTTGTGAACTGTGTGTATTTACGTATATAAGGATTGTACAAAGTGATCAGTATGAAATAGATTACTAAATAACAGAAGATGAAATGCCAGGGTGTTTGCGGTAGCCAAGAGCTTGTATACACAGTTAAAACTAGTGCACCAGCTATCCTTGTATCTTGAGATGTCTGATGTGGCCAGGGTAATAGATGCCTTGCTTACATCCCATTAGGATTACTATAATGTGCTCTATGTGGGGTTGCCTTTGGAAAATATTCAGAAATGTCACTTGAATCAGGATGCTACACCTAGACTACTACTAACTGCACAACTGAATTCCTTGTGAAAACAGGTTCATGAGCTACTGGTCCATTGTTCGGAATAATTCTAAGTTTTTGGTTTGACTCACGAAGGCCTGAATTCCCAGACTTGGATCCAGGCTATCAGAAGGGTTGCATCACTCCATATGTGCCTCCCCAGGTTTTAAGATCTTTAGAGGAGGCCTTTCTCTCAGTGTCACTGACCAAAAGCAGGATGCCTAGTGAGGCCACAAGAGAGCGCTTTCTCCGTGGCTACTCCCAAGCCTGTGGAGCTTCTTTTCACTGGAGGCCAAGCTGGCCCTTCCCTGCTGTTCTTTTACTTTTAGGCAAAGACTTTACTCTTCTCAGGCAGGTTTTTAGTAAGCAACTGGCTGCAGGGAAAATACTTTTAATGGGAGCTGCTATACATTTTACCTTTTAAAATGTACTTTTAATCGTCTAAAATAGTGTTTATTCAGTAACTTTCTTATGAATATAATGATTTTAATATTGTAATTTACTGTAATTTTAATTGTTTTAATATTTGTCTTTTAAATAATTTGTTCAGCCCTTCATTTGGGGTCCCTTTATTGGGAGAAAGGCAAGATATACTGTACATAAATGAATAAACATCCATTTGTATCCATATGCTGGTGGAATGGCACCTACCAGTAGAGCATATTTTTTCTTATACCCGAAGCCCCCTCCATGTGTGTCTCTCCCGCTCCCCACACCTAGCAGACTTTGGAAACACTTAAGGAGCTATAGTGGGAGGACTGAAAAGACTGAAAATATATACTGTGGAAGAAAAATTGCACTTCCTGTGGTGAGAACCCAGCTTTTTCTCAGCCTTCTCCAGTTGCCTTGAGTGTGAATTGGTTCAGTTGCATTGGCCAGTATCCCAGTGCTTCTCTGTTATCCAACTTATGCCCATGGTCCTGGGCCTTTATTAATCATAGCCCCCACCAACTGAACCGAGAAATAGGAAAAAAAAATGAGAATCACATGTCTAGTTTGTTATTGTTAGCTTAATCAAATATATTCTTTTTTTAAATGAAAAACTAATCAAATGATGATGATCAGATTTTTAACAAGTAAAAAAAAGTATCTCCATTTAAGATACAAATGTATGTCCTTCAAAAATTGGATCTAAGCTGCTAACTGAAGTTTAAGTTGCTTGCACCTTTTTATGCTGAAAGGTTTAAAGCAGCGGTCCCCAACCTTTTTAACCCCGCGGACCAGCTGGGGAAGGCGAGGCACCCTCCTGCGCTCGTGCGCATGCGCAAAGGAGCGTGCACTCTCTCGTGCGGGTGCTCATGCACTTGTGCGTGTGCGCAAAGGAGCAGGGGTGCTCGTGCGGGCGTGCAGGCACTTGTGCGCTTGCGCAAAGGGCGGTGCAGCGGGTGCGCTCGTGCGCATGCGCAAAGGGTGGCGCGGCGCTCAAGGGGCACTTGTGCGCATGAGTAAAGGGGTGGGGGAGCGCTCATGTGGGCGCAGGCGCGTGCGCACAGGCGCAAACGGGCTGTGCGGGGGGAGTGCATGCGGGGGTGGGGGGAGGTCTGTCTCCGCGTCCCGGTCCGGCTCAGGCCACGGACCGGCACCGGGCCGCAGACCGGGGGTTGGGAACCTCTGGTTTAAAGCACTGTGATGATTGATGTGGACTTGAACTGTGATGGCCCAGAAAAAATATTACAGAAAAACAGTTTTCCTCCTAGGGGATTTCAGTTTTTTCAGTGTGTTGTACTGGCATGCTCTCTGTACATGAATTATGCTAACATATCTGTGTAGATCCCCTATCACCATGGAAAACCCTTGCCAGAAAGTGCTTTGTGAAGTGATTATGGTAATGTGCCCATTGGAACAAATCACAATATTGAACCAAGGTATTCTGGGGCAAAGAAGCAGAGGCTCTTCTCTTTTTGAAAATACAGAAGACAGCAATCATTTGAATCTGTTTTTAGCACTAATTGGAACTGGTGGAGCCTGGGGAAGGCAAAGAGCAGAAGAAATTGAAATGAAGGGCTATAACAATTGACTTAAGAACTTGAGGCTCTCATTAGGTTAATAGCTTGCACTAGGCTTCAGATATGCAAATATATGCAGCCTGAAGAAGAAAGCAACTAGCTTCTTAGCCTTGTGTTTCTCAGTTAGCAGGCACCCCATACCACATGGTAAACTGCTTTTGAATAAAGGTGACCTTAGGTGTACCTAAGTTTCTATTTGGATTCCAGTCAGTGCAAATAATTAGCTTGAGAAAGGGATAGAAAGATGAATAGAACTAATAAGAGTGCAGTTCTTCAGAGTTAAGCATTTTAAAAGCCTCTTGAATTCAATGGGAAGAGTTAATTCACAGTCATACCTGTAAGGTTGACATTAGTGGGAGTTAAAATAGTTAGGTTTGCTTCCACCTTGCCCAGATTCTATTGATTGCTGCCTTGCATAGTTTCAGATTTTCTCCTATTGTTTTTCCTCCAGGAAAGGAGACTGAAAAAGCCAAAGATCGTTATGACAAAGCTACTATGAAGCTCCACATGTTGCACAATCAATATGTGTTGGCGCTAAAAGGAGCACAGTTACACCAGCACCAGTATTACGATGCTACACTCCCTCTGTTCCTTGACTCATTACAGAAGATGCAAGAAGAGATGATTAAAGCACTGTAAGACATCCTTAGTTTGTTTTGCAAATGCATGACTGGCTAACCTAATGAAATAAAGCTGCACTTTAGTGTCCTGGAATGGTACAGATAGCTGTTCGCAGCTGTTCTCGAAATTTTACTTTGAAAAACAGGGAAGCATAAATGCAAAGTGGTTCTCAAGCTTTGCCTTCCATGTGTTTTCTACTTCAGCTCCCAGAATGCCTCACCATTAGCTACGCCAATGGTGGTGCCAGAGAACTGAAGTCCCAAATATCCAGCAAGGCAAAGGTTGAGAATCGACCTTCAGATTCTTGAGAACTCTCTCTATGATTTAGGATTAGACATGGGGGCTTCGTATTCATATACAAGTACGAAGCCCGCCAGCACAGGTGGCTGGTCCGATTACCACCCACCCCCAGAACCTGCCGGACCACTTACTGCACGGCATGCAGCATGCATGGCCAGTGTCCTCCCCTGTGCCCCAGTTGCAGCAGTAGCCTGGTTTCCGCAGCCCCGCCTCCCTGCTTGCACATCCCTGATTTGTCAGATATTCATTGCTTCATATTCTTGGGGTCCAGAGACTCCAACAAATACGAAGCAACGACTATAACCCTTTTATATTTGTCCCTTCGTTCCCTATCTGCTTATGCCCCCACGGATCAGCTGTTCCTTGGGGGCATAAGCAGAGAGGGATTTTCCCTTCAGGCGGCTTGCTAAACCTTGCCCGAAGGGAATCCCACCCCCAGGGCTGGGGGATGGCTTGGTTCCCCTTTCCTCCTCTTCCTCTGCCTTCGCGGCATAAGAAGAGGAGGTAAGGGATCAAAGGGATCCCCCAGCTATCGCTTTGATCCCTGCTTTCCCTCCTCTTGCTATGGCCCGCGGGGCATAGCAAGAAGAGGGGAAAAGCGATCTCTCAGCCGCTGCAGGATCACTTTGATCCCTGCTTTCCCTCCTCCTGCTACGCCCCACAGGGCTTAGCAAGAGGAGGGAAAAGGGATCAAAGCGCTGCAGGATTTCAGATATTAGGTGCATGGCAACCAGAGATGGGTCTCATTTGGTGACAGTGCCTTTGTTGTGGAATGCTCAGTTCGCACCTTCTCTGTTTTTTTGGTACAAATTAAAGACAATTATAGTTTCCTGGTACTTTAATTAGCTTTTTTATTTCTCCTAGAGTTTTTTTCTTCATCATATTGTTCTTCTGTTTCTGTTATTCACTGCTGGTGGAGATTTCAGATTGTTTGAATGATAATTGTTGGGTTTTTTGTCCTTTGTAATGCTTGTGTTGAAAGCTTCATTTGAAAAGCAGCCTATCATTTAAAAATATATTTACTGCCTTCTGGGCTGCACTTGACTGTTTCGTTTATGTATATGGGTTTTTGGATAGATATAATTTCTTTATCCCCTTCTTGTTCTGTCTTCTATTTGGCAACATATAGGTTCTTTCAATGGAAATGGAAATGAAGTAAAGTTTTTGAATTGTTTTTTTTTAAAATAAAACTGCTTCCGTAGATATTCTATAATCAGGTTCCTTTTTCTTCAAGCAATTGCTGAAATATTAATAGGTCTTTTGGGACTAACACAGTAGCATTCTTTAAAGTTTGTGGTAAATTATTAAATTAGAGCCTATATTTGCCATTCCCGAAGCAACTGACCTTGTTCTTTATTTTATTAATTCTCCTCTTTTCTCATTTTGCCAACAGAAAGTACTGCTGCTTCTCTTAGCCTAAAATTGTACCTTTATGCCTTTACCTGTATGGTGCTTTGGATTCTCTAGGGAGCAATTGGCAAAATGTAAATCTTCTGTTTGCATATCAAACTTGCTTAGAAGAATGAGGAAGAAAGAAAGCCAGATATATGGCATCACACAAATGTTATCACTTGAGATTCTAATTTGGTTCTCCAGGCTGTACCTACTAGTTTATGTGGTATAGCATATGAGAGTGGGAAGGCCTGTCCTAACTTTGCTCAGATTTAATGTATTGCGTATTTACCACATAGTTGATTCAGGGTAATAGATTTCTTCCTCCACCCAAAAGAAAATACTGTACTTTGAAAATGGTTTGTGCATTAGAGAATATTCTGAAGCATGCCGAGTGCAATTTGGTTCCTTGGCTTGTGTTTTTATCATGTCATCCTGCTCAGATGAATCTAAAGAATGTTTTCTCAAAGAGAAAGAATGTTCTTCATAGCCTTTTGTAATAAATAGGTTAGATTATACTGGATAAATGTCTACTAGCAGGAAGGATGAGTAAAGGGATTGCATTTTTGTCCATTTTTCTCTTCAGTGTAACATCAGGTAGAGAGGAGACTAGAACTATAGTTTACTTCTTTTCTCTATTACCCTTCCTCTGTGGTTTGAGAACAAAATGGAGCAGCTGTAGTAGGGTAGATTTTGCAAACTTATTCCCATGTACAGTCCAGTAGAAAGAGAGGGATGAATGTAAGGGAAGTTGCTTGGGTTTCAAAGAGCTCTTTCTTTCATGGCTTACCTGCTTTCAAAATAATAATACAGGCAGTAATTGTTGGAAGGATCTTCCAGGACATTACTTCTTTTACACTTCTCCTGGTGGGTACCCAGTAGAAGCATTCTGGAAGCAAGAGTAGACTGTAACTATTCCTTTCATTTACTGTCTCTCACTGTCCTGTTGCCTTCCCCTCCCATAAAGATTCTGTCATTTCATGTCTCCTCCTGTCATTCCTTTCTCTAACCCTCAAACTGTTAACATCTCTTTCTTGACAGTGGGCTAAACTCCTCCTCTCTATGCCATGTGCTCAGGCTTTGAGACATAGTCTTCTATCTACTTTAGGATAGGCTTTTCTATCATGTCTTTTTCTATCATCAGGCCTTCCCTCCTGTCAGCACTTGACTCTTTTTTCTTTCTTGCTATTCATTTTCATTTATAGTTTTTGCACTATTTTGTTATTGATTATGTTATAATGTTTTTATGTCATTTTAATGTATATATGTTTGTTGGAAGCCGCCCAGAGTGGTAGAATATACCAGATGGGCGGGATATAAATCAAATAAATAATAATAATAATAATAATAATAATAATAATAATAATAATAATAATAATAATAATAATAATAATAATAATAATAATAATAATAATAATAATAATGTTTTTCTAAATAGACCTAGTAACTTTAGTAACTTAACTGAAAGCATAATCTTCTACCTGGTTTGTTCCAGAGAACAGAACAATAAGGGAAGTTTAAAATCTCACAGGAACACTGTTGCTGCTTACAGTAACTTGCAGATCTTCTAACACAGCTTCCCACAGACTTAATCTGAATCAAAACTTACAACAACAATATAAGGCTGCATATTAGAGATGGGGATATTTGTATTCAAATACGAATACCCCCGCACAGGTGGACATAACGAGGGTCTAGCCCCATGGGGCCAGACTGTCCACTCACCTTCTGCTGTTGCCATGGGCTCCACGCTCCCTTCCTATCGCACTGGAGCTCACTGTCTGCGAGCCACTCTTCGACCTGGCAGCGAGGCTCATCCTCGCACCTCTGGAGCCTGCGACAACAGTGGAAGGTGAGTGGATAGTCCAGCCCCAGGTGGCTGGACCCTTGTTATGTCCACCTGTGGACACCATCTCTACTGCATATCAATATAAGTAGGTTCAGTAATAAGCCCATGGTGAAAGTAAAATCCCAACCTTGTTGCCCTGATCAAGCTTGGAGGGAATGACTGAAATCCTATTGCTTAAATAGTAAATTACACTAGAGTAGAACCACTGAATCAGTGGAGATTTGGTGAGTCAACTCCTCCAAATTCCATTTATTCAAATAGACCTATTCTAGTTATGACTTTTGTGAGCAAAATGAGTTGCAACTAGAGTAGGCCCATTTAAATCAGTAGAAGTTACAGAGGAGTTGATGCATCACATCCCCATTGATTCAGTGGGCTTACTCTAGTGTGACCTACTACACCAAGAAGCAGGATTTCAGCCAATGTATTCCAGCATTCAGCAGAAACTAGATTTACACACTGCAGATAAGTGGGTCAGTTATAATACTATGTCTGCCCATTTTTAGAGGCAGGTCTGGCCTTTACATCAGTTTCAAAACAATTTCTCCTTAGAAAAGTATTTCAGATACTGTGAAGTACTCACAGATCTTAACATATATTTGAGTGAGATCTGGAAAAGTATGTGGTACATGCTAGGAGGAAGAAAGAATGGAAAATAACCACCCCACTTTTTGCATCCTGGAAGGAAACCAAGATTTGACCTACAGATTGTATTTGTTCCTATCTAAGAGTGAAAATGAGAGGAGTGAATTTTACTGCATAACTAACTTCGTTTGCTCTTGTTCAAAAGTTTATCTTTGTGGAGCCTAAGTGGGACTGACATTTTCCAGGTTTACAAATAATCTATTCTTTTTCAGAAAAGGAATTCTCGAGGAATACAACCAGATCACCAGTCTTGTGACAGAAGAAATAGTGAATGTTCATAAAGAAATCCAGACATCTGTTGAGCAGATAGACCCTTCTTCGGAGTATGATAGTTTCATAGAGGCTTATAGGTAAAATATTCAGAGTTGTTTTTCGTTTTACATTAAAGCTATAATCTGTGAAAAACAAATCTGTTCTAAATACTGTAACAGATAATTTGGTGGTGACTCAACTTCCATGAGTGACTGTTTAGGGTAGCAGCAAGGGTGATGGTATGGTTAAAATCATCTGACTGTTGTGAGAAGCCTCTTGATAGAAATGTTTCCTAAGGAACTAGTTTCTTCTTAGCCCTAAAGCCCAGTATTGTCCACTCTGATTGGGCCTGGCTCTCCAGAGTTTCAGGTAGCATTCTTTCTTGCCTGGAGATCCTATATTGTTTACTGGTCCTCCATCATTATACTGACTAGACCTAACCATACTTACTGTAGGTTCTCCAGCAAGAATGGAAAGCTGTTCTCGCCTGTAAGCACTGAACAGACCCTGTGTTAGAGAACTTTCCTGGGATTGGTGTGTAAGGCCGCAGTTTTCATTGCTGAAGCAAATGCAAGAGGATTTGGAAAATATGCCATTGTGAATAGAAGTAATGAAGTGATGGTTTACAGTAACTAGTATCTTGACTCCAGAGAAAGCCAGACTGTGATCCATTCTGGAAGGCTTCTGTGCCTGGATTTTGTCTGTAAAGCTGTAGCAGTTTCTGGAATAACCTTTAGATTCATTTTAGAGGGTGAATAAAAAGTTGGTGGAAAGAACTAAGAGAATAGAGGATGGAAGGGTTAAAAGAAGATGGAAGGAAAGAACAGAAGAGTAGAAAGTAGAAAGAAGAATGTATTGAACAGTAATATGGTTTAGCACAGTGGTCCCCAACCTTTTCCCAACCGTGGACCGGTTGGGGGGGGGGTCCGTGCATGCGCGGGCATGGCGTTCTTGCGGGTGGGTGTGGTGCACTTCCGTGGGGTTGTGGCACACTCGCGGTGGGTGCGGTGTGCTCACACGCATGCATGGGGTGTGCTCATGGGGGGGGGGGCGCTTGCGGGGGGGAGGAGGTCTGTGTCCACGGCCCGGTCCTGCCTAGGCCACGGACTGGTGCCAGGTCACGGACTGGGGGTTGGGGACCCCTGGTTTAGCAGAAACCTTTTACTTAGGTGAGAGAATATAGTGTGACCGTATAAGATAGGAGCCAGTTACAATGAAGATAATTTAACCGATTTTATATTGTAGCTGTCAGATAAACTGCCTTTATCTGCAAATGGCTAGAGTATAGGTTGTGCTTATTCCGGCAACACGAAAGCTTCATTACCTCACAGTGATAGTGTTCTTGTTAATGTGCTGCTTCAGATGTTCGGTTTATCTATGTCCCACTCCTACTCTCTCAGCTGTGTACAAACTGTAGTTGCAATAGCACCTGAAGTTGACTGTGTTTTGTTACTATGCAGACACTTTTTATACAATACAGTAATGTTGTTTACAAAAAGGATAATTTGTACTTTTATTTGAAGGAGTATTTGAGCATTGTGTAAAACCAAATATTTGCTTTGCCTTTATAAAGGACATCAGATGTTGAACAACAAGAAATAGAGTTTGATACATCTTTACTGGAGGAAAATGAAAATCTTCAAGCTAATGAGATTATGTGGAATAATCTGACAGCTGAAAGTTTGCAAGCTATGTAAGTTAATCTTAACCTCCTTCCCTTCCATTTTATATTAATGCCTCTTCTGTGATGAAGATGTATAAAGTAAGCAAATGAAATTATTCTGTGTACATTTGTATGGTATGCAAAATGTATGTTTATTCTAATATTTAGACTTGCAAGATGTCTGGGGTTTTTGTTGTCATTGGCCCAAATTCTTTTGTGTAGCTGTGGAGTAGCTGTAACTTTTGGAGGTGAATGGCTTGAAGTTAAGAAATACCTGAAGTCATTACTTGTACGCTGAGTCTCGTGATTCAATATGTAATAGGGAATATGTACAGAAATTTCATATATTTAGGCAGTTTGCTTCCAAATCCAGTTGCACTATGCCAGTGTAATTAGGCAAGAAAGAGAACCTGGGCCATTGTTAGCAAAGAATCTATAGAAGAGGGAGATGGACAAAGAAGTTACTGTAGGATGTCCTGAAAGCTTAGAGCAGGAGGGAATTGTAGTCCTGTGGGAGGAGAGTTCTTAATAATAGCTCACCTGTTGCCTACCTCTATAACTCTTTCACATAAAGCACAGAAAGGCCAGAGCTGGGTTTTGAGAAGTTCAGTGTGTCTCAGGGGGACATGTTAAAGCAGGTGGGAAGCAGGGGCAGAATATGCACGGATGGAACAGTGTAACTGGTTGACTAGTATCCTGCCTCATTGTAGAGTTGCTGTCTGTGAAAGTGATTGGTGACGTGTTAGTTTAGTTTTAAGAACAATCTGTGTGATGAGATGGAGTTTTTGTGTTAGATGTTAGTTTGTAGAAGTAGTTATTATTAGGTTAGAGTTGGCGTGGGGCCAACTCCAGAGGCTTGAGATGACGTTTGCCTCTCCAAAAGCTTGGAATCAGATTTGGATCATGAAGCTTGCAAGAGCACTCTGTTAGGGAAAACAAACCTTGGAGCCCAAGATAACAAGTTACACAGAGCCTCTTATCTGGTAGCTTCAAATCCTCCCCTTAATTAGCAGAGTAAAGATGCGGACGTGTGAGAAAATATACATGGAGAGAGTTCTGATAAGACTTATAACATTATATATTAGACTTGGTTAGACATATATACATGGCAATATATACATTGGCATAGACATCTCAGAACAACATAACACATGAAGTAAAGTGACCACCAGACTCACAACTGAGTGGTGGAGTGCTGTTCTCACACACTTGCTTAAATAGCTGAGAACAGCCTATCACTGCAGACCTAGCAGCTGAACGTGGTCGACAAGCATTACATAAACTTGTCCCATCTGTATGCTATCAGTCATCCATTGACTTGACGTTACAGGCATGACTTTGCATTCTCACTACAATATTAAATTTAACCCCTTGTTCACTTAAAGGAACAAATCCTGACAAGAAAACGCTGTGAGGTAGTTTGCTAAGAGCTATGCTGTCAGGAAGTACTGAAGTGTCCGTGTGAAGAAGCTGTGAAGTCTAATATACATGTTTTCTTGATGGACCTTGTGTAAAATCAAGTATCCATATATATACTGTATATATTAGTAAAGAGGTATATATGCTTAAAGTAGGAAATGAGAAGGGAAAAGAAAAAGTGTTCAGCCATCTGAAAAAAAAACTTGACAGACTGTAACTGGAAGTTTCATTCTATTTTTTTAATAAACATATTTTAAGTTGTTAAATACTGGTTATTATTTTGGAAATTAGCTGTCAGAAGCTACCGTAACACACATGCTGCTAGCTAGTGCTGGGATGTATAGTCAACATTGTGATACCAGAATGACATAGGGTGTGTGTGTGTTTCATAAAAAAATGTTCTTACAGTTTTTTTAGAAGGGCAATGTAATTCCAGCCCTTAGCTATGTCAGTTCTTAAGCAGAATTAGAAAGGGGACACTGGCTGTTTGCTGGGTTTGATAAATAGGATGGTCCAGGGGAAGAAGTTCCTATTTACAAGTTAAATGACAAGCTCAAACTTAGTGAAGGTTTTTTTTTGTTGGTGGGTGGGTTGTTTTGTGGCAGCCCACTCTGGATAGAGGAAGGTAGGAGTGTCTTGCTACAATAAGGATAAAGCAGGGAGGGGAATTAAAATAAATCAGAAGAGCATCTTTTGAAATACACAAATTAAAACAAGAAAGCGAGTTTTCCTGAGCCATCCTTACCCAATAGCATTATCCTCACTGAAAGAGCAAGCTAGGACACAGGATCAAAGCATACACTGAGTGCAAGTATAGACAGATGTAAGGACATGGGGAGCGTGGCGGAGAGTCTTGACCACTTATATACTCATGACCCATAAAAATACTGATGAAACCTAGCTTTATAGAACTTGGTAGTCTGTGTTGGTTCTCTTAGGAACAACAGCTGCACTAATTTTTCCAGTGAGCAAGTCTTACTGATTAATCTTGACTAGATGGGGGAAACTGGCTTGCAAACAGTCTTCTAAGCAGTCATGGCAGAGATTCTGCTAAGACACAAGTGAAAGACAAAAAATAATTTTTTTACAAAGAGGGAAATAAATATCTTGCAAAATAAGTGAGAGTCCACTGTTTAAGAATGATCAATTCTGACTTTTTAAAATATCCTTTTTATAACAGAGCAAGCTCATTGTAAAGGAATTACCCTTTTGATATCCATTATTGCTAGCCAAACACCACAATCTCTCATTCATTAGCTGTCATTTACTGAAGATTACTTCTCACTATTGGGTTATAGAAGATTTATTTAATGACTCTGAATGTTTCAGTTAATTTGCACTGCCCTCCCCAAAATGAGTCTTTGTAACTTTTAATTTTAGAGAATAAGAACATGTATTTGTAATTTTGAGCAGTCTGTAATTTATGGCACCACTAGACTGATGCCTTGCATTGTCCCTCTGCATGAAGAGGACCCACTTTCATTCAGGAAAGGGACTGCTCATTCTCTTACTATAAGGATTTAGGTGATCACATCCACTAAAAAACCATAGTAGAGGGCCAAGGATCTCATACAGAGGAGAGGCAGGATCTGTTATCAATCATCCCAGAGTGCAGAACACGTAACAATGGGCTCAAGCTACAAGAAGCCAGTTTTAGGCTGAATATCAGGAAAAATTTCTTAACTGTTAGAACAGTATGGCAATGGAACCAGTTACCTTCGGAGGTGGTGAGCGCTCCAGTGCTGGAGGCATTCAAGAGAATATTGGACAACCATCTGTCAGATCTGCTTTGACTTGGATTCCTGCATTGAGCAGGGGGTTGGATTTGATGGCCTTATAAATCCCTTTCAACTCAGTTATTCTACGATTCCACTGTTCTGTGTGAGTCCTGAGTAGAACCCCCCCCCCTGCAGCTCCTGTATGTAAGTGGAGTTGCTACCTATGCACAGCTCTGAATTCAGCCCTTAGTTCTCCTATATACCTGTATGTTGTGCTGCTGTTCATTAAAAATTAATAATTGCTCCCCTCCACAACCAGCCTCAGGGGTTCTACCCTCTTCTGTTACATTAAGAAAAGAAAAAGACACTGGGCACTCCTGCTTACTTCAAGCTAACGCTGTAAGTAAGGCCGTAATTAAACCCAAAAAGAAAAAAAGGTGTATTGTTTTCTGCAGTTCTTCGGTGTGAGGACTTCCGTTATTGCTGGTAGATTTTCATGATGAATTGTATAGAAAGAAAGGCAGTTAGAAAAGAATAACTACATTGTCCCACTAAAGTAATTTATTTTGTTTTACTTGATGTTGTTCTACACTGGAAGATTATTTGGGGTTCTTAAGGTAATTGATGGTGAGTGTACACTTAAATTAAACTAGATAGTTTGGGTGTGATAAATCTTGCTTCAGAGCTGTCAGTTGCCCCGGTGAATCTTGAGACTCTTCTAATCTTTATGGAAAGTTGTGAATGGTATTTCTTCCAGTGCATGCTTTATTTTCCTGGACTGCAGTTCAGAATTCATAGTCTTTTCAGGTTACTATAAACATTTCAGATATGCAGTATATTTTG
>JBAJHW010000080.1:0-125000 GCA_037013535.1 Intellagama lesueurii | reverse complement strand
GCCTGACAGCTGTTATGCTTCCTTGAAAAGGTGGACAATAAATTGGGCCAGAGCAACTGTTCCAAAAAATTTGAGGAAAACTTGCTAGGTGAAAAGCACAAGATTCCATTCATGTAGCCATTGTAAAGAATAAAGATTCTGCTAAAGGTCAAACTATACATTGCGTTAAGCAAACTTATAAAATACAACTTTAGTAGTCAAGGGCATCTGCAGAAATAATTTCGGAAAGGGGATCTATTAATGATATCTATTGACTTTAACCTACACTAACTGTAGATTCAATCCATGTAGATTTAAAGAAATAGCAAGTTTAGGAATCTGGGGAGGGGAAGCAACCTGCCTTGTGCCCCTTTGGACATCCAGGTTAACAGTATTGTCAGGATATTAGTAGAAAATGGCAAGAACTCAAGTTAGTATTTATGCCTGCATTAAGGCAGGGGATTTAACTTGGATTGGTGAATAGCCACTAATTATAGAATGCCCTACTGAATTCCTGGTATTGTGCCAGTAGCATGACACAGCATATGACTAGAAATTCAGTCAGGAACTCACTAATTAGAAGCTATTTGCTGTTGTTAGTTACACCATTGTACTTATCCATGTGCAAATATTCAGTGGAAGTATCTGTATAGTATGACATGCTTGCTATGTGTGACATCTATCTATCTATCTATCTATCTATCTATCTATCTATCTATCTATCTATCTATCTATCTATCTATCTATCTATCTATCTATCTATCATCTATCTATCTATAAGAAGTAAACATCAACTACTACCCTGTTTCCCCTAAAATAAGACCTAACCTGAAAATAAGCCCTAGTATGATTTTTCACGATGCTCGTAATATAAGCCCTACCCCAAAAATAAGTCCCAGTTAAGAGAAACCCCCACCCTCCACCACTGTGCAGCAACCAGAAGAAGATGACATGACTGTATTTGAATAAACATAGATTGTTGTACATGAAAAAAATAAAACATCCCCTGAAAATAAGCCCTAATGTGTTTTTTGGAGCAAAAATTAATATAAGACCCTGTCTTATTTTCGGGGAAACAGGGTAGTAGTGTGCCCATTACCATTAACCAAACTAATAATAATAATAAATAATAGTGTGCCGTCAAGTCAATTCTGATTAATTGCAACCCTTTCCAGGGTTTTCTGGGTAGAGAGTACTCAGATGTGGTTTACCATTCCCTTCTTCTAGGGGCATCCTAGGACTGTGCAGCTTGCCCAAGGCCACACAGGCCGACTCTTCTCCCAGGAGGCACAGTAGAACATCAAACTCCCAAACTCTGGCTCTACAGCTAGATGCCCAAATCATCGAGCTATCCAGCTAATATTAATCATGCTAACTGCTAGCAAAGGAGTGGAAAACATCAGCTATGCTATATTTTGGTATGTGGAACGTGGGAGAGGGGAAAACAATGCTTATGAACAAAGTGACCAGGTATGGAAAAGAAGAAGTGGTTCAGCAGAGCTCATTTGGAGAAACTGGCAAAATTCTAGAAGCAAGACAGACCAAACATGGCATCAAAAATAAATAACATTACAATAAATTATGTAATAAACATGGCTAGGAATGAAATAGAATACTTAGTTATTGTGTTTCTTAGAGGACTATTTGCATAGTTTGAAGCACATAATGTTAATGAAATAAGAGTATATCGATTATAAATTCTAATCTGCATATGTATACAGTTTTCAGAAAGTAAGTCTAATGCTGGCCAGTTTGGGGGTAGGGAGACACCCATGTAACACCTCAGTCCAGGTTGGAACGATGCTGCAAAGGTGTTGAACCTGTCTTCTATGCCAGTTTTCTGTGGGGTGGGAGACATTATTGCCAACACCCTGTAAATAGTCTGGACTGGGACAGTGTGCAGTTGCTTATGGCCAAAACCAACCTTTTTTTAAAAAAAGCGTGCTTAACAGAATGCATGATTGGATCCAAAAATACAATTATTTACAGTAAGTGAAGAAACAGATGTTTTTGTTTTGACAGTCTCCTATTTTCCCTTTCTCAGCTTTCTCTCACCTTCTCTCTCTGGACATACTCGATCGATTTCAAGAACATGAAATTATTTGCACACTGTTGTCTTCCAAAGAACAGAGAATGGAAATTTCTATATTCTTAGTAGCTCCTTTGCCATTTCTAAGAAGTGTACTTTGTTGTACAAATGGACTGCCCTGGTGGCAGTGCTTTCAGCCACATCTCTCCCCTACCACATCCCCCCTCCCCAATTTTTATCTGTATGCCTCTGTACTGAAATGCACTGCACAACTTCATAAGACATCCATTTTCACCCCATTCTTTAATAAATACGAGAACAAAGCAGCTAACAAGAGTCTTACCTTTTTGACCTCATATTTAATGGCCAGCTTGATTCTGCTGAGACTTGGACGAGGATTCTCTGGCCATGATTGTACATTCACATCTCCATTCAGAATCGCCTCCACTTCTTCTGTGTCCCTGCAGAGATCCAGCACACCCACCACAAAATCCTTGCATTGCATAGATAACTTCCTATAATCATTCTAATAAAACAGAGAGAAAGAAATGTTTTAACACAGCAGCATGACACTTGTTTCTACAAGCCACCTTAAAAACTTGAAGGCCACTGGATGAATGTGCAACGCTCATGCACAGCAATAAGAGATAAATGATTTATCTCCAGATGTTGTTGAACTGCTTTGTATGGGCCTTTGTCATTGCCAAGGGCTGATTAGGGCTCATGAGAGTTGTGGCACTTCACACTGCACTTCCACAAGGATATACATGCAAGGGTTAAACATACACACATAGGAAAACTAAGAGGTCAAAGAGAAGTCCTGTCTAATCCAAAATATCTGTTCCCACAACATACAACGAGATGTCTCTGGGACGCCCACCAGAAATACATTTTCCGTAATGTTTACCAACATGGAACTTGACTTTTTCACAGCAGCCACACAGGAGGGCAACTCAACAACCTCTAGACCACTATCCCAGAATTCGTTTTTAAGGCCTGAACAGTTAACTCAAACAGTTTACACAATGAAGGAGAAACTTAGATTATTACATTTGTGCCCCACTCTACCTCAACTTTGCACTCATGTACAGTGGATAACAATTGCCATTTTAGTATAGAAAGATTATTTTTTGTGATTTAGCTCTGTTTCTTTTATAAATAGTGGAAACCACAGAATACCACCACCAGTGACATGACACATCTTGATTTGACAAAGGATGCTCTAAAATGAACGTTCATAAGGGGTTGTTGACTAAACTCTCAGGCCCACACTTTCTTTGAGATATCACATTGCATTTTAGGTTTGGATTGATGGCTTGCTGTATTATTGACTGGTATCCCCTTGCAGAAGTCTGCTATTGCAGCAGGAATGAGGTCACCGGCAGTCGCAGATTGCTTCTAATTAAAGAGTTCCTGTTTCAGTTTTGGGTTATGTGCAACTTGATCTCATTGTGTGTGAGTCACATGCATATTGAAGTCTGAACAGGAACTCTATAATCAGCAGCAATCAGCCACTGCTGGATATATCATTCCCACAGTGCTGGCAAAGCTCTGCAAGAGGTTGCTGGCCAGTGACAGTATTATTGTTACTGAATGTCTTGCATAAGTCAATTTTTAAAAAGCATTTGCCATTTTAAGGCCCATTCCCTCAGCTTGGAACCATTACCTCTGAAAAGCTTTCTTTGGGAAAGGTTAATCAGGACACCTTCTGAGACTATTTGAGATTGCTAAGAGGAGGGGAGTCAAGGTCTCACCTTTTCACAGGCATCTCTGCATGAACACACCATTGGATATCACTTTGTCTTATTTACAAGGTTTGAAACTGCCAAGGCTGATATATGAATGTTTACAGCATTGCTAATGTCTTCCTATTTTTCCCCCCTAGCAGTGCACCTGTTAACCATCTGATAAACGAAATTTCAGCACACAAAGTTCTCTCCTGCTAGGAAATACTCCATCTCTTGACCTGTAACTCATCACAAACTCTTAATGGTACAGCAGCTCAACTATTTTGAAAGGCAGCAAACCTTCCTGAAACATCAAACCAGAAACAAGTCCTCCGCCATTTTGTATCACTTCTTACAGCAGAAAGAGCAAAGGTCAATATTTGAGTTTAGTTCACATGGACAGCAGCAGAGGTGGTAAAATGGTTCCTGGACTCTATCCCTTTAGTCTGTAAATAAGAGGATTTCATATGTGTGAATGCTTCCCTGTGGAAGAAAAAATCTTATGAGGGACAGGGCCAAGCTAGACGAATGCACAAACCCATGCATATTTTGTTCATAAGTCACACCGGGTTGAGTCTAGCTGTAGGCATGCAAAACTAGGCAGAGAAAAGTGGAATTCTTTGCTCCCCTACTTCCCACAACATCCTCCCCATGAAAATTCTACAAAGGAGATTAAGGTTCCTGATAAATGGGGCAAAAAAAGATGTGTGCTACCTATACTTGTAGGGTCACATGGAGCCCTGCTGCCAGCAGAAAGTAGGTTCTCAACCTAATTCTCTGTCTCTAATGGAGGTTATCCCCAAGTAAGTGTTATAATGATAGCATCCCTGTTTAAGTGAAGGGTCATATGCATTTGGTGGAAGCATTCCACCTTGAGATCCCTGCAGTATGAAGTGGAATACAGAATCCTACTATTATTATTTTCCAAGGATGAAAAATGTCATACCACCAGTTGTGATTGTTAGAGACAGAAATACAAGGAACAATTAAAGATAGTATCCAGTAAACAAATCCTACGGGTCACTGTTTTATTGTAGGGCGAAGAAAGAGAAGATAGTGGAAACAAAGGCCAAACCATTTTGTTCCAGATGATGATTGCTACAATGAGACAAATTATATAATTCTTGTATGGATACAGATACAGAATACACAGTGGAGATTCAGATCAGATTAACAGTTGTAAGTATTAATACTGCCGATATAATACTAAGGTTACAACATCATTTTATAACAGACATGCATTGAGATATGACATACTTGGGAATATACAACAGGCTTTTTGGGTGTAAGAAGCTTCTGCTGGGAAAATGGAAGAATGTAAAGACAAAGGTTACCTTAGTGGGTAATTTTAGCCTAGAGAAGAGAAGACTAAGAAGTGATATGATACCTGTCTTCCATATTTGAAGGGGTGCCATGCAGATGATGGAGCAGGCTTTTTCCCCCCCAGCTCCAGAGAGTTGGACTCTGAGTAATTGATCTGAAGTACAAGAGAGGCAATTTCAACTAACCATTTGGAAGAAACACCTGCACCATACTGACACGGATGCCCTTTGTACCTTTTGGCATCTTATGATGCTGCTAGAACTTCTCCCCAGCTGTCAGTTCAGGGCTGGGTGTCCCTTCCTATCTCCACCCTTTAGCAGCCCCTACTGCCCATGGAGGACGCAAAGTGCCCCTAAATTGAGATGATTGAATGCAATGACATTTAAAGAAGATTAGAGCTACTGTTAAAACAATGATGACAAAACCTTGATAGGTGGTCCCAACCTGCAAATACAAATGGTAGTCGCAATATAAGGCTCTCACAGCCTCGAGAGATCTTTTCAAATTAGCTTTGAAGAGTTAATTAAATTCCAAGGCTCACATAATTAAGCAATCAACCAAAACTGAAGACAGCTAAACCTATCTATTGATGGCATCAAGAATTGCTCTACTTTGCACTTTAAAAAAAAGAGCAAGTGTTGGAATACTCATATTCTTTTGGTGGAGCTTGCCAATCCAGGTAAGTCTACTTGTCCTTTTGCTTGCCCTAAAATGGGATCATAACAGCTGCAAAAATATGTTTACCTAAACTGACAGATGTTAATGTCCAAAAATTGCTCCTAGCCATCCCAATCTTGGTGGTAGGACCACAGGCATTGATTTTCAGACATTGAAGGCTCTCCTCCCCATCCTGATGCTCCAAAGCCTTCCCTAAAGAGCCTCAAATCCCAAGGGGAAAGAAATAGGAAACTTTTAATTAAAAGTAAAGGCTGCAGCTGATGATGTAATCAGCCTTATGCATGCAGAGGTGCACTAACAGGATTCTGGCCTGTGATTCCATCATTGCTCCTGATTGGCTGTGCTGGCTAGCATGATGTGTGCAGCACAACAAAATCCAGAAGGCTACAATTTTTCACGAAGAGCCAGACACGAATAAACAACTAAACAACAACAACAAACAATTTTTCTATCCTGGCAGTATTGAATGGGGTTGCTCCCTGATAAAACAACTGTCATGTTTGGAATAATATTTTCTGAGAGAGGCTCATACTTAAGTCAAGACAGTGGCTTTGCTGTAACTATGGTTGCCAGTTCTCCAGGCACCAGGAATTTATATGTTCCTTTGGGTCTCCAGGGTGAGTGGTGCTAGAGGAGAACATGTGGGACATTTTGCCTGAGATGTCTCTACCCATTTCTACCCTTTCCCAGCTAGTACCTGGGCTCATTGATGTTTTCATTAGTATGCCTTTGCACACAACACTGTATGTCGATACGTTCACACATTTTAGCCCATCATACCATTTGGAGTAGAGGCAGAGAGTGGAGGATCTTGTACCTGTTTCCACAATTGGCTTGCCCAGAAATAGGCACACCCCACTCCTTAATTCTTGTCTGCCCCATTTCTTTGCCATTGCAAGGGTCTGTCCCTTTAACACCAAAGCAGCCTACCTTCTGTTCTCAGGTTTTCACTCTGAAATATCAAGGAATTGGCTTCTGTGGTCCAGCAACCCTCATTGCAGCTTGAAGGGCGGAAACACATTGGACTCCAACAGTTGTATAATGGCCCTTGAAAAATATGAACAGTTTGCACAATGCTCAAATCTGAACCTTGTTTTCTGTGGAAGTGTTCAGTGTCAATATATGATGCTGCAGCATTACAACAGTCTGGATTAATTGGTGGCATTGGTACATGATGTCTTTGCTTTAGTGCAGCAGTCTTTGAACTCAGTCCTATCCATTCACTTGCCCGTCCAACAGCCCTGATGTTGAGGTCAGCCTTAATTGTTCATCAGGAAAAGCAGAGGGGAAAAGCATGGTTAGAGGCCTCTAGAAGTTCACAAGGTTCTGAAAGGCCACGCACAGCTGCAAGTCCATTGGACCAGGCACAATATGCTGCAGCTCAAAGTCTCTCCTCTTGCTACAGTTCTTAGAGTATTCAGCTTTATTGGCAAGCAGTGGATTACAGTCGACAGTGTTCCTTCAGGGAAAGTAGATCACGAAAAGGCAAAAGGCTTCACTTTTATGACACAAGAAAGTGTGTAGGAAGAATGTTATTGCATGACCCAAAACCAGCCTTAACAAACCTATGTGTTATTCAGCACCCTAGCCTCCTCGAATCACATTTGGAAATCAATGCAGTGCAGCAGCACTTGAAATCAACTGACACGGATGCTGTAAAACCATGCGTTTTCCTGATGTTAATGCAAATAAAAGCACATCTGAGAAAGGGGCTACTGGAATGCTTCACCATACATGGAAATGTGGACATCTACCTTATTGGAGAATGTTTTGGAGAAATATTGGAAAGTTTCATGTAAAGTTTGTAGAGGCATGTCCCTGGAAAAAAAATTGTATGTGTCATTTGCAGGGATTCAGCAAGGGACCAAATCAAAAGTGTATGCCTTTCTGAATATCTTGGGAATATAAAAGCCTCAAGAGATGTGCTTAGTGTTGATTCAGATCTTCATGTGTTGTACCAGGCCATCAAGAGTTACAGTTTAGCTATTACAGCTGTGTTTCAGGTGTTCATAAAGTATGTGGAGCTTGCATGCTATGAGAGGAGGGTGTTAGCCCTGTCCCTCTACTCATGGTTTCAACATTTGAAAGCCATAGTCTGAACCAGGGATGTGCACCGGCTTTAGAGAAATGTATCCAAACAGAGCAGAAGAGGGACATTTGTGCAGTTCTGGATCAGCTACAGAGTGGTTCAAGAAACCCTTCATCATCCTTGGTTTAGTTCATGCATGCTACAAATGGATAAAGTGGTTTTTTTCAGGATGGTTTAAAAAAGTTGAAATTGGGGTGGGGGTGGTGGACTTGGACTTGGTGCCAATTGCAAATTGGGGAAAAATGGAACTAAAGAAAGTGCAAAAGAAGGAGATTGACAGCTGATGCTCCAAAGAAAGCCAAAAACCTCCCTTGGAAATTGCAGTCCCATATGCCCTGGGGAAAACTCAGACTGACATCACAGCCATTTTGCATAGCAAAAGGAAAGTGCTGCATTGCCTACTAGAACCCTTTCTGCAATTTTCCTCCCTTTCCTTTTTCAATAGCTAGCTATGTCAAGTCCTCATTACACTTAAGATTGAACAGATGTGGTTGGGTGTGAATGTAGGATGGATGATGACCTCTACTGTGCAGGCCTTGATTAGATGGGTCAAAGAAGCCTAAAGAGTTATCTCCCATCTGAACATTTCTTTGAATTTTTAATACCTGCTGCTGATGAGAGGTAGATTCATGGAAGGGTGGGAGCTAAGTAAGACGTAGAGCATACAGCTCCCTAGAGAGGGGAATGGAAGAAAGGAATAAAGCTAGTAGGAGCTTTACCTATATACTGAAGGTCCATCACATTTGCAAAACTGATGGCTCTGAATGGGGTCCACAATCCCCAGTCATAGCCTTCTGCTTCTCCCTCCCCCCAAAAAATACACATTTGCATGAACCAATTAATAAAGCTGTTCAGGCCACTTCCAAAACAGCTCAGTACAGGTCAGTGCCAATCTGTAAAGAAAATATTTGCATACAAGTCGGACTGGGTGCTACTTGGTCATTCCTAGTCAGAACAGGTGTCTGTAAGTACCTCCTGATGTGATCTCTATCCAAATATTTGTTTTACAGATCAGAGAAGAGCTGCAGCCTGTTCTGGAGTTGGCCTCCACTGATTTATTTTTGGTTTCAAGTGAGTACCTGCATGATTCTGGATCAGTACAATAAAAAGGAAAGGAAAGGAAAGGGAAATACAAAGGATGGGAAGAACAAGTAACTGTGCCCTGGGATGGAGTGAGATACAGAGTGCCATACATTTTGGGGATGTGCTGGAACTTAAATAGGCAGTCATGCACTTTTTCTGGTGTGGTGTAAAGTTACTTTCACAGTAACATTTTGCACCAGGAAGGGAATGATCTCCCATAAATGGCACAGTGGCAGCAGTGCATGATAGAGAATCCAGAGATGTACCTGCTGTGTAGGTGACTCTCCCAATCAGTAACCTAGCTTCCTGACGACACCAGGCAAGACACCCAATGAATTTTGTTCCTAGTGATAATAAAATGCACCGAAGGTATAACATGAACAGAAAGTTTGCTCTGAATTGAGAAGTTCTTGTTTTTTTCCAAAAAGCAAAACTCCAGAATGCAACAGCTAATCTAAAAACGATGCAACTCTCTCCTTTCACACTCCTACATGTGAAATGGCTGCTTGAGCAGCTTCAGGGAGATAAACATAAGAGCCCAGTAACCTCACTGTGAACACACCTCTGAGTCTCAGTTGTTGGACTGCCCAAGAGGGCTCTAGGGCTGGGTTGGTGTTCAGCTGCCAATCTTCCTTTTTAGTACTTCCTCTTGTTTTTCTGTTTTAATCCCAATACTGTCTGAACGTACTTACATGATCTATCGGGGGTGCCTTGTTCCTCCTTGTCATCAGTCCAAAAAGGTACAGTACCTTTGATTTTGTCCATTTTGCAGCGTTACTCCAAAGACAATGTACATTGCTAAGCCTGGGAAGTGGAAGGCTGCTCTCTCTGTATAGCTCCTCTTCATGGGTAGCAGAATCCAGCCTCCTTGTTTACATGGAGGGATTACACAGAAAGAGTGGCCTCCTCCACTTCACATCTTACTTTCATATGTTGAAACAAACAAATGAGAGGCAGGGCTAGTGAAGGGACCATGTACACAAAAGCACACAGAAGAAGAACACACCTTTGATCAGATCACACAGAATACATATATGTACATGTTTTTTGTTCCCTCAAAGAGTCTCCGTAAAGGAATAAGGCTGGCCAGGTTTCCTTCGCCAGGGTGGATTATCTCGCTTTCCAATCTAGATTGGAGAAGCAAACAGACACAGCACAGCTGGGTTTTGTCTCTCTTCCCCCTGGCGAATACCAGGACCAATCTTATGCAAATTGAACTCCGGAACCTGGACAGTCTCACTGCACAATACCTTTTTCCTATTACCTTAGAAGTCTCCTTTTCACCCAACTTTGTAAACTCTTTGCAAGATAATAAATTGCTTTCCTGTCAGAACAATACAACAATGTAATTTTTATTTATTTATGTATTTATTTATTAGATTGTTATCCCACCCTTCTAGACAATGTCTACTCAGGGCGGCTCACAATAAAATTATTCATAAAACAGTTAAAACAACGATTTAAATTAGTATTAATCAAGATGGATAAATATAAACAAAAGACTAAGTAAAAAGAAAAGTCAAGTATTGACAGGAGGGAAGGCCTGCCTAAAGAGGCAAGTCTTTAATTGGCTCTTAAAAACACCCAGCGAGGGTGCCAGGCAGATCTCTGATGACAGGCTGTTCCAAAGTCGAGGGGCCACTGCCGAGAAGGCCCGGTTTCTTGTTCTTTCTTTCCGGTCCTCTCTCGGCATCAGGCCCCTCAGCCGTCTTTCCTGGCTACAGCGAGTGACTCGAGTAGATCTAGGTGGGAGAAGGCGTTCTGCTAGGTATCGAGGTCCTAAACCGTTTAGGGCTTTATATGTCATCATCAACACTTTGCAATCAATGCGGAAACGAATGGGCAGCCAATGCAAGGCAGTCAGAATGGGAGAGATGTGCTGGTGTTTTCTCGTTCCACTAAGTAGTCTGGTTGCGACATTCTGCACCATTTGAAGCTTCCGCATCAATCTCAAAGGTAGCCCCACGTAGAGCGCATTACAGTGGTCTAATCTCGAGATTACAAACGCATGGACCAGAGTGGTGAGGGCCCCGCCATCAAGATAGGGACGCAGCTGGGCAATCCGCCACATATGGAAATAGGCGGAACGGACCACTGATGCCACCTGGGTTTCCATGGTGAGCACCGGATCCAGATGTACTCCCAAGCTGCGAACCTCACTCTTCGTTGCGAGAGTCACCCCCCAAAAAGAGAGGGAGTTTCCCAAGCCGCAAATGGAGGGGCCACCCACCCTCAGGACCTCCGTCTTGTCCGGGTTCAGCCTCAACCCATTCTCCTGCATCCATTGCAGTACAGCCTCCAGACAGCTCTGAAGGGACAGAACGGCATCCACTGAAGTAGGTGAAAAGGAGATGTAGAGCTGCGTGTCATCAGCATACTGATGGCATGAGGCCCCACACCCCCTGATGACCCCACCCAGCAGCCTCATATATATATTAAACAGCGTTGGGGAGATGATCGAGCCCTGCGGAACCCCACAATTGAGACTCCACGGGGCCGAAACACTCTCCCCAAGCTGTACTCTCTGAGGATGGTCCTCCAAGAAGGATCAGAGCCAGGCAAGTGCCAGGCCACCGATTCCCAGCTCGGAGAGCCTCCCCGGGAGGATACCGTGGTCGACGGTATCGAAGGCGGCTGAGATATCGAGGAGGACCAACAAGGACATTTTGCCCCTGTCAGCCTCCCTCAACAGGTCATCCAACAGTGCGACCAGTAACCTTGTATTTCCATAATTGCTGTCTATAGACCCACCCTGTTGACCCACCCTGTCGTAAAATTCTATCCCTTCTGTGATTCCCACTCCAATAAAGTTTGGATTCCTTTGTAATCCCATCCCTTCTGCTAATAGATCATGAACCACCCATTTCCACCCATTTCTCCTCCCATTTCCTTGTACCATGACTCACCCATTTCTCCTCCCATTCCCTTGTGTAACCAATGTTATAAAAGTCCTAGTCTTCCTCTGCATGACACGGTTTGTTCTTGCCTACACTCGCTATTCCAGGAGACTAGCTCCTGGTTTCAACACTAGTGTACTCCTTTCATTGCATGGGGGGCCCACATGCTTACCTCGTAGACTAGGCAGGTTGTCCTGGACTAGATGAAGAAAAGCAGCGGTTTTAATTATTATCAATATTTTCTATTGTCAGAATCTGGACAAGAAGAATTAATTAACACTGTTTCCTTACAGAATTTACAGTTTTGGTTTTACAAAGCTTAGACATAATGTAAGGATTTCAAACTAGTAATTTTCTGCTCCTTTTTGACCCTGTGGTGATAAAAAAAAGTCTAATTTTGCTGTTTGAACAAGCTACTGGCACTTGCCATTCATTGCAATTTAGCTGAGTACCTGGTAATTATCTGCTGATTATGTTCAAAATGAACTCCTTAATGCCGCTACATCTGCTCAAAACCACACATATTCTCTCAGTTGTGAAGGAACCTTGCTATTTACCATTTGTTAGAAAGAATGCACTGAGATTACAACTAAGCTACCATAGCTAGTTAATGAAAGAAGAATAACAGAGAATAAGATGTTAATGATATCAAATGCTGTCATGGGAAACAGTTGAGAAAAATGGCACCTTGACAGCTGTGTTCTTTGTTCATTGTGGCAACGGTACAACAGTGGAGGTTAGGCACAGAGGTTGAATCAGCCTCATATTGCATAAGAAAAGGATGCTGTTTGTTTACCTGTCTTGAAATAAATGTGTAGGAGGTTACGGTATGATGCAACTTTGTCTTAATTTTCTCTGTTCATGTATAAGAGGAAATCAGTTGGATAAGCTTCACCCCTGATGTCTATTTTGAGAAACAGACAGCTGATTGGCTCCTGTGGCAGGGCCTGGGCTATATCCGTGGTTCCCAATCTTTGCTCCTCAGGTGTTCTTGGATGACACATTTCAGAAATCTTGGCCAGTACAGCTAGTGGTAAAGGCTTCTGAGAATTTTAGTCCAAGAACATCTGGGGACCCAAAGTTGGGAGCCACTGGGCTATACCATGGCTAAGAACACACAGGCTAAGTCAGCCATACAGGAAAAGATTCCCATCTCCACCATTCAAGTGATGCCATGGTAGATACCAAGCAATAAAACTGAGCTTAATCCAAGCCTATACCTCAACTGAATGCCTAGGGAGCATAACTGTGTGGGGAGGCACATGAACTATGGGCAGTTAAGACCCTTACCAACCTCTGTGGCTATTACTACATCTTGCTTTTCAGCAGGAGACAGAGTAGAATATTTTACTTCTGCTCATCTATCCTGTGGTATTCTGTGGTAGAGAAGAAGAAAAACCTTGACTTATCTGCGATTATGCATATGTACATATATACACCCTGCAGGAAAATACATTTTCCTGTCACAACCTCCAAATGTGCAAAACACACAGAGATTCTTTTACTGCCAACACCCAATGTAAAAGAACAACAGTGTGAGTTATCACACTTCTTGCTACAAAATATGCATGCTGTCTGTTTGCCTTTTAAAACTTTGAGATCTGGATCTGTGGAACTCCTTGCCACATGGTCGTCTGGACTATAGGAAAATAAAATGCTGCCACAAAGCAAAAACAATGCAAAACCCTCTTTTCCTTTCACAAACCCAATAGCATGGTTCTAATAGGATTGACATAGGGACGTGGTGGCGCTTCGGATTAAACCGCAAAGCCTCTGGGCTGCAAGGTCGAAAGATCAGCAGTTTGAATCCACGCAATGGAGTGAGCTCTCGTCACTTGTCCCAGCTCCTGCCAACCTAGCAGTTCGAAAGCATGAAAAATGCGAGTAGATAAATAGGTACCACTACGGTGGGAAGATAACAGCGTTCCGTGTCTAGTCACGCTGGCCACGTGACCACAGAAACTGCCTACGGACAAAACACTGGCTCTACGGCTGGGAAACGGGGATGAGCACCACCCACTAGAGTCGGACACGACTGGACAAATTGTCAAGGGGAACCTTTACCTTTACCTAATAGTATTGACAGGGGACTGACATCACAACTAGAACCAAGATGAATGAAATTAAAATGAAGCAAATGTTATGCTGGCTATAAGGAAAATCCCAAAATTTGTGGTACAATCATGCCTTTATTATGCCAAAAAAAAGTCACAAAAAGTGTGCACACTTTTCAGACCTTCAGTTTTCATTACCTGACCAAAGGTTATTTAAAAATTAGATGAAGTAAAAAAGGAAAGCAAGATTTTATCTTTAAGTGACATCACCTATGTATTGTTGCCTTGAGATGAGATGAAGAGGAAAGGTCTACAGCTCTCATCAGACCTAGGAGTGCTCATGTACTGAGATGAGGGGGGTAGCTTACCCCCTTGGCCCAAACACAAGTTACCCTCATATCAGAGGATGTCATGATATTAGGTGTCATGCAGGGCACACCCAGGACTGATTTTCCATTTTGGAAATGCAAAAGAGACTACAGTACAGTACACATTTCATCGTGTTTGAAGCTCATAGTCTCCTTTGTTGGTGGATGACAGGGAGCTCCCAGATAAATCTTATATTGACATGTGCAAGCAGTTTTAGATACTAGATTAGGTAAAGACTATGAAATAAGTCAAATTAGTTTTACCTAGTGGCTGACGAGAAGAAATCTTAAGAGAGTAAAGTCCCAGTTTCGATTGGCACAGAACACTGTAGGTCCCAGAGTCTGGGAGTAAGAAGGATACTGACTAAATCCTTGCCTTCACTGACTTTGGCTGCTATGACTCTATGAGACATCTCATCAAGGAGTTTGGCAGCCCCATAAAATTCCTTGCCTCCTACCATGAGCCAGACAAGGGACTGTTTTTGTTTCGGTTGATGTCTCTGTAAGGATAGGCCACAAATACAGAAGCACTGCCTGATGGTTAAGAGAGACACAAGCAACCCACTCAAGGCTTAAAACTAGCAAGTGTTCATAGAACAATGGGGCAGTAATTCTGGTCTGGTGTGGTTTGCTTTATTGCTGTATTGTTTTATTGATTGCTTTATTTTGGACAAAACATACTACCCTAAAATTTGAAGGATGATTTGAGAGTGCAACAAAATCTCTAGCCATGTTTGCAGATGAAAAGAACACTGTGATTCTTCAACATTACCTGTGAGGACAAGGCAAGTGAGGATCTAACTCCCTTAAATAAACTTCTTGTAGGGCAAGTCACAGAAATATGGCACTCTTCATATCAGAGAGAAGGCCATAACTAAAAGAATTCCAAAACTGTAATAATAAGTCCACCCACTAGGTAAAGTTATCCCACTTCACTTGCTTTACTTAGTGGGGCCAGGGAAATCCTAGTAACTTTTGAATCTCTTTTCAAAATCTCACCAACCCCATGAAAGATTGCCATTCTCTAAAGTAAACCATAATATTCACCAACTCTGACAAAAGTATATGCTATGTCTTTCTGACAATTAGAGTTAAAAAGGCAAATGTGTCAATTTTTAAAAAATGTTCCACCTGTGGCAAATTATTGAATAGTTTCAGGACAGGGCACAATGTCACGCTTCACCAAGGTGATTGGGTGTAATTTCAAGGTGTTAACTCAGCTGGTCTTCTATTTTTAGCAATAGAATTTTTAGTCTTTTAAACTAAACATTTTGTACATCTGGCTTATGTGACTTACTACACCCTTTCTACCCCAACATACAGTAATCACACTGGCAATTATACACAACTTTTCATATATGTAACAAAGCAGAGCCTGTGAAAAATGGCTTTTTTGGATTATAACTCTCCCATACAACCTGGGGGATTATGGGAGTTGTAGTCCAAAAAGTCACTTGCCAAGAATTATATTTCTTTCCAGGCAAAAGTAACATGTCACCTGTTGACCAAAATCCTGTTTTGTGTAAGACACATTGCAACTTTTGGCCCATTCCTACCCAAACAAGCCGCCTCACCGTAATTTGCGGGGTCATACATGCACAGTAGTTTGGTCCATGGACACATGCACTGTGAGAACTAACTAACAGAGATTGTTAGTTTGCCATCGAGGACCAAACAGTATGATTTGGCTTTCTCCAAGGAAGAAGATTTTGACCAGTGTTTCTTTCCAGATAAAGCCTGTCTTTCAAAGACGGGATAATGTGAAAATAAAAGCATCTCTTCTGGAGGTATGAATGAACTACCTTTAAAAATCTCCCTCTATGAATTCTATTTGTGAATATTGTTTAAATAGCATATGGTTATTTTTATGTTTTCTGAATATTTGGCAAATACTTGCTAAGCCTATGCACTGACATTCAACATTGGCACTCCTCATCAGCTGGCATGTAACAGTGCACACTGAATAGCACAATGCATGCGTCCATCAGCATTAGATGGCATCTAACATTTCTCTGCCATAGTTTGTGTTCAATGCCTCAGTTCATCTAGCCAATCAAAACTGCCTTGATAAATGTAGTGACCAACTTTCAAAGAGCTGACCTTGATACCATGATTTGAAGCCAACATACAACTTTCAGCAATTGGAAGTCCATCAGATTTCAACATTTTCTGCAATTACATCAACCGTCTTCTAATCAACATTCAATAAATAAGGAGAACAAAACAAACAATTAAACATTCAATGCATGCACGAGATGTAGGACAACTTTGTCTTAACTCCAGTGTCAGGTTTCAAATAAACTCTTATTTCAATTCCTCAAGTGCTTATAAATATTTACCAAACAACTCTCGGCTAAAATATGCACAGTCCGCACTTGCCAACTTGGATTTCCTTTCGCATTTATTTTGCGTACGGGTTGCCATATGCTTGGATAGCAGTCAAGTACCCGGCTTGCTTGCAAAGAGTGGGCGAGAGGAAAAGCAGCTCAGCCAAGAAAGCAGTAATAGGAGACACTTAACTCTTTTGTAACATTAGCAGGAGGCTTGCACTGTAAAGAATACTTCCGACTTGAGAAACCTGTATAATTATGTGCTGGGATAAGAACAGAAATGAGAAAAGTTACTTTTTTTCGACTACAATTTCCAGAATAATCCTGCAAGCATGGTGACTGGTCATGCCGATTGGGACATTCCTGGGAATAGTAGTCCCAGACAGTAACTTTTCCCTTCTTGGATTAAGTATAGTAAGGCTGTAATTGTTGAGAAAGGTAACACTAATAGTAACACAGTCAGAGTGATGTAGAGTGTTGGGTTAGACTAGATAAACCTGGATTTAGAACTGGTGGCACTAGGAAGGCTTTGGGTTTTCATACCTTGGCCATACATTCAAGACTTCTAGAACAGTGGTTCTAAACCTTGGGTCCCCAGATGGTTTTGGACTAAAACTCCCAGAAGCTTTCACCACTAGTTGTGCTGGCCAGGATTTCTGGAAGTTGCAGTTCAAGAACATCTGGGCACCCAAGGTTGGGAACCCCTGGACTAGAGAACCCTGGATTCAGATCTTTAGTGGGCCATAAAGCATCTTGGGTGGCCTCTTGGGAATCTCTTACTCTGCCATGCCTGACAGGGTTGTGGTGAGGATAAAGTGGGAAGAAAAAGAAATACATACGTTCTGCCTTGAGCTGTCTGGAGAAAAGGCCAGATGTAAAAGTAACTGAGGATGGTGATGATGATGTGTACCAGTAACATATGATCCATCTTTAAATCATTTGTCCTTTTCACATAATTTTTAAATTTAAAAAAATCTTTTTATTGCATTTCAAGGACTGCAAAATAGTTTTAATTAAAATAGCAAATACATAAAATCATAGAACCAATTAAGCTGCCAAAGAAATCAGCCCAAATAGAAGTTGAGATTAGGATAAATTCTGGGGAAAGGTGGCTAAGCAGCAACTCCTCCCCCACATCAATAAAAAGCATCCCCAGACACAAAGAAAACTGATCCGCTTCTCAGTGGTGTCATCTTTTAATTGTTATTTTACTTTTATTTTTCTATTGTATTGTTCATTAATTTTTATTTTCACAACGTGTACCTCACTAAAAACTTAACAGCTTCCAAAGCAATAAAAATTTAAGCATATGTCACTATGAATGACTAAAACCATCTCTGCTACCTCTTTTAGGCATGCGTGCAACCTGCTTGCTTTCTCTCATGCAACTGAGAGCTCTCTCTACATATATATTGCAATAATCAATCCAGGTTTTCCATCCTGGGGGCAGTGCAGTTCAGAACTGGGAGTATAGGATCACACTACAATTCTTAAAAATTCTAGGATCAAGCCAAAGGCAGCCTGGCCATTAGCCAAGATGAGGTAGTCACCTCAGGTGATGGAGAACTAGAGATGGTGGAGCTGCCACCACCATCTTCCACGCTCCACTACCTGAGCCAGCCACAGAGGTGATTAATGCTAGCCCCTTCCTCTAGGCCCCATAGCTAGACAAGTATCCTCTAGTGCCCTCCTGCTATGTGTGACATCCCCAAGCAACTTTGCTATCTGTAGTGGTACATGAGCCGACATTATCATCAGATTCTGCAATGGGTGCTTGTGAGCCTCCTGCCTTCTCATGTTGACAGTCACTGCTTTGACACACTGTGGTAATTTCAAAATGGTACCCACACATTGTGATTCAGGATAAGAAGCTGAGGTAGACAAAAAGACCTACCTCAAGTGACATGGCAAGTCCTGCCAACGTTTGGAAATGTGGCTTTTGCATTACAGCTCCTCAGATAGACCGGCAAGAAGGCATTCTGGAAGTTGTATCCTAACAAATTATTTTTCTCAGCTCAAGGTCCTGTCACATGCCCTGTTTGTGCTTGAGAAGGAGGGACCATTGGATCCCTTGGATAAATCCAAGGAGATATCTAGGTAAGTGGTGACTAACCATTCAACAGTAGATTCAGTGGGTCTACTCATTGGGTTTAATCAAACAACTGCTTGATTTTAAATTCTTTTAAACATTTTATGGGCTATAAAAGCTTTAAATAAATAAATAAAAATACTCTGGTGGGGACTAGCAATTGAATTTAGGCCCTCATTGGCTGCAGAAGACTTTAACACGGTCAATATATTCACTGGAAAATGACAACTTGATAGTGAGACCACTGGGTTTTTGTATACTTTTACTCCTCAGAAAAATCAAATAAAATGATTGTTCCAGTTAAACCTTAATGAAAGGAGGGAAGCTTCCAACCTCAATTTTCATTATCATTATATTCCTCAATATTGCTGGGAAGACTTTAAAATTCAAATGGCATTTCTTTTATTTAAACTGCTGAAGGCAAAAATGACTCCTCATATTATAGGCTGGAGATACTTGGGTCTCCCCCCCCCCCCCGAATAGCAAAGAAGATGGGAAAAGTGGGGAAGCAGTGATCCTGGCCTAAAAAGGAAAGCCAGAAGAAAAGCTTGCCACTGTCATTTTTCTCAAGCACTGCTGTGTTATATGAGTGCATCTCCCCAAATCCTCGGACCTACATGGGTCTTGTGGGGAGCCCAATATTGTGCGGTGTTCTGACATCCAGGCATTTCTTCTAGTCTAATATTTCAGATGTAAGTGGCAACAAGATAGAAGAAGAAGAAAAAATGCTGTCTTAGTCTCTGTTGCCAATCCAGCAAAGCCTCCATCTTATTTTTCTTCAATTGATTAGGGCAGGGGTCTCAAACTCAATTTACCTGGGGGCCGCTGGAGGCAGAGTCTGGGTGAGGCTGGGCCGCATCAGATTTTCCGCCAAGCGGAGCAAGAACCCGAGGAAGCCGCCTGGGAGTTTCCTTAGCCCGGCTGGGGCTCCAAGGAGGAGGGGCGCGAGAGCCCTCGTCGCCCGGCCACGACCCCCTCCGGCTCCTTCTTCACCACCACCACCACCACCACCAGCAGGACGAAGAAGCGGAGAAGGGAGGGAGTGCCGGCGACCGCCTAGCCGGGGGGAGGAGGGCACGACATAAAATTTTAAAAAAAACCCTCACAGAATTCGCCTTGCCAAAGGAGAAAAGCCCCCACCGGTACCCGTGAAATTAAACAGAACGGGGCGGGGGCCCCCACAGGTGCATGCGCACGCGCACACACACACACACACACACGGAGGTCCGGCAACCTTCCTCTGAGGGCCCCCCTCAAAAAAAGGCGCACTCAGCAGCAGCAGCTACCCCCACCACGACAGAGGAGCAAACATTGCGAGGCGAGCCCAGGCAGCCTCCAGAGCCGAGGTGGCTGAAGCAGGACGAAGAGGAGGAAGCACCGCCGGGTGCTGAGACGGCCGCTGGCCAGGCTGGTGCTGGGGGTGCCAAGAGAGAAAGAGAGCCAGAGAGCCGCTTCCCTGGAAGAGGAGGCGGCAGCGGTAGCAGCTGCTGTTGGCGGCTTGGCTCGGGCGCTCGGGGAAAAGGGCCAGCAGCGCGCCTCGCTCGCCGGCTCTCCCCCAAGAAAGCGCCTCTTGCACCCTCCATCCAGAACTGCAGCCTGCCAGCCGGCAGACAGGTGGGCTGGCTGGCAGGCTGCAGTTCCGGATGGAGGGTGCAAGAGGCGCTGTCTTGGGAGAGAGCCGGCGAGCGAGGCAAGGCTTTTTTTTTACTCTTGACAACAGAGGACACATGGGTGCTTCGGGGGGGGCAGGCAAGGCGGGGGCCACAAACTATCGTCCAGCGGGCCACAAATGGCCCTTGGGCCGCATGTTTGAGACCCCTGGATTAGGGTCTGGAAGAACTGTAGGAAGGCAGAGTACTCATGCAAGAACTGGAATTGACAATTACAGCTATGCAGATTTGTGGTTTTGGATGAAAAATCCCAGAATTATGGCTTGGATCTCTACAGTTCTCTGATTCTGTGCATCCCTCTCAACCTTTGCCTGATCTGCCTTTGTGACATCATGAACTACTCTATGACATCAGAAGTGCCTTTCTATTCCACATCATTAAGTCTGCACTCTTGTCTCAGGTTTTGGCCCTAAAATATCTGGGCATGTAATGCTGCTGACCTGGCAACCCTAGCAGGAAACGTTTGTCTGATTATCACATACAAATATATAAACAGCATTTCATTATTTAATCCAGAAAACACTGTTAAATCAACCACATGACTTACACATAAGTAAGTGCAAATTTGACAGCCTGTCTGTGCAGGTGCATATGTGAAGACAGCCTAAGGCAGTTGCAGCTTGTGCCCATTACAGTTGGTGGGGCAGAAGGCACAAGACACGTGGGCAGGATGCTGCTGAGAAGCAGAGTGAGGGACAAAAGTGGGCACAGAGAAAGAGAGTGAGAGGAAGGCAAGCATTCCTCTCACACATACACACAGTAGAAGAGGAACATCTGCTCATCCCTGACCTCTGGGCAGGTAGCCTCAGCTAGAGGTGGGACAGCATCCTATATTGTTGTTGTTTAGTCGTTCAGTCATGTCCGACTCTTCGTGACCCCATGGACCAGAGCATGCCAGGCCCTCCTGTCCTCCACTGCCTCCCGGAGTTGGGTCAAAGTCATGTTGGTAGCTTCGATGACACTGTCCATCCATCTCATCCTCTGTCGTCCCCTTCTCCTCTTGCCCTCACACTTTCCCAACATCAGGGTCTTTTCCAGGGAGTCTTCTCTTCTCATGAGATGGCCAAAGTATTGGAGCATCAGCTTCAGGATCTGTCCTTCCAGTGAGCACTCAGGGTTGATTTCCTTCAGGATGGATAGATTTGTTCTCCTTGCAGTCCAGGGGACTCTCAAGAGCCTCCTCCAGCACCACAATTCAAAAGCATCCATTCTTCGGCGGTCAGCTTGCTTTATGGTCCAGCTCTCACTTCCATACATCACTACAGGAAAAACCATAGCTTTGACTATGCGGACTTTTGTTGGCAAGGTGATGTCTCTGCTTTTTAAGATGCTGTTGAGGTTTGTCATCACTTTCCTCCCAAGAAGCAGGCGTCTTTTAATTTTGTGGCTGCTGTCACCATCTGCAGTGATCATGGAGCCCAAGAAAGTAAAATCTGTCACTGCCTCCATATCTTCCCCTTCTAGTTGCCAGAAGGTGATGGGACCAGTGTCTATGATCTTAGTTTTTTTGATGTTGAGCTTCAGACCATTTTTTGCGCTCTCCTTTTTCACCCTCATTAAGAGATTCTTTAATTCCTTCTCAATTTTTGCCATCAGAGTGGTATCATCTGCGTATCTGAGGTTGTTGATATTTCTTCCGGCAATCTTAATTCCGGCTCGGGATTCCTCCAGTCCGGCCTTTCGCATGATGTATTCTGCATATAAGTTAAATAAGCAGGGGGACAATATACAGCCTTGTTGTACTCCTTTCCCAATTTTGAACCAATCAGTTGTTCCATATCCAGTTCTAACTGTTGCTTCCTGTCCCACGTATAGGTTTCTCAGGAGATAGACAAGGTGGTCAGGCACTCCCATTTCTTTAAGGACTTGCCATAGTTTGTTGTGGTCCACACAGTCAAAGGCTTTTGCGTAGTCAATGAAGCAGAAGTAGACGTTTTTCTGGAACTCTCTGGCTTTCTCCATAATCCAGCGCATGTTAGCAATTTGGTCCCTAATTCCTCTGCCCCTTCGAAATCCAGCTTGTACTTCTGGGAGTTCTCGGTCCACATACTGCTGAAGCCTACCTTAGAGGATTTTGAGCATAACCTTGCTAGCGTGTGAAATGAGTGCAATTGTATGGTAGTTGGAGCATTCTTTGGCACTTCCCTTCTTTGGGATTGGGATGTAGACTGATCTTTTCCAATCCTCTGGCCACTGTTGAGTTTTCCAAACTTGCTGGCATATTGAATGTAGCACCTTAACAGCATCATCTTTTAAGATTTTAAATAGTTCAACTGGAATGCCATCACCTCCACTGGCCTTGTTGTTAGCCATGCTTTCTAAGGCCCACTTGACTTCACTCTCCAGGATGTCTGGCTCAAGGTCAGCAAGCACACTCTCTGGGTTGTCCGGGACATCCAGATCTTTCTGGTATAATTCCTCTGTGTATTCTTGCCACCTCTTCTTGATGTCTTCTGCTTCTGTGAGGTCCCTACCATTTTTGTCCTTTATCATGTCCATCTTTGCACAAAAGGTTCCTTTAATATCTCCAATTTTCTTGAACAGATCTCTGGTTTTTCCTTTTCTTTTATTTTCCTCTATATCTTTGCATTGTTCATTTAAAAAGGCCCTCTTGTCTCTCCTTGCTATTCTTTGGAAGTCTGCATTCAATTTTCTGTAACTTTCCCTATCTCCCTTGCATTTTGTTTCCCTTCTCTTCTCTGCTATTTGTAAGGCCTCGTTGGACAGCCGCTTTGCTTTCTTGCATTTCCTTTTCTTTGGGATGGTTTTTGTTGCTGCCTCCTGTACAATGTTATGAGCCTCCATCCATAGTTCTTCAGGCACTCTGTCCACCAAATCAAGTTCCTTAAATCTGTTCTTCACTTCCACTCTGTATTCATAAGGGGATTTGGTTTAGATTGTACCTGACTAGTCCAGTGCTTTTTCCTACTTTCTTCAGTTTAAGCTTGAATTTTGCTATAAGAAGCTGATGATCAGAGCCACAATCAGCTCCAGGTCTTGTTTTTGCTGACTGTATAGAGCTTCTCCATCTTTGGCTGCAGAGAATATAATCAATCTGATTTCGGTATTGCCCATTTGGTGATGTCCATGTGTAGAGTCGCCTCTTGTGATGTTGGAAAAGAGTGTTTGTGATGACCAGCTTGTTCTCTTGACAAAATTCTATTAGCCTTTGCCCTGCTTTGTTTTGAACTCCAAGGCCAAACTTACCTGTTGTTCCTTTTATCTCTTGACTCCCTACTTTAGCATTCCAGTCCCCTATAATGACAAGAACATCTTTCTTTGGTGTCAGTTCTAGAAGGAGTTGGAAGTCTTCATAGAATTGGTCAATTTCAGCCTCTTCAGCATTGGTGGCTGGTGCATAAACTTGGATGATTGTGATGTTGAAAGGTCTGCCTTGGATTCGTATTGAAATCATTCTATCATTTTTGAGATTGTATCCCAATACAGCTTTTCCCACTCTTTTGTTGACTATGAGGGCTACTCCATTTCTTCTATGGGATTCTTGCCCACAATAGTAGATATTATAATCGTCTGAATTGAATTCGCCCATTCCCGTCCATTTTAGTTCACTGACGCCCAGAATGTCAATGTTTATTCTTGCCATCTCCTGTTTGACCACATCCAGCTTACCAAGGTTCATAGATCTTACATTCCAGGTTCCTATGCAGTATTTTTCTTTGCAGCATCGGACTTTCCTTTCACTACCAGGCACGTCCACACCTGAGCGTCCTTTCGGCTTAGGCCCAACCACTTCATTAGCTCTGGAGCTACTTGTACTTGTCCTCCGCTCTTCCTCAGTAGCATGTTGGACGCCTTCCGACCTGAGGGGCTCATCTTCCAGCATCATATCTTTTAGCCTTTTGTTTCTGTTCATGGGGTTTTCTTGGCAAAGATACTGGAGTGGCTTGCCAGTTCCTGCTCCAGGTGGATCGCGTTTAGTCAGAACTCTCCACTCTGACCTGCCTGTCTTGGGTGTCCCTGCACGGCATAGCCCATAGCTTCTCTGAATTACTCAAGCCCCTTCGCCACGACAAGGCAGCAATCCGTGAAGGGGGCATCCTATATATCCTAATGCAAATCAGGTATCACACCAACCAGCTCTTTATTGTTGTGGGAAGGGCATCAGATACAGTCTTAAACCCAGTTCTCTCTCCCTTTTCCAGACAGCTAATCATCATTCTGGGCAATTTATCATCCGGCCTGTGAGTATACAGACCTGTCCAGAAAGGGGTTACACATACAGTACATACACTGATCCTTATGCAACTAGGATTAGGTATGCAGACAGAAAGCCACTTCTTTGCATACCTAGCAGTGCTGAATTATTGGTCATAGACACCTTGCAGGAAGCATGCCTTTTAAGTATCTTGTGCTGCACCTAATCATGTCTTTGTTCCCTTCCTTATCTAGGTAACATTTATGACTTCTCTCTTTAGTAGATATGAAAGGTTCTATACACAAAGCAAAAATACTGTAAATTCTAAGATGCCATATGTTTTATTGTACATTTCAAAGCTTGGAAATAACTCATTATATTTAGAATTAATTTTTTCTCTAGTAACAAGGTACAACCACATTATATTACACTATATCTTAATGAGGGATAATGTCACTCTTTCTGATGTGTAACCATTAAGTTTTTGGGTTACAGTGGTACGACCTCACTAAATGATGGGGAAGGAATATTGTTTGGTGGAAGTGCTTAAAAATTAAGATTCCCCCGCCCCCAAAAAAACAATGGGAAAGTAATATTATAACAACTGTTGTGAAATAATGTTTAGAGTTTAAACAATGATAACTATAATGGTTACCGATTGCTCGGGGGCTTGGAAGTATCACTGTAGCTAATAATGTTTTGTGAGAAATGTCTAAAATTTGACATATGTAAACGAATTGAATGTGTGTGAATTAGGTGTGTCAAAATGGGCTGATGGAAGCACATGTTCCTTTCCTATCCCCTCCCCTGAAAATCCTGCTTAAAGAGTTGGGGATCCCTTCTGAACTTCTGAGTGTGGTGACTTTGGAGAAGGGATCCCTCAAATTCAAGTGGAAGTACCTTCTGAGATGAGAGTCCTTCCATTTATGGAAGGCAGATCTTGAATCCAACCCATTCAACATTCTCTCTGTTTGTTAAAAATGCACTGCAGTATCTAAACCCCTGACAGGGACCCAGAAGTTTTATAAGGCATTTCAAATCAAAGCTGCTTCTTGGTTGTTAAGGTATTTTGTACCTCTCCAATCTCAATTGATTTTCAATTCCACATCACAACTAATCCACATGCCTTTGATTCTTAGGCTAATTAGAATGTTTTTCTTCCTAACAGATATCTCTGAGCATATTTATATGTTTATGCTAAAACACCTGTTTCGAGCAGATAAACGGCAGAGTCTCTGGGTATTCAGACTGAAGATGAATAGAGTGCATCAGGTAACTGCTTTAACATGTAAAGATCAAGCAAATCTGCATATTCATCAAGAATTATCCATTCCCTATTGAGCCTGTATGCAATTCAAAAACAAAAGCAAAGGGGGAGTGCTTAGGTCTTCCTATCATGGGGTCTACATGACTTCTTGGGTTGTTTGCAAGATACAGCAGAATATGGAATAGGACAAAAATCTGTATTTCTGAGTCGTGTACAAATATCTGAAGTAACAGACTGAGGAGCTGACCTCATAAGGCATAAGGGCTATGATTTAGCACAATCTGTGACTGTCTGATTGAAGCAAAAAATGACATCCCATCCTTACCATAACATAATTCAACAGAGCACAGGGTAGATGGCAGCTCCCAGACTTCCTCAGCCACATGGCCAGTGGTTATATTAGTTCCCTCCTCCCCCAAAAAATACATTTTCCAAGCTGTACTATTCAGCATCATCTAAGGTCATCAGGTCCTGCCAGCAGTAGTGTGGTGCTGAATTCTGAAGTGCAGGTGTTCTTTGAAACAATCCCCATAAGCCAGTCCTTTCTCCCCAACAAGGAGAATCTAAAAATGTTGACATCCAGATCAATCATTACCAACAAAGTTGTTTTCAGTTTTATTCCCACCATGAACAGTTATAAAGTTAATGGTTCTCAATTGCCCACCTAAGACCCAACCATCTCCAAACAGCTTGTACTATACAGTATGACACAGATAGCTTGCAACAGTATACTGTTCCTGGGGAAATATCTTTCTCTCCCAGCTACTGGGAGGGTTGCAGCTATGCTCAGCAGGAACAGGGAAGGCTGGGGAGACTGGATCTGACCATAGTTTCCACTCAGAAGGTTTTGACCTTGTGAGTCTTAACACCATTCACCATCACATGTGAAGTAAGATTCAAACAAGGGCTGGTTCACACATGTATTTGCACATGAGTGAACCTCCTAATTCATAAGGATATAGCTAGGATGCTCAATGGTATGTACAAACTGCTTCCATTGAAAATTATTGTATCTAAGAAAATCCACACTGCAAGCAGTGATGAAAATAAGTATGCATGTGGGAACTCAGCCGCTGTGCAAAACTGGAAGCAGTACTGAAAATATCTTCTTCTCACAGTCATCGAATATATTGGCCAGTAGCAGGAGAAGCAGGAATCTGTGGCCCTGTAGAGGCTAGGGTTACCTGAACATTTGGAGAAAGGCAGTAGGCCCACATTGTCTTCTTTAGCAATAGCTCTCTTCATGTAGAAAGTGATATGTATGGCTCCCTCTTCTAAAACTACTATGCTGGAAAGAGTCTTCACTATGCATGGAGACTCTGCGTGTAATCTGGAACCTTGAAAAATCAGGGTTTCTAGTTGTGTGGAGAATCTTTACATATAGAGATAGCATTACCTTTTTTTAAGACTTCTCCTCCTCCTGTGAGGAAGAAGCGAGGAGGAGCTAGCCTTTGGTGTTTCCTCACATATAGCCCTATCTTGCATGCCTGAACATCGCTTACATCATTCTAGGTCCAATAAGTAAAAAGCCTGTTTAGTCACTACACTACTTAAATCAATGAGCAATCAATTCTAGCGGCACAAGATGACAACCAGGCCTGGCCCTATTGTTAGGCAGGGTGAGGTGTCTACCTCAGACAGTGGGCCTGCTCTAGCAGAAGACCATGTCAAGCAGCCACCTCAGGCAGTAGAATGCCAGGAACAGCAAATGGTACTGCCTCTTGCACCAGGAAGAGCCGCCTACAGCTGCCATGCCTCTTTTTTTTGCCTTAACTCTTTGTCTCACCTTGCCACCCTGTGGCCCTGATCCTGTCCCTCCTTCACACCAAGGTGGTAGCCACACTTTCTTCTTACTGCTGCCTGTCCACCCTTCCTTAAATAAGACGGACTAGGCTAGCATGCTTTAGCCTTAGACAGCAGAAGAGAAGACATGGCTGCTCTCTCTGTGTCTCTCGTTTTCACCTTGACTCCATCCTTCACAGGTTTCTCATAGTCACTGCCTTGCCTGCCCCACTTACCTCATTAATCTGTGCAAGCAGTGCCTACCCTTTTGACGGGAGTACAGCAGTTGCAACTCTGAGAACAGTGTCAGTGCTATATTTCCTCCAACATCAGGTGGCAGAAAAAGTTGGGTGGCCACTGCTTAGGCACCAGATACTGCTCCCAGTACAGGGGTGGAAGAGAACAGTAGTTCCTCTGGCTGTTTCTTCTGAAAACCCTTCCCCAGCCATTCCCCTCTATGGATGTAGACTAGAGCTCCATAGCCCTTGTGGTCTGCCTATGTTTCTTGAGCAACCCAGATGTCCTCCAGTGCAGTGAAGGACACTGTCCTGTTCCCAGTATTAGAGTCTCATTTTGAAATTCCAGTTTCCAAGTGCTGAGGAGGACAGGTAAAAGGGACAGAGAAAGAATTAAAAATGCTGCTGTGTGTATATACACAGCTAGCAGCCTGGGACTCTAGAATGTGGCCTCTGTCTCTTGTGGTAAAGCAAATCATTCTGAACAATGGTTACAATTATATTTCTGAAGTCTGAACCAAGTCCAGCTCCTGCCTCAAGCTACAAAAGGGACAAATAAAACACTTGCTGGCAATTGTAATGTGTGTCTCTGTCCATTGCACTGCTATATATTTTTCTGCAGTGAACCATATTCCAGAAAGTGTAACTGGACTCTGCATAGTTTGTCTGGGGGAAAAAAAGATGCTTGGTATGTGATCCACATAGTCTATTGTCTATATGAGTGAACAGGATTAGATTTATTAATATCCTAAATATCTGCCTGTGTTTCCTGTTGTTAATATACAAAAAACGAAACCGCCCCTCTGCTTCCTGGGAAACCATGGGACATGTAAGTCTTTGAGAGTTGCTCGATATAGAACCCAATGGTCAGCTAGACTACATCTCTCAGGAAGACTGAGGTCTCCCAAAGCAGTGCCAGGGCAGTTTTCTTTATCAGTGTGTGGTTTGTGTTCTTTTCTTATAAAATAACTTCCTCTGCTGACACATTTTATTTAAAAAATGTGAGAGGGTTGATTACATACATTTATCAATAAAAACTTTTACTTTCCCTGCTTGGTCAGGGAAACTCAATGGGGGATAGGGCAGCCACTTACACATGCCCAAAAAGGAGGACATACATCCCTAAAATAGGTGCCAGCTTTTCAGTTCCTCCCTAAAAGAGGACATATGGCCACCTTAGACACAGATTGGGGGGCAGGATAGATTTCTTTTTTCTCTTTGAATTTTTTTCAACCAAACATTGGAAGACCATCTGTTAGGATGGTTTTATATTGGATGCTGAGTGGAGAATAGATTTCATGAATAGGAGTTCCTATTATTTTGTGGCATTTTGATTGATAGATAATTACACAGCCAATAACACACACACACATAGTCGATGCCTAAATCAAAATTTGGTGGGAATTCAGGTAGGCATCTATGCAACAACAAGAAGAGAAGATGCATCCCCTTTGAAAACAAAGCCAAAAACAGTACAGTTTTCCATTAAAATTCCATATCTTAGTTGATATGAATGAGTGGGCAAGTCAAAATAATTATTAGAATGTAAATTAGAGCATAATATCTCTCATATTGTGGGAAAAGTCTGTGGCCTCATAATTTGTGTGCCCACTTCATTTGTTGTCTAGGGGCTAATTGTTGACAGGTAACTTCAAGGCTCCTGTTCTCCCCCTCTTTGTCTTAAGTACTACTTGGACTAAGCCACCCTTCAAATCAAGAATGCCTTCAAATTTAGAAGACTGGCCTCCAAGGAAGCTGTCTTACTAGTGGAAGGAATTAACTCAGCACCTGAAATGTTTGCAGGGAACGTTTGGCAACATTTTTATTAATTTTCAAAATGTAGAGTTGTGTGTGTCTCAAGTCTAACATTTAGCATGCTCCAGGAATCAGTCAGCAGACCACCTGCAAACATAATAATCTAGTAGACAACATATTGTCTGAGTGACTTATTCCAACTAGAAGCTGTTGATAATCTCCCACATTCTTCTTTTGCATTTTCCTTTTATGGACATCTGGCAACAGGCACACAGGGAAGCATGTGCTCTTCTATCTAAACGTTCAGAAAAGTCTGCAGCTGAGCACTGCTCCCTAAGGCCCACATGAACCTATTCTTCCATGTGTGCTGCCTGGGAAGCATAGAATGGACAACATTTCTGTCACGTATTTGTCCTTTGCTCTGCCTAACATGTAGATCTTCTGAGAGTAAATCCTTGGGAGAAAAGGAACAAGATCTCACCGACAAGGAAATGAACCCATTGCTACAGTCTAAAAAGAACTGATTGAATGAATGCCGCTCGTTGGGAACGCCTGAGTAAAAAGAATCACTGAAATATGTACTTGTTACTTCATGATTAAATGCTGATTTCATCTGTGGATTCAGTGTCTAACTTTTGAACAGTAGCATCTGCACAAAAGAGCTTTCACACCTGATTGGTTATATATACCTATAACTGATATTGCATTTATAATCAGGAATTGCGTTTTCATTGCCTTTAAAATCACTCTTCTAAAGCTCCTTTCATTACACTAAAACTCCTTTCATTCACAGAGTATAATGACATTGGCCACAGTGTAATGCTGCAATTTATTTTATGTCATTATGATATATTTATTAAATAGGATGGTGCACTAGCTTTGGCCAAAGCCCTCATTGCTAACCAAATTGGATTTATTTGGATAAATATGTGTGAGGTTAGAATTGAAGCAGAACAGTCTGGATTTGTTTCTAAGGCAAAATGAAAATATTTGGAGCATTTCGCACTGAACTGGCATTTCAGGTTATCTAAAATCTGGTCAATGGCTGAAATTCTGGTCTAAGCAAATTCATAAATTTCTGCTTTTTCCTTACCAGGAAATTAACAGTCCCAACCACAATTCTCAGGGACTCCTGTGAAAGGTGACTTGGTGCGTGTGCTTCTCCTCCCATGAACTGCAGTGGGAACTGTTAATTTACCAGTGAAGAAGAGACAGAAAATTATGAATTTACTCACGCAAGGCCAGTGGAGGTGATGGCATTCCAGTTGAACTATTTAAAATCTTAGAAGATGATGCTGTTAAGGTGCTACATTCAATATGCCAGCAAGTTTGGAAAACTCAACAGTGGCCAGAGGATTGGAAAAATCAGTCTACATCCCAATCCCAAAGAAGGGCAGTGCCAAAGAATGCTCCAACTACCGTACAATTGCACTCATTTCACACACTAGCAAGGTTATGCTCAAAATCCTACAAGGTAGGCTTCAGCAGTATGTGGACCGAGAACTCCCAGAAGTACAAGCTGGATTTCGAAGGGGCAGAGGAACTAGAGACCAAATTGCTAACATGCGCTGGATTATGGAGAAAGCCAGAGAGTTCCAGAAAAACATCTACTTCTGCTTCATTGACTACGCAAAAGCCTTTGACTGTGTGGACCACAACAAACTATGGCAAGTTCTTAAAGAAATGGGAGTGCCTGACCACCTTATCTATCTCCTGAGAATTCTATACGTGGGACAGGAAGCAACAGTTAGAACTGGATATGGAACAACTGATTGGTTCAAAATTGGGAAAGGAGTACGACAAGGCTGTATATTGTCCCCCTGCTTATTTAACTTATATGCAGAATACATCATGCGAAAGGCCAGGCTGGAGGAATCCCAAGGCGGAATTAAGATTGCCAGAAGAAATATCAACAACCTCCGATACGCAGATGATACCACTCTGATGGCAGAAAGTGAGGAGGAATTAAAGAATCTCTTAATGAGGGTGAAAAAGGAGAGCGCAAAAAAACGGTCTGAAGCTGAACATCAAAAAAACTAAGATCATGGCCACTGGTCCCATCACCTCCTGGCAAATAGAAGGGGAAGATATGGAGGCAGTGACAGATTTTACTTTCTTGGGCTCCATGATCACTGCAGATGGTGACAGCAGCCATGAAATTAAAAGACGCCTGCTTCTTGGGAGGAAAGCGATGACAAACCTCAACAGCATCTTAAAAAGCAGAGACATCACCTTGCCAACAAAAGTCCGCATAGTCAAAGCTATGGTTTTTCCTGTAGTGATGTAAGGAAGTGAGAGCTGGACCATAAAGAAAGCTGACCGCCGAAGAATGGATGCTTTTGAATTGTGGTGCTGGAGGAGGCTCTTGAGAGTCCCCTGGACTGCAAGGAGAACAAACCTATCCATTCTAAAGGAAATCAACCCTGAGTGCTCACTGGAAGGACAGATCCTGAAGCTGAGGCTCCAACACTTTGGCCATCTCATGAGAAGAGAAGACTCCCTGGAAAAGACCCTGATGTTGGGAAAGTGTGAAGGCAAGAGGAGAAGGGGGCGACAGAGGATGAGATGGATGGACAGTGTCATTGAAGCTACCAACACGAATTTGACCCAACTCCGGGAGGCAGTGGAGGACAGGAGGGCCTGGCGTGCTCTGGTCCATGGGGTCACGAAGAGTCGGACACGACTAAACGACTAAACAACAACAACATGCAACAGGATTTCAGTCAATGTGTCTTTGACAAGGTGTTCACTGTCATTGACAGCTGTCAGATGCAATCTGAGGCAAGAATCTCAGCACCATTTTCCAGTCAAAGGGAGGGAATGTGTGAGGTCACTAAAGTAATATATTCAATCAACTCACACGGTTCTTTGTCATTTTTGGGCCAGGTTTATCAGCTTTCATAGTAAGAGTGAACGTCATCTGAAAATGAAGTTGTCTTGATTGTTATCTGAGCCTAATCTGAGCCACGTCCCCATTTTGTTAATCTGTCTCCAGTGGCCTTTTGTCTAGTCCTCCCTCCCTTTACTCTTCTGATTTGTTTATTTAAGTGGTGAAATCTGTTTATGTTGGCAAGTCTTTGTTTCATTATTCTAAGTAGCTAAATTTTAACTTTTCAGTCAAAACTGAAGAGGTTATTTGGAGCTCTAACATGGTACATACAACAAAGGGACTCTATCCTCCTGGAAAGATTTTGTTTGATTTTGCTGCCTATCTTTACTTACCCAAGTCTGCTAAGTATAGCCTCCCTGCCTGCCTGTCCAATGTGGACTGTGCCTTACCTACTCTTCTAAATCTTGAAGTTTTTAAAGCTGGTTCTTTGTTGCAGTTCTTAAACTGCAATCTTGATGATTTTCCAAAGGTTCTAAGAAATGTCTGCCAATAGTAGTGGCTGAGATAGGACAAAATGCATCGTGATTGGGAAGACTGAGCACTCAAATGAGTGTGCCTGCTTTTAAGATTTTTTAAAAATCAAACTTTAAACGTTCATAATATGCAAATCCCTGAAGCTAGTTGAATGGATTTTGATGTGTTTAGCCTATATCTTATTTCCAGATTTCATGTCCGTCCATGCAAAAAGAAAAAAAAATCTATAACTGTTTTGATTTTCCAGTACAAGTCAGTGAGATGCTAGCAATCCAAATTTACGACTTGATTCAGGTCCTAATCACAAGTCTAATGGCGTAAGGCCTAAATCTAATATTTATGACCGAAAAAGGAATCTACTCTGAAATATCCAAGTATCCAAACACAGCCCAACAAATAAGAAACATAGGTGTGTATGGATGATTTATTAGAAATTTGTATGTGCTCAAAAACAGGCACAGCATCTACCAAGAATTGGCTTGTTTATTTAGCGTTTGTTACGCTAAGGGTGCCAAGTAAACCTGGCAGATCTCTAGCAAATATATAACTGAGGATGGTTTTCTTCAGGGAGAAGGCACAAGAGGGGTTTTGCTAGGGGAAAATCCTAGTTGTAAGGAAGATAGTGGTCTCTAAAATACATTTAGCTAAAGCCATTAACACTTTAAAGGTTCATAAATTGTGTTCAGCAGACAATAGCAAACTAGTACAAAGTCTATAAACAGTTGTTACATCTGCTCCAGCTGAAGGACATAATTAAGGAGATTGTCAACCAGAATGCATTGCCTGAGGTATCACCCAAGGCTGACAATGATATGAATGGTGTCCATGATAACTTGACCTAAGCTCTCATCCCTGGTTGATTTGGTCATTCAAATCATCCAGGCAGATGCCTCCTGTCAAGTGAGAGAAGCCTTTTCATTTTTTGAATCCACCTGCAGTACTTTTTGCCCTAATGATTTCATAAAAAAACATCCATGAGGCATTAACACGGTCCCAGAGTAGAGTCACAAATTGGAATATCCCAAGACTATAATCTCGACTGATTTAATGAGACTAAATTTACACTATAACAAGTATCCCAACTTCTTGTTACATCATCCTGCCCAGATGGTATTGGAAAGTTTAGCTACATCAAAGCAACCATGTCAATCCGAGCCCATTTCACAGAACCAGTCTTATCTGGATTCAGCTGACGTTCTGTAGACCATAGTCTTGGAAAGAGATTGGATTTTGGTGCTGAGACTGTATAAGCAGGGTCTGATGAGAAAGAGAAGCAAAGCTAAAGCCACTGGAAAGTCATGATGCAGGAGGCCCTGAAAATGGGCTTTTCCCAGACTAAAATCTGTGGCACTCAAAATACAGCCAGTTAACATCTTGTTAGACATGATTTAGATCAACACAATCAACTTAACATGAAAAAAATGAGACCGGTTAGGTCACCCCAAGTTAAAAGCTTCCTCTTAATTATACAAAATACCAGGTATTTAAATTAAGTTTCTTTGTACAGAGACACACAGATCAAATACTATAGTGAGAACTTGCCCTCTTACAGTGCATCATGACTCATATACAATACTTTGTTCCGTACATGGAGAATATTTGGCCCTCCAGATGTCGATGGACTACAACTTTACTCATGAGACATTTAATGTTATTTTTAAAGGAAATCATTTATTACCTCTTACTCATTTATTTATTTTTTAAAAGGTAACTCATAAATGTCACTTGCTAGGATTGCTAGGTATCAAATCCCTCCAGTTCCTGAAACTGGCCCCAAATGTAAGGCCATAGTGATGAGTAAATGTTACTGATTATACTGATAAAACTAAAGATGTCACCAGATATGTTATTTACAAATGTAATGTTGCTTCGTCCTAGTTGCCCCCCCCCCCCCCCACACACACTACTATCCTTGGAAACACATTACTTCAAAGCTCAGCATCTGACTATGCTCACCAAATGTGGACAATCTTAAGTTGTTCCATTTCCAATAAATACATAGAAATACATAGAAATGTCCAGGGGTCAAGTTATGAGAGAAATCATATAATATGCATGGTTGATTGAACCAGATTCATCCCCGCACCGTGTTCTCATATAAGCTCTACAAAACTTTATGCAAAAGAATGAAAATAGAATCAAAATCCACAACATCAGCCTGAACCATCTCTCTGCTAGGTCGCTCAACTTCCCAAAATACTTCTAAAATTTCAGGAGAGCATTTCATCCCAACCTATTACTCAACAATAAGGGCTCATGGTTGCTAGGTTCTGGAGTGAAATGAAATTGGTTCCCATTATGCCGCAGTATTAAGGTGCAATCATATAAGAAAGCCTTATTCAAACGTAAGTGTTATTGGGTGTTCTCACTTGGTAGGAGCACTATAGCAAATTGGCAAACAGATGGAAAACCACCAGCTTTCCAAGTACAGAAAAACGTTAACAGAGAGAGCAGCCAGCAATCGATTGCTGGGCCGAGCCAAGCTATTTGTGCCAACATTCAACTCTCCAGGAAATAAAAAAAGCACAATATTTCTGACATCAAAATGTCCATTCAAACTGAGCAACTTCTTTTCTAAGTGACCCTCCAGCTACAATACATTTTATTTGAAGGACCATCTCTGAGTCATATAAAAACAGTATTTTATTTAAAGAGCATTGTTTATATAAGCAATAGAATTTTGTTGCTCTAAGTCTTATTTTAAGAATGTCCTTAAATTGAGTCCCTGATACATTACAGAGTTTGGGAAATGACTCTTAAAATGAATGAGTATAAAAATATGTTCAAGACATCCATGACCATATCACAGAAGGATCTTACCATTGCTGTGTTGTGGATATTTATCACTGATATTGGATGCATGATTTATTGAACTCCATTCCTTTCTACTTTAATTTTTTTTTGTATTGAGACTTACGTTAATTTGTATGCATATCTGAATTATTTGCTCCTTTCCTCTTTGCTCCTCTGTACTAAATCATTCTTGTTGCAAATGTTTTTCATTGTATCAGCATTTTCATTTAATTTATAGTTTAGGGAGAACTAGTAACTTCACCAGCAGGCACATTTCTTATGCCAGCACAACTAAACACACTAAGTTATTTCTTTGTAGCTTTGCAGGAATTATTTTTTAATTATCAATTTTTTAATATATATATTTTTAGGTATTTGTTCAGATTTCCAGAGAGGCAGTCAGATGAATATTCTGTGGAAAACTAGCAGTGATTCTTGTCAGCATAAACATTTGTAAATGGCAGATGAATAGATTAGCTCTACTTATTTATAGCTGCACATGCTTATTAGTGCATTCATTTGGAGACCTCAGAATCCCTTATCTCATAAGGGTTAACTGTTTATTATTAATAGTAATTTAAAAGAAAACATGAACTCAACAGCAGTGCAAGTGTGTTCTGCCACATGTTTTTCCAGGTGAAGTAGGGTCCTTCAATGTCCAAAAGCATCCTGGTCTCTCACATAGAATCTCTGTATGGATACATTAAATGCAAATAACCATAAAACCTACTACATGGGAATAGCTGCAGGTGCAGATAAGTTCTGCTGCTTCTATCCAATATACATTGGTTGAACACATGTTGGTTGTCACATATTGAATAATAATATTTGTGTTCAGATCAACAATCTGGTTCCAAATGTATGTAGACTGTGTAAGCACTGAATCTAAGAAATGACCCTTCTGTTTTTTCATCTGTCAGGTTAGCTCAGATAACACTTGAAAACCACACACACACACACACACACATGAATCCTACAAAATTTCATAGACCTACTGAGAAAAAAATCAGAAGCCTGTGTTTGCCACAGCTGGCATTCATCCCAGTAAAGAGTTAATTCCAGAATGAAACCAAACAAGCTTTGCGGATCAACTCAAACATCCTCTGAGTATCAAGGTATAAATCTCTTCATTGTTGCAATAATTTCAGGCAACATCAGCTTGTCTAATTCTACAAGTTTTATTTATCTACATTGTTTCTATGTTCAATATGCACAAAATTACTTCAGAAAGTAGCAAGACAATTTACTGAAAACAGTCTTACAGATGTGAGAAAAACAGAAGGCACAAATGCTTAAAAATATCCTTCTTTGCAATTTATTACAGGTGTTATCACCATCAAAAGAATCTTACAACTATAAGAAGTTGCAGGCATTCAAACACAAGACCTAAGTTGTAGAGAGAGTAAAAATCATGTTTGAATCCAAAAATAAAATAACTTAATCGCCTAAAAAGGCACATGAAAGTAGCAAAGAATATTACTCCAAAACACATCATTTATAAACAAAAGGCATTATAACTTTAAGTAGCCCTAAAGCATATTGTTGTTGTTGATGTTGTTTAGTCGTTAAGTCATGTCCGACTCTTCGTGACCCCATGGACCAGAGCACTCCAGGCCCTCCTGTCTTCCACTGCCTCCCGGAGTTTGGTCAAAGTCATGTTGGTAGCTTCAGTGACACTGTCCAACCATCTCATCCTCTGTCGTCCCCTTCTCCTCTTGCCTTCACATTTTCCCAACATCAGGGTCTTTTCCAGGGAGTCTTCTCTTCTCATGAGATGGCCAAAGTATTGGAGCCTCAGCTTCAGGATCTGTCCTTCCAGTGAGCACTCAGGGTTGATTTCTTTCAAATTGGATAGGTTTGTTCTCTTTGCAATCCAGGGGACTCTCAAGAGTCTCCTCCAGCACCACAATTCAAAAGCATCAATTCTTCAGCGGTCAGCCTTCTTTATGGTCCAGCTCTCACTTCCATGCATCGCTACTGGAAAAACCATAGCTTTGACTATGAGGACCTTTGTCGGCAAGGTGATGTCTCTGCTTTTTAAGATGCTGTCTGTTTGTCATCGCTTTCCTCCCAAGAAGCAGGCGTCTTTTAATTTCATGGCTGCTGTCACCATCTGCAGTGATCATGGAGCCCAAGAAAGTAAAATCTGTCACTGCCTCCATATCTTCCCCTTCTATTTGCCAGGAGGTGATGGGACCAGTGGCCATGATCTTAGTTTTTTTGATGTTGAGCTTCGGACCATTTTTGGCGCTCTCCTCTTTCACCCTCATTAAGAGGTTCTTTAATTCCTCCTCACTTTCTGCCATCAGAGTGGTATCATCTGCATATCTGAGGTTGTTGATATTTCTTCCGGCAATCTTAATTCCGGTTTGGGATTCCTCCAGTCCTGCCTTTCGCATGATTTATTCTGCATATAAGTTAAATAAGCAGGGAGACAATATACAGCCTTGTTGTACTCCTTTCCCAATTTTGAACCAATCAGTTGTTCCATATCCAGTTCTAACTGTTGCTTCCTGTCCCACATATAGATTTCTCAGGAGATGGATAAGGTGGTCAGGCACTCCCATTTCTTTAAGAACTTGCCATAGTTTGTTGTGGTCCACACAGTCAAAGGCTTTTGCGTAGTCAATGAAGCAGAAGTAGATGTTTTTCTGGAACTCTCTGGCTTTCTCCATAATCAAGTGCATGTTAGCATATTAAAAATACCAAAGCTGTTAGAAGTAAAAATATATTAAAGAAAATACCTTATTCAGCCCTTTTAGGGCAAATTTTCCTGCACTTCCTTTAATTTTCTAACCCTCTTAAACACACAAGGTTTCTAACCTTGACACAACTTTCTCTGCCCCTCAGGGAAAACATGAGAAGCATAAAAAACTATCCTGAGTTATTTTAATTAGGAACAAAAGGAAGGCAAAGATGTAATTTTAAAGTTTGTTGTGTGAATATATAGTGCATTTTTAGTATCTGCATTAAAAGAGTAATTATGGAAAGTAATTAATTTGAATGGTTAAGCGTGAACAATAGAGTTCCCCCATGGTCTGACAGGCAGCTGTTAAACTCAGAACCTATGCACATATACAAAGAAATAAAGGCAAATAAACAAATTTTTGACTTACTAGCTTTCTTTTTTGATAGTAAACATAAAGCTGTGTTGATAATTGTATCATAGAAGCAATTTTCCCATGGTAAATATAAAACCATTTCAGCTGATGTATAGTGTAGGAGAGAGACGTTAGAGAGCTGACAATGATTGGAAAATAGAGTTATATGAATAGCTAGTATAATGACTAAAATTCCTTGATATTAGCTCATTTTTTAAAAAATGAGGCACTAAATGGCATTATCCAAGCCTATCCAAGTCAACAGAGTCTTCTTACTGCCAAAATCAAGCAAGTCCAATCCTAAGTTATAGTTTACTGATTTCTGCCACTCTTTCAATATTTTTGAGAGTATACATTTCTAAATAAATTGTGTTTTTCTTTCTCTTCATGTAATGGCCAAAATCCTGTTGTTTAACATAGTGAATCACACTAGAGTAGGCTAACTGAATCAACGAGGATTTCATGAATCAACTCCTCCATAGTTCCACTGATTGTGTTGAACACAACATACTTTTTCCTAATATCCCTCACTACACAGAAGGTACAGCACTGGAACTCATGATGCTTCTATTGTTGTTGTTGTTGCCGCTTCTGCTCTTCTTCTTTTTCTTCTTCTTCCTCCTCTCCTGATGGAGGTTGAATGTCACTATTGCTGTTCTGATTTTGGATACAGCAGTTATAAACAGTGTTTAGATTACTGGTGCATTATTTGTGTTAAATTTCAAGGAATTCCTCCCATGATGCTTAGGCTTCTAAATCTGCTTGAATGATAAACAACAAAGCATCTGCATGGAATATGCATAAATGCAGTGAACTGTGTTCCCATACCACTATGGAATTTTGTCCCCATCAGCATTCAGATTGAATGTATGGAAGAGACAGAAGGAAAGTATTAATTGGGACCAGAATGAAATCTTATTGAGGGACGAAGGAGTTACTCTACCTGACAGACCATCATGAAGAGAAGGAGGGTGGTGTAAAGTCTCACTCCAAAGTGTTTGTAAATAAAAAGGGATATTTCTATTCCTTTGCACACATCTACCAATTAGTGATCTGTGTTTGTGTAGTGCTTTTTTGGTCCAGTGAGAAGTTTTCTTTTAAGAAACTAGAGAAACTTAATCATAAAGAACTAAGAATCATATTCAGCAGCATAGAAAGACAGATGATTTCTAAAGCAATACAGAACAGGGACAAAGTGGGCCATCTTTGCTGATTCCAGGCACTCTGCCTTTGCTGTCTAGATTTTGGCCTGAATATCAAGTAAAGTGTAAGTACATGGAGAGTAAGTTGATAGCAAGCACTGTGTGATATTGCAAATCATCCTGATTATAGGGTATGTCTATTAAAACATTAGCCCAAGCTTCCAATTTCTTGGTTTTTTGGAGCATGAGTTAACATGAAATAGGATTTATTCTTGTCTTAAATCTGGAGGGGCTTGCTTTCACAATTAAAATTCATATTTACATCAGTTGAGGTGTTTGGTGTTTTTTTTAAACCATCAGTGCAGTGTATACATTTGGATCATAAAATGGTTGGTTTCTTTTTAAAAAATTAATACTTTTGTATCCTGCCTTTCCTCTGAAGTGCTCAAGACAGCATAGGTGGTTCTGTTTTCCCTTTTCACAATGATCTTCTTAAACCACTTAGGCTGAGAAATAGCCATTGTTCACAGTCATCCAGGGAGACTTATTGCTGAATGGATGTTTATACCGGGGTCTTCTGAATCCCAGGAAGACATTCTGTATGCCACACTGGATCAGTGATTTTAGGAATAAGACAATCGTGACTTCAATGCACAGTTTTCGAACATGTATTCTTGATCTTTTTCACCAAACATCATTTACAGTGGGTATGTTTGGGATATGTGTGTCTTTTCACCTGGGAACTGACAGAAAGTATTTCTGGAAGATGTAAATGCATCAAGCAGTGTTGCCGCATATGTTATGTACAGCTAGAACGTTGTAACATCAGTGGTAAAACGAACTGACGTTCTGCTAAGTGTTTTTCACTCTTAAAACAAACATCCCTTCACCTGGAGAATACTCTGACAAAATTAGATTCTTAAATGATGCTCTGATAAAAACATCTGGTGTACATCGGCGGGAGCCTTCACCTTTCTGTGCCTTCTCTCAGTAATTGTGCAGATGGCACAGAAGCAAAAATCAAAACAAAACAAAACTTGAAGTCAGATCTCACAGTGTTCCTCATGGTTTGCTATTAATTACACATAACATCGTATGTCAAGGAATACAGCTTCTTACTCTACATATTTCATAGAATTTGAGGGAGGAAAGGCATATTACAATCAACAGAAGATGTTTCCCTCAAACTCTTCCTTTAACTGCTGATGCTATTCTACAGTCTCTTAGCCTTGGTGGGCTTTTCTCTATCAATGGTATCAATAGGACATGACATGGGAGAAGTAGGACATGAGAGAAGTCTAGATCAGGCAGTTTTCATAACAAATATTAAGGCCAGGATTCTTTTGGGCATCAATGAAGCACAAGGTGCTGCTGGTACATGAGTGGAGTTCCCAGTTACAGAAGTCCTGTAACTGGGACTTTTATGTGCAAGGGCCATAAAAGTCACACTGCTTATTCTACATGTGTTGCATGAATTATTTGTTCCAATAAGATGATGGCCTTGGAATTTATTATCTTTCAATCCCCATGTCCTCTTGCAAGAGTGATGTGCCTTCTCCTAGCAAACCTTCCTGCTATGGATTATCCATCTTTGATTTTTTGACATGGTAGTACTAATTTTGGATGCCCAGTAGGTCTATTTAGGTGTCCTTGATTCACGTATACCCAACATGCATGAAAGTTTGCACTCTAGCCCCCTGCTATCTGTCTGCCATTTGTCATATTCCTGCATGTAGAAGGGAAGGAGCTTGAAGAGAGACAGCCATACTATCCATAGGAGTTCTCCCCATGAGTTGAGACCCTGATTTTCCTGGGTCCCAACTAATATGGAGTGCCCTCACAGAGAGTGGGACTCTTCCTCTTCAGACTAATCATTCTCATAATGTAAGGAAGGTGATGATAGTGGCAAAACAGAGAGACAGGGCTAGCGTGCTCCCCTTGTGCATGGCAAGTATAGGCAAATAAATAACACCAGAATAGACCTAGTGTTTCTCTCAAATCCTCATTACTCCTTATTACTCCTCAGGAACTTAATGGACAGCAGCACAGAGACTTTGGCTGACATAGAGGTTGAGGGAAGGAAGGCTCAGGATAACTAGGCCTAAACAAAGGAGCCCTCAACTGTTGTTGAAGAGGAGAGCCCTCTGGAAGAAAAGAAGGAGAAAAAGGCAAGCTTGGGGGTAGAGGATATAAAGGCTGCCAATGAGGAAATGGGGGCAAGTCAGTGGACAAGAAGGAGAGGGAGAGAGGAGGACATCTCAGAGGGGAGGACTCCTGCACTGAGCAGGAGGTTGGACTTGACGGGCCTAAGAGCCCCCTTCCAACTTCATGATCTTATGATTCTAGGTGGCTTCTTCTGAGTGGAGCCTTTTTCTGTAGTACCTTTTCCCAGCTTTGAAATACCCTCCCAGAAATGTATATTGGTGCCTACTTTGTAGCATAGGTCTTGCATACCTGGAGAGCCCCCAGATTTGTAGAGGGATTCACCCTTCTATTTGGTTGCCTCTCTTTGTTCCCTTTTGGGCAGCAGGCAAAAGCATTTTCATTCTTTCAGGCCTTTTTATGTTTATTTTTGCTGATATGCCGTGTTCTTAAGTTGCTTTACGTCTGGGATATTTATGGATCTTTCGTGATGTCTATTTTTAATTTATTTTGTGTGTTGTATTATGATTTTTTTAAATTTGATTTATACAGATTTGTATTATGTTGTGCCCGCCCTGCAAGCTATAAGCTATAAAACAACTAATACATTTTAGAAACAAATAAATATTTCCCAGCCACTAATTCTGCCCTGCCTATGCCTTCCACCCCATTTCCACATCAGCACTCTGAGGCAAGTGCATGGCTTCAAACCCTATTTTGCCTTGAAACAAAAGGTCAGTTTGATAGTCTCTGTCATTTTATTTATTCCCTTCCCTTATGGGAAATGAAAGTATACATATATATATATGTATAAGAGATGATGAGGATGATAATGATGAGGATGATTCAAAAACTCCAGGCACAGTCAAAATTATAAAATATTGACTGGTATTATATAACAGATACAAGTTTGAACCAAAAACCTAAGTATCTGTTAAATATCGACGCAGTATGTATGTTGTTCCTAATACTGCCATTTTTTGGAGCTCTGATGGTGTGATTTCTGAGATCTGCAGCTGCTTACAATACTGTGTGAAGTTTCTTGATATTGTTCCCAAAGCCCCAATGACTACAGGGACCACTGAAGTGTGCTTCTTCCAGAGGCAAGATGTTTCGATTGCCAGGTCTCTGTACTTTGTTAGTTTTTCCAATTCTTTAATTTCAGCTGGCATCTCCTGGAATTGCAATGTCAATGATCTGGACATTTCTTTGTTCTATTACTACTATGTCTGGTGTGTTATGTTCAAGGTGTCTGTCTGTTTGGATCCAGAAATCCCACAAGATCTTGACTTCCTCATTTTCTGACACCTTCTCTACCTGATGTTCCCATAGGTTTTTGGAGGCTGGCAAGTTATATTTTTTGCATAATGACCAGTGCACTAACTTTGCCACTCTATCATGTCTAACTTTGGAATCTGTTTGTGCAATCTTTGGACATTCGCAGATGAGGTGTGACACAGTTTCATATTTTTCTTTGGGGTGAGAGGAAAGTCCATTCTAATAGCTGAGTGGCAGAACATGTGCTATGAATGTATAACATGATTCCAGCTCTTTTTTGGGCTGTGGGGGTGGTATATTTAGTTAAAACATCTCAGGTGGCAGCAGGCCTGGGAAAACACTTTAGTCCAACTAAGACAGTCACTGCTCCATTGCCAAAAGGGAGGACATGGAGGACAAGGAACACAACAGAGGGTTGCATTCTTCATAAAAAAGGAGGAGGATTTGCATGACATGTATATATATGCCAATTTTAACTAATATATGGAAATATCACCACAATTAGACATTTTTGCTCTAATTCAAGTGGAATTACACTACTGCTTCCCATAGTGCACAAGATTGTGACTACGTAACCATCCAGGGACACAGCACTGAGAAGAAAGATGGGATATGAATCAAATAAGTAAGAAGGCATTGTGTTTAACAACTCTCTGAAATGCTCTGTGCCTTCAATTTTTTGCAAGTCACTATTTTAAACAAGCAAGGTCATTATCGTTTTGTTGAAATATCTAGGTAGACAACAACCAGTTATTTCAGAGGAATGGGTTTGAACAGTGCTTTCAGAATGTCCACTCCTAGAACTGACTGTCGCGTCCACCCAGTGTCCCCTGTTTGTCCTCCCCAAACACAGGTCCACCCTCTGGATGCGTTTCCTCTTTTACCCCTGCCACCAGTGGATCTATCATCCACACTGTATCAAATATGTATCTCAGACACGTGCTGCCAAATATAATTGGTTTATTTATCTTTCAGGTTTGTAAATTACATAAGCAAATCACAGATGTTCTTTTATTGCTGTTTAGGATCAATCATTAAACTTGGATTGGATTATACGTTTGCTTGCCTGTATTTATTCACAATAACCACTTCAACAATATTCTTTGGCTATCTATCTATTACTTATTACTTTTAACTCTTTCCTATTCTCTCTAACAATCCAACTTTCCAATCTCTCTTTTAACTCATCAAAATCTCCTCTCTAACTGTCTCTAACTGTCTCTAACTGTCCTCCTGATCCCGCCCCTCCTGTCCTATCATAGGCTCCTGCACTTGAGCTCCATATGATGGACAGGAGTGACGTGGGCATTCCGCCACACTGACCTCTCATCTGAAGTTCATACAGACTTGGCATGCCATGCCATCTCCTTTGTGCCATTGATCAGTAGTTGTATCAATGTGTGTGTAGCTTACATCCAAACCATTTTACTTTAAAAATGAGAGAAAGTTGATTAGATAGATTTACCAATCAAAGCCTTTAATTTCCTGCTCAATCAGGGAAACTCTCAGAGGAAGGGGTTACAATGGCCACTTACACATTGCAAAGATGGAAGATATGCATCAGCAAAGAGGAGGACAGCTTTTCAAAAGGAAGACAATCCTCCCTAAAGGAGGGCATAAGGCCACCCTGTCCACCTTCTTTGAGAACTGCTTCCTGGTAGAGTAGGCAATGTGGGATTAGAAGCACTGATGATTATGTTAGGCAGATGTTGTTAGATAATCGAATGCTATAATTCTCATCATTCCTGCCCATGCTGGGGATGATGGTATTTGTAATCTAGCAAAATCATGAGGACTCAAGGTTGGAAACTACTAGATAAATAAATATCTTGGTTCAATGTAAAGTGATTTCCTATTTGCACAATGACTCATTCTGGTTATCTGAAGAAAAGTTTGAAGGTTCCATCTCAGAAAAACAATTTAGCTGGTATGATAATTCAAAATTTTAATTCACATCTCTCCACAATATCTCACTTCCTCTGCCATCACTCCATTGCCCTTATGTTTGGTCCAGGTTAAAAAAAAACCACAACATTTATAGAAAATGAACTGGGGGAACAGAACTATACTTGTAACAGTTGAGATGCAGCAAATTTAAATCTGTTAGCAAAATGGTTCATTTCCCCATTTAGTAGACCAAATCTTTGCTCTCCTGACAGCATTTCACCAATGAAACAAAGCACTCAAACAGGCATTGGGGGGGGGGGGGGGGAGGGAATCAGTGACTGCAAGACAAAAGCAAAAACAACTCCTCTTTTTTTGTATGATTAAATAGCTTCTGTGCCAAATAATATACAAAACCACCTTAAAAAGGGAGAGGAGGACAGGATTCATCTCTCCCCTTTTGCTGTGCAGAATAAAGAAACAGGCAACATCCTCCCTCCTTCCTTCTCCAAATCATTTGAAAAATCATATACATACTGTATGTAACAATGGTCCGTCTGGTCTTTCCTGGCACATGTCTTCTCATGTGTAGAAAATACATCTACCACTTTCTTCTGTTATTTACAACCAGTTGCAGAGTGGTAAATTCTGACATGCAAGCACTCATCATGACAGTCTCCATAGCCATACACTCCCAAAGAAAGTCCAAGAAGGCAAGTAGCCGTGCTGATCAACTGCTTTCTCTCTCTCTCTGTGTGTCAGAATTTACCACTCTATAACTGGCTGTCAATAGCAGAAGAAATTGGGGAATTGATTTTCTAAATATGACAAGACATGTGCCAAGAAAGACCAGGCAGACCACTGTTACATATACAGAGCCTCATGGTGCAGTGGTTGAACTGCTGTACTGCAGCCAAAAGCTGTGCTCACAACCCGGGGTTCAATCCCAGGTAGCCGGCTCAAGGTTGACTCAGCCTTCTATCCTTCCGAGGTCAGTAAAATGAGTACCCAGCTCACTCAGGGAGGGGGGGGGCAATGTGTAGCCTGCATAATTAACCTGTAAACCACCCAGAGAGTGCTTGAAGTGCTATGGGAAGGTATGTAAGCAGCACGCTTTTACGTATGATATGATTTTCAAACTGTTTGGAGTGGGGATGAAGGAGGATTTGTGATGCACCCAACAATACTATGTTCTTTGCCTCCTCTGCTACTGTGGGGGTTGCAGTTCAACTTAGAGGAAACAGGATAGATTGGAAGGAGAAACAGATGGTGTCATCATTCTGGCTAAACGAAAAGCCCCACCGCTTTGAACTTTCACAACCAGTCGTGACATGTCTCCATGGGACTCACACTTGTGTCTATTTGGGAAAATGGAAGTGAGAGCTTCTGAATGGTGAGGAAGTGATGAGGCCAGGTGGCTGAGGAGTCAGCACATGGCAGGTTAGAGCCTCCTTCCTTGCAGCTGGGGTGAGTGCAATGCAAAACAAAGAAGGAAGATAGAGACCACTGTGCCAGCATCTTTCTGCCCCTCTCTCATTTCCTGCTTGTCCGTCTGAGAAGAATCCTAGAGCACCCAGTAATGAGATGAGAAAGTTACTGGGCAGGATTCCTCCTGAATTAATTCCACTGAAATCAATGCACAACGGATTGATATTCTATCAATCTGAAACACAGGCAACAGAATCACAAAACACAATTTGCATGCCTGTGCTCTTCAGTGGGATGCTCTTTTCATCACAGCTATGAATGGATCTTTAAGGTATCTTTAAGAGGAGCCTTTGTTGTTGTTCAGTTTGATATTGGGAGGGGGGAGCAGCAAGACTAGGCAGGGTGAACCTTGCAGGCTGCAGAGAAGTGAAAGAGACCCAAGGAGAGAAAAGCAAGGTAGACAGTGCCCAGGCCACATTAGCACAGAAGACTAGGGAAGTAGAATGGCCAGTCCCAATGGGGCACACTGGAGTGCAGTGGGGCACAGCAAAGAATCAGTAAGACAAGGATTTTCCAAAGCAACCTAAAAGTTCAAAGGAGGGGAACTCTAGTCTGGAAGTTCTGTGATTTGCCCACTTGTGGCTGTTGACCCAGCTGTTGGAAAGGAAGTCTGTAGTTTGGGCAGTTATGAATGGACTCTTTCTCCATAGCAATTTTCTTGACTTTACTGGAACCCTGGAAGCAATGGTCACAGCACTTCTGTTTGTGGCAAATGTTTATCAGGTAAGAGAGAAGGAACTGTTCCGGTTTTTCTCAGGAACAGAATAAGTGCTGAATTGACATGTTGGCTACAATAAAGTAGGAGATGCAGTTAAAACAAACAACTAATCTATATTAATGAAGTTACAGTTGCAATAGAAAAGCCTAACCCTAATCATAACTAAATAGACATGAGCATGAAAGAGAAGCAACTGCATGTTTGCTCCTTGAAGAGTCAGGAAAGAAAGGAAGTGAGACTGAGAGGTGGACCCTGAGAATATCAATCTCACAATAGAGTGTCACAAGGATGGACAAACCTCTGACTTATCTACTCCCAACTCTCCCTTGTGGGCGGGCATCTGGGCTGGATAGGTGTGAAAAGGCAATATTGGGAGGATGTCAGGCCTACAGTGTTTGTAGCATGAGAAGGATTAACCTCTTTCTCTCTTTCTTCCCCTTTGTCTGCACAAAGCTCCATGCTCAATAGAATGGCATTCAGCTCACTTTTGTATTGACAGCTTGTTAGATGGTTAGGATGGTTATAGCCTCTATTTCTGTGTTCTTAAATATTTACATGGGACTTCTCCAACATAGCTTCCAGCGCGGGTGGAAATAGTCAGCCTGATGTATTAGAGTGTTGTGAATTTTCAAATGAGAGAAGGTCATTTGACCGGCAGAAGAAAGAGCTCTTAGGAAATAATAGTTTTTTGTTTAATGTTATGAATTACTTTAATCTGTTTTTATATTATAAACCTGGTTCACTGTTTGCTTATTATAAATTGTTGGTGCATAATATTTATTGAATTCTATAGACCTGTGGTTCATAATCTGGCCTGCTGAGACAGCCACCCTCAAGTTTTTTGTCCTCAGCCTCCCACGTGGAAGCTCTCCTGAAGCAAAGAGTAATATAATTAAGTACCTATTGGAAGCCTACCATTTATTCCTGCTCTCAGCTCACTCAGTGAAATGTATTTGTGTGTAAATGTGAAGACAGCCTCCATACATAATGCCTACCTGCAGTGTATAGCCATTTAATGCCTAGACTACTCACCATGGAAAAATAAATTCAAATGATATGTTTTATAATTACCAGAACTATAATGAAATTCAAGGTCATGATTTATTATTGGCTGCCTTTCCCCCGTTTCCCATGGTTAATTCACCTCCAGTTCTTTTGTTATTACCAACACATAAGAATTCAAAAATATTAAAGGAAGGGAAGCTCAGGAAACTTCACACGCTTTCCACTAAGAGTCCAGAGCTAAAATGCATATTACATATTGTTATTAAATGCATATTCACATATGTTAATCTTTATGTTCTTTTTGCTCACATGAAACTAAAATTGGGAATGGGACAGAACCTCCAATATCTGCCCCCTTATTCCAGGGGTGAGTAATATCAAGGCCTCTCAGATGTTGTTGAACTACATCTCTTACCTTTTCTCATTGTTGGCTGCTTTGGCCTGAACTGCTGTGAACTACCATCCAAAAGCATCTGGAGGTTTACATTTGCCCACCCCCACCATCGACTTTAGATTGTTTCCATTTAAGAAGCATTGGAGCTTCTTCACAATCTTAAAGGGAGAGCTTCCCACTTCTGAAGATAACAGCAACAATTAAGAAGAAATGCAAAGAAGAAATGCAAAATTCTTCCCTGCCCTGCCCTCCAAAGGAGAACTGACTGGAAGTTTGCAATTTAGCAGTTTCTCCAAAGGGACAGCTTTAATGATCTTAAGAAACCGTTCCCTTTAAAAGGAAGATATTCTCATGCTAAATAGGGTCACTTGAGGTGCAGTGTGGTCTTATGACCTGAAACCACCCAATTCTTGCATGTGGTAGAAAGGATCACACCACACACTTCTGTCTGACCTTAAATAACCTTAAGCAACCCTATTTAGCCCAATACTGCCCGTTCCAATTTGGCTGTCTAGGCAAGGCCTATGTTTTCCAAAATCCCACTGAAGCCACTGGATTTCAATTTCTTGCATATAGTTGATAATGACCATGATCCTGATCATCATAAATCAAATGCATTGTCTGGCATGCAACATAGCTTTAATCAGAAGCCCTTTCCTCAGTTACTTGAAGACCATTCCAACAGCTGGTATGTTAATTGGTTGAGGAGAGGAGAATGGTAGGTTCATTAACTCAGCAAACATGCTATCACATTCTAGCTGATGATCAAGAGAAACCAGATCTAAGAACCAATGAGGAGAAACCAATACTGTGTTTCCCTCTGTGTAAATCCCAGGCTGTACTATGGCTCTTCAGCAGTAATGCAGTGGTAAATTTTGGAGTGCTGCAGCTTTGAATGTCCACGTGAGGGCAAAAGTGGGCACTTGCCACCCCCAAATCTTAAATGTAAATTATTTTAATGTACACAGATAGAAGTGCTGCACTGTAGTGATCCATACTATGTGCACAAATGATGCTACTGTACCATTATGCAACTTTCTGTGTGTGCGCTATTAAGTCAATTCTGATTTACAATGATCCTTTCCAGAGTTTTCCAGGTGGAGAGTACTCAGAAGTGGCTTGCCATTCTCTTCTTCTGGGGGCACTTCTGTGACTGTGAAGTTTGCCCAAAACCATACAACCTGGCTCTTCTTCTGGGATGCACAGTGGGGATCTGCCAATCTCTAACTTCGCAGCCAGACATCTAACTCACTGAGCTATCCAGCCAGCTTGCAACTTTAGCCCCTATAGAAAAGCTTCTGTAGATTCAGAGGCACTTACCTCTGAACACAGTTTCATCTTGTAAAATGCATGCCGATCGAACAAACATATTCAGCCAGATGAACTGCAACTTTCAGCTTTTAATTAAACATCCAAAAAATCTTGCAAAGACTTCTCTCCATTTCAATTGCTGGCATGTAGAAAGAACCCTATGAAATTAACAACTCCCTCATTTTCTTCCTCTTTCTTTGGTTTCCTGTGTTAATCTCTCATAAACAACAGTAAAACTTGAAAGCCTTGTTATAATCTCATCCACTTGTGTGAACCAGGAGCATCCATCAATTATCCTGGTCTCCTACAAAAGATGTCATACCACCTGTTCTGAAAAATACTGAGAGCTGTCCACTTCCCATTACACTACTCTTAAATCTTAATAGCATATCACCTAGAAAAACTGTTCTGAGACTGGCAGTGTTATGGAGGAGCTGGCATCATTCAAAAATACAATTCACTTTATCAACACTAAGGGCTAAAACATATTGTTAGTTCTACAAGAACAGACTCACTGCATCAGTAGGACTTCCACATGTGTTGACTTAATAACCCATATTCATTCCGTGGGTCTCCTCTAGTTATGACTAACAGCTGGATTGAGTCTTAAGGCCTATTGCATAGGATTTGGGAGGAGTCAATGCATTGATGTCAGATAGCACAGACCCAAAGACAAAGGGTTTTCTTAAAACAAATCACATGAAGAAACTAAATCAAATATCTAGCAATTACTAGGCCCTGGGTGAGGGGGGATGATAAGTTTCACAACTTAAACACAGATTCGTGTACAATGAACAAATTAGCAAGAAAGCCAGACTGGTTAGGCTATCCTCTGATTAACAAGACAAAAACACTGGGTAGTGAGGAGATAGAGATTAGAGCCCATTTGCCATCATGCCATTGTGGTGTTTTTCATATAATGAAATGATGGAGACACACTGTCTGGCTTTCCCCTGCCTGTTTTAGATATCTGAATCCCTGGACCAGTCTGGACTGTTTTGGATCATCTGGAACCAAATAGGACTAACCCACTTCAATCCAGGCCTGGCATAAATCAGTCTGAATCATCCTTCAGTTAAGCATGATGACAACTGTTTGCATAGCCTTGTTTAAGCCTGCTAAATCAACTACCAAGGGAAGTCTCCAGAAAAAGAATAATTGGTCCTGAAAGATTCCCTTGTAGAGTGGGTACACCAAATAGTTGCCTCTGAGATCTAAAAGTGGTAGGAAAACATTTAGGGTGGTAGAAGTGACCAGCCCGAAGCAGAGAGTAAAGGTTGATTGTATAAGTCATGTTCATTTGGTAGGTTTACTTGTGGAAGTCAACCCATCTTCCCAAACTAAAGAAGGTTGGGTGGGTTGATGTGATGTAGATGTGAAGACCATAGAATCATAGAATAGTGAAGTTCGAAGGGCCTATAAGGCCATCAAGTCCAACCCTCTGGCTTTCTGTAACTCGAGCCCATTGTTGCATGTCCTGCACTCTGAGATGATAGAGAAGGGATCCTGCTCCTCCTCTGTATGACAGCCTTTCAAGTATTTGAAAAGTGCTATCATATCACCCCTCTGTCTTCTTTTCTCAAGGCAAGAGAAAGGGGGCATGTACTTCACGGTTGCAACCTTTGTATGGCAATCCATATAAGAGAAGAAATCTGTTTTGCGGTGCTGATGATAAATGCCATTTTTTTTCCAGAATTTGTGTCCTAATTACTGTTCTGTGGCAATCATCAGTACAACTGGCTATAGGTACTTTCTCTGGTTTAGTCATGGCGAAAGATCCATGTTATCTATTTTTCAATTGAATGGTTATGTATTTTTCTGTTTCACTAGATTATCTGCTATCTCACACTGAAATTACAAGATAGCTCGTGCTCAGTCAATAGAACAGTTAAAGAAGCATTTTTAAGGCTCAAGACAGATAGCTTTGAAATTTCCAGGGTGCATTAACCTTTTACTTGATAGCTTTTCCCAGAATGTCACCACCACACTCTGTAAGGGGCAGGGCAACCCAAATGGAATACTAACAATGCTGTGAATGGAACCTTTCATGCACCCAGTTCTCTAAGGTCAAGTCCACTGGTGTAGGGATATACAACATGAATGTGAGCCTATGTACATGCAACATGTAAAAGGCACCCACCATTGGGGAGAGAATGTGTTTGTGTTGTTTGTAGGTTTAAACAGGTTTCTACTTAATAGAAAACATCCCATCAATACTCTCGAAAACAGGAAAGTGGACTAGATAGACTCTGAATCTGACACATCTTTGTATAATCACATTTGCTGCATCTGATTAATTTTGTATGCCATAAAATCTAACATTCAAAATAATCACAATTGTTGATGGGTTTTTTTAAAAAGCAAAATGATTCTCCAGGTTTACCACATATGTGGCCAGGACTGGATGACTCCATAACAGGTCAGCAGATTTGAACATTTGTCTGAGATTTAATAATACTAATACTAATACTAATACTAATACTAATACTAATAATACTAATACTAATACTAATACTAATACTAATACTAATAATAATAATAATAATAATAATAATAATAATAATAATAATAATAATAATAATAATAATAAACTGCATGCTGTCAAGTTTATTTTTCTTTTGCTTTTCTGATTTTAAGCGCCATAACTAGAAAGCGAATGGGTATATAACAATGGAAAGTACATAACATAATATGACAAGATTCAAAATAGGATGTGGCATGTAAATTAATGTGGATAGGAAGTGTGGTAGGACCCCCGTATCTGTGGGGGATAAGTTCCAAGCCCCTCCCCATGCTGAAAAATGTGGATTATAGCAAGCACTGTTATAATAGTGAACACAATACCTAGCATGGGCTCTCACTCCCTCTAGTGGCCAGTTTCTGGTATTTTCATCATTAGATATATTTCCAGGAACTTTTCTTTTAATATTTTTATAAGTGAATCAGCATATACTGATCCCATCTATACGGGGTCCTACTGTAGGCAATATATGCCTTCCAAGCATTGTGTTTGATAATTGCTAGTATGATAAAAAAATTTTACCACTATAGACCTTGTACCAGATCTTTGTTTTGTGATTTGTCCTTCAGCGTAAGTCTGTTTACACCATCATATGCAAACATTTCATTAATTATACATTATATTATATTATATTATATTATATTATATTATATTATATTATATTATATTATATTATATTATATTATATTATATTATATTATATGTTCTGAAACAAGAATTGCTTTCCTGGAAAATGTGTACAAGATTACAGTGAATACACCACAAACCTATACTGATGTATGTTTTTAATTACTTGTCTCCTATGGTGTATTTTTCTCTTTTTTCTAAGTTTAATTGATTAGTATATGTCTTTTTCCATTTTCATATTCTTGTGATGTTTTTGTGCTTATCATTTTGTATTGGTTTTAGTGCTTTATTTTGTTGTAAACGGCCCTGAGTGGCCTTGACAGCTGGACGGGTGGTATATTATATCAATCAATCAATCAATCAATCAATCAATCAATCAATCAATCAATCAATCAATCAATCAATCTGGGATTTGGAGAAAATCCCATTGAACTTGATAGGGCTTATCTCTGAGTAACATATATGAAACATATATGGAACAAAATTGATTAGATGCATCAAATGTGATTATACAAAGATTCAGAGTCTATCTAGTCCACTTTCTTGTTTTCGAGAGTATCAATGGGATGTTTTCTGCTAAGTAGAAACCTATTTAAACCTACAAACCACACAAACACTCCCTCTCCAAATGGTGGATACCTTTTATATGTTCCTAATGAGTGATGGGAGCTTCAAAATATGAGTAACATCTCATAAATACAGAGCTTCTTAGTCTGTACATCAAAACATGACATTTACCATCCACTTGAACTTGGAAAAGAAAATATATGCGACAACAGAAGTTTTCATATATTTATGGCAGTTTGTGAAAACTTTGTCTTTTCTTACAAAGTAGCACTAGATCAATGGAAACCTGCAAGTCAAAATCCAACTGGTAAGCAGTAGGGCTAAAATTGTGACACAAACATGCTGCCTCCCATTGATTTAAATGGTAGAAGTTTCTGTGAATCTACATTTCTTTTCACATGCTAAATTGTATTGAAATGAATGGAGAAAAACCTGCAGGCAGGCACTATCTGTATCCTGAGAGAGTGGTGGATTAGGTAAAGGTTTGTTTGCATGCCATAATGATGGCAAGAGTCAAACCTTTGCATGCTTTCCTGTACAAGTTCCATTTCGTTGAATGTTATGTATGGTATATTTGGTTATGTTATGTTTAGAGATGGGCATGAATTTGAATGGTAAGATCATGCTGGATCATCGTACTGGTACCACAAGTACTACACGGTCCCATCCCCCACCCCCTGCTGGATTCCTCTACTCATTAGCTGGTGCGTGCTCCGCTCCTCTTCCTCTTCTGTCATTTCACCAGTCGTGGCAGGAGCACGGACCTCCCTTCTCTGCCTCCTCCAGCAGCTGCCCATTCAGATGAGGAGGCAGGGCAGGGATTCCTACAGTGCTGCCTTTGAGTGGGCAGCTGCTGGAGAAGGTGGAGAAAGGAAGTTTGTGCTTCTGCCATCCCTGGTGAAATGACTGAAGAGGATGAGAAGAGAAGCATGGGCCAGCTGGTGAGTGGAGAAATCCAGCTGGGGGGGGGTAGGGGATGGGACTGTGCGGCACCTGTGGTGCCAGTATGACAATCCAGCACAATCTCCAGTTATCTTATGTTCTTAAAATTACAAGGCAGCTCATACAGTTCCGTGGTTCATTGAAAGGTGAACTTCACTTGAAGAGAAAATGCAGTCACACGGCCTTTGGTACTTGAAGAAGGCTTGGCTCATAAATGGAGATGATGTTAGTGTTCACTTACAGACCACAGGGGAACTCCAGGTCTGTCACAAGGATAATGGCATCACATACAGTACATTAATGAATATGACTCGAAATTCTATAATAACATTGCTGACCAGTGAAACCATATCCTATTATTGTAAGCAATTCTGTAATCAAATTTGTTTAAATTAATAATGGGATGACGTAGAATTTGTTCCCTTTATCGCAAGGGCTCCAAGTGATCTTGAAACGTGTGGGTTCAGTGTCATATGGAAAAAGGAAAAGCCCGTTTTGAGGATGAGAGTAAACAAACATTGGGATGTGGCAAACAAGAAGAGGCATATGGAAGCTGATAAATAATAACAATGCAAGATTCAGCTTGTGCTAATTCTTCAGTGGTTTATTTATTTGATTTTCGTTTATAACCATTAAGATTGGATACCTGCAACTGCCCATGCCCAAGGGCATTGTCATCCAATTACCTTTAAAAATGTGAGCATTTAAAGAGATGATCAGGCAGTATCAAGCCATTGTTATACTTTCTTCCCCTCTTTGTTTCATTTCCTAATTTAGGACCTGGGACCTCTCCTTGATTTCAGGAGGTATGGGGTGGGGGATGAGGGGAGTAGTAGGGAAATGGTAGCATTCATCAAACTCAAATTTGACAGGTGCCCCGCCCCTTTTTGGCACCTGCCAGCGGGTGGGGCGGGACTTCCGGCGTCAAGGCTCGACCCAGGCCCCTTCCGGCGGAAGGGGCGGGTCGAGCGGTGACGTCAGGGGTTGTGGAGGTCCCCGTGGCCCTATAGGGGGCCTTTCCTAGAGTCCAGGGTCCCCCGTGACCAGAGGGCGGCCTGAGGATTGGTCCCCGAGGGGTTGTGCCACCCCCGCGGCCCTGTAGGCCAAGAGGCGGATGTAGGGCATGCCTTGGCATGCCCTTAGGCCGCCTGGGGCTGAAATTCCACAGCAGGGGATTTCGGGGCCCTTCTGCTATCCTGTAACAATAAATTAAATAATTAGACCTTCAAAAGAGGAGACAATTTTAAAGCAATGGTTAAAAAAAAAACAACAAGCCTCTTCTGTTATGAATGATTTTGGGGCCCTTCTGATATACTGTAACAATAAATTAAATAATTAGACCTTCAAAAGAGGAGACAATTTTAAAGCAATGGTTAAAATACAACAACAAGCCTCTTCTGTTATGAATGATTTCGGGGCCCTTCTGCGCACTTGCCGCTCTTTGCAGAGACCGGAACGGTTTGGAGATAATGGCGGACAAGGAAAAAACCTGCAATAAGTTGAACAGTACAAAAATAAAAATAAAAACCCGCGTTTTAGTAAAACTGCTTTAAGACTATCCAAAGTAAAACATTTTCCACATTTTATACTCGTGGCCTTTTCCTAGAATCTGTGTGTGTGTGTGTGTGTGTGTGTTAAAACCCTTTTTAATTTACCAGGAATCGCCCCATAGAGTTTTAAGCCATAGTTTGCAGAGAGATGTTGACCAGAACTTAATAATAATCCACAGACAGCTCTCATAAGGCCTATAAACTTTTGAAAAAAGCTTGCAACTTAAAGACAATGTGTAACTATCAAAAACATCAGGCGGCCCCTGTAGGCCAAGGGGAAGCGGCTGGAGGGGTTTGGCTAGAAAAGGGTGGGCCTCCTGTCTCGGAAAGGCCCCAGCAGTGTTTTTGGAGAGTTCTGCACGCGCTGACCGTTCTTTTGCAGCGGCCGTGTTGTTTTGGAGACGATGGCTGACAAAGAGAATCAAGCTCCCGAGACAAGCCAAAAGGATCCGGGGAGACCCAAAAGGCGTTTGCGACCCAAAGGTTACTACTATGGAGCTGTGGGCTTTTCTCAGCCCCTGTACCCCTTAGGACCCCCTACAAGGCTCAGGGGGAGCCTGCCTGAAGACCCAGAAAAGCTAAGAAGAAAATGCAAGACTACAGAAGACCTATACGTATTTAACGCAAAGCCAAAGCAGACGCCGAAAAGCGCAAGAAAGCTGGCCTGCACCCTGATGTGGGGAGATGATAAAGATGATGATCTTGAGTGCGATTGTGGACAAGGGTCAAAAACAGATTTGCAGAGGCCGCCCGGAGATGCCCTGAAATCAGCAGAGGCCGTGGATGGCTGTGTGCTAGCGAAACCGGGGTTTGTGGGGGATGACGATGGCCCTGAGGAGCAGACGTTGGAAGAGGCTCCAGATGAAGGCTTTGAGAGTGATAAAGAGAACCAAGGCGTTCTGGTAAGAACAATTTTCTTTTTTAAAAAGTATCATTATGGGGCACGTTAGGGGCTGGTGGTGGTGTGGTCTTTAAAAAGCTTACTAAAATGTTGTCTCATTCTCACCCACAGGAGAATGCTCAGCATGATGATGATGATGATGAGAAATCGCCCTGCAGGAATATACAGTCTGTAAATCTGTCCTGTATTTCATGTGTTTCTACAACCCTTGAAGTTTAGGTGTATGTTTTACAATGCCCTTATAATATACTGGTTTTAATAAAGAGCATTTATTGTACCATAACTTGTTCATATTTGTATACATTTATAATAGGTTAAAACAAAGTAAAGCTAATCTGTATGTCATGTGCTTCTACTATCCCTGAGGTTTAGAGGTTTGCTTTACAAAAGCCTTGTAATATAATGTCTTCTAATAAAGAGTCTTTATTGTACCATACCTTGTGTATATTTGTATATATTTATAATAGGTTAAAACAATTATTTATTGCAAGGATTCAGCACAGATTGGCAGTAAGGGGAAAAAGAAAATGAGTCATTTCTGTTTACCTGTAAAAATCGAGATTTCAGACGTTTGAACTCACATCAGAATCAGGTCAGCTCAGGACCAAATAGGTCCAAAACCGAACTGTCAAAAGAGGTGTTAAGAAATAGCTGTGAGTGAGTGCTAATGGTTTATGAATGAAACTCAGTTTCAATATTCAAAATTCCACAGGCTAATAGAGCTGTAGTGATGAAAAGTTTTGAAAAAAATGATTCAGAGTTATACTATACCATCTCTCCCTCAGAGTTTTGATACCCATCAGCGTGCATATAGAACAAATAGATCAACGGGGTGCTGTAGCTTTTTTTAATTTTTATTACACCAGCATAAGGCATTGTCACATGTGGAGCAGTAGGGGAACTATGTACAGCTGCTTTTGTGGACTTCAGCTCAGCCTTTCATACCAGCCGCCCTCAGAGGCTAATGGTTAAACTAAGGGGTAGCGCATGCCATATTCCAATTCTATGTGGATACAGGTTTGTTTGTTTGTTTTTTGTCTGAGCACAGTCAGGGGGCTAGAGTAGATCAATAGGCATCTATTATACACCCTCATCAGCGGGGATTTTTGGCGGTCTGAACCCTCTCTTTAGGGAGGCCAAAAAGCAGATCAAAACATTGAAGGTAGGGGATGTTTCTCAATGGCTTTCTGATCAGGACGCCTATACATTGCATAGAGAACAGTACAAAAAACCCCCCCGCATTTTAGTAAAATTGATTAATTTTTCTACCTTTTTATACCCAAGGAAGATTCCTAGAATCTCTGTGTGCGTGTTAAAATCCCTTTTGATTTTCCAGAAGTACCCCATAGTTTTAAGCAACAGTGCTTTTAGAGATTGCTAAGTTGTATTTCCCCTGATGGGTGCTCGAAGATTTACCAAGTAATATTTCTACACATCATCACCTTACAAAAATAAAACATCCGCTCATCAGTATACATTTATAATAGGTTAAAACAATTATTTATTGCAAGGATTCAGCACAGATTGGCAGTAAGGGGAAAAAGAAAATAAGTCATTTCTCTTGCCCTGTGAAAATCGAGATTTCAGACATTTGAACTCACATCAGAATCAGGTCAGCTCAGGACCAAATAGGTCCAAAACCGAACTGCCAAAAGACGTGTTAAGAAAGTCAAGTGTTGAACTTGCTGAGCATGTCCTGCCTGTCCAGCATAGTTAGTCCACTTTCCTGCAACACAGAAAGGGAAAGAAGGGTTTATTTCTTTGTAGAGATACATCTAGTATAACTGAAATTCCAACCATGGCGCATGTAAAGCAAAAGGCGGGTGGAACGATTGATTAAATGGTGTAGCGAGAATAACTTACTTCTAAATGCTTCAAAAACTAAGGATCTTGTAATGCACTATAGGAAGAGGGGCTGGATATTCCACCATTATTCATCAGTGGAAATTGGGTAGAAAGGGTAAGGGTTTTATGTTTTTGGGTGTCCATATTGAGGAGAACAGGACTTGAGAGCATAAATAACTCAGTTACTGAAAAAGGCTCAACAGAGATTGTACTTTCTGTGAGGAGAAAATTACTCCAGAGGTTGATTAATACAGCACAGAAGACTGTTGGGTGTACCCAGCCCCATATTGGAGGAACTGTACAGGCACCGTTGTCTTTAAAAAGCACAAAATACTATAAAGGGCACCTCCCCTCCTGGACACTCTTTGCTTGAATGGCAGTCATCAGGAAGACGATATAGATCTATTAAAACAAGGACAAATTGATTTAAAAACAATGCATAATGTGAACTTGAGTGTTTTGTCATGCCCAGCCTGTAACAAGGTTCCTAATAATTTAGAAGGGCTGGTTTCCAGGGAGGTAGGCATGTGGAGGGGTAAGCTCCCTAAGTGAGGAGAAAATTACTCCAGAGGTTGATTAATACAGCACAGAAGACTGTTGGGGTGTACCCAGCCCCATATTGGAGGAACTGTACAGGCACCGTTGTCTTTAAAAAGCACAAAATACTATAAAGGGCACCTCCCCTCCTGGACACTCTTTGCTTGAACGGCAGTCATCAGGAAGACGATATAGATCTATTAAAACAAGGACAAATTGATTTAAAAACAATGCATAATGTGAACTTGAGTGTTTTGTCATGCCCAGCCTGTAACAAGGTTCCTAATAATTTAGAAGGGCTGGTTTCCAGGGAGGTAGGCATGTGGAGGGGTAAGCTCCCTAAGAGCTGGCCCACCTCTCTTCTTTAATTGCAGGCTGGGGCCATGAACCTGAATCTCACCCTCCCTGAAACATCAACCATGCAGTGCACAAGTCACACAGCCCTTCTCCCCTACACCCTGTTCTGTGCCATTATTAGCATTTTTCTACCACAAGCAACAAAGAGATGTTTGTAGTTCTGTTTTATAAGTCATGATTTCTACAGTTTCATCCTGAAATCCAAAATTATACTCAGCAACAAGAAGGTTAAGACAAACATATGTATAAAAAATAGCAACAAGAAGGTTAAGACAAACATATGTATAAAAAATAGTTGTCAAAATGAAGCTTTGTTTCATCCTATTTCACAATGTTCCTACATTCTTTTTTGGGGAACAAGGGTATAAGTGGGTACAAGAGTTTGAACAGGAAATTTCATTATGGGTTAAACTAAACTTTAATTCCAGAGAATTAAAGGCTATTAAAAACTATACTATTCTGAAACAGGATGTCAGATTTGTAATATTCTTACCTGAGCCATGTCTTCACAGTCAAAAAGTCTCAGCAGTTCTCAACAATTCTCAGCAGCAGCAGCTCTGGACTCCAGCTCCAGGAACGGATGATTACGAACCTCTATACAGAACCTTTTATACCTTTCTCCATGGGAATCAAAACAATACCAAATGTTTTTTCCCAGACCTCTGCATCATCATGTTGGTTATTCTGTCAATGATAAACAAGGGTCCTGGTGTTTCCTATGATAGCCATCAGCGGGTTGTTTACTTTTAATCAGTGCCTAATACCCAGGCAATGGCCATTGTCCAGCGCTTTAAGCCAGTCTAACATTTATTAATTGTCTTGTGAGAGCCATCCCAGGATCATCAACTTTAAAAGGGTTAGGTCTCAGCTGGTTTTGAGGTCAATTTAGGGACATATAAATTTGGCTTTTTATTGAAATCTAATATCAAAATTCATCCTTTGCCGCTGTCTTCTCTTACAGCCAACCTATACACTTAGATAAGAGGGTACACAATTCTAGCCTCAACTAATCTATGAGTCTTGGGGCCAGGAATTCTGTCTCTCCCTCTCTCAGCCTGAACTGCAAGATTGTTGTGACAATAAAAAAAAAGGGGGGGGGGAAGAGCCAGTCACACCACTGTTTGAAGGAAAAGTGGAATAGAAATCACATAAAATACATACATACATACACACATATCAGAGCAATTGCAATATGAGGTTCTCAAGCCACTGATTGCAAAATCCAGTTACCCCCCTGTGACAAGATTGACTTTTGGAGAAATATGAAGTGTGGAAAATTAGGGTTTCACCTGCATTTGACGCTTTGGACATATGGGAACTGTAAGGACAGACAAAAAGGCCAACTTGGGGGCTATCATGCCTACTAGAAGCCGTGTCCATGTACTGCCCCTTTCCTCTAGGCCAGGAGGCTCCAGGAATGTCATATATGAAGAAACTTTAAAAAGCATTTCTAAAAGGAAAAATGTTGTTAGGTATACAACCCCCCTGCAAGGTTAAGCATGGTTCCCCTGCAAGCCAATGCCCCCCTTTAGCAGTTATTAATAAATATAAAGAGTCTTATGTCAGGCTCCTTACTGCTTTTTCTGAAATTTTGTAGGTCTTGCTTATAAAATATAGTAAAATTGAGTGATCTTTACTGTCCCTTTTCTTGGGAGACGTGGTGGGGATTCAAACTCCCGGCCTTTTCAGAGATCCCTAAAATTTAATAAGATGGGTTCTGTACGCCAAAGTTACAGTGTTTTTAATTCAAACTTTATTCCCTGATTCTCTGGGGAAACAAAATAAGACAGAACACTGCATTTCAAAAGTGCTTTTATTCAAACTTTATTCCCTGATTCTCTGGGGAATCAAAATGTTTTTTTCCAGACCTCTGCATCATCATGTTTGTTTTTCTGTCAATGATAAACAAGGGTCCTGGTGTTTCCTATGATAGCCATCAGCGGGTTGTTTACTTTTAATCAGTGCCTAATACCCAGGCAATGGCCATTGTCCAGCGCTTTAAGCCAGTCTAACATTTATTAATTGTCTTGTGAGAGCCATCCCAGGATCATCAACTTTAAAAGGGTTAGGTCTCAGCTGGTTTTGAGGTCAATTTAGGGACATATAAATTTGGCTTTTTATTGAAATCTAATATCAAAATTCATCCTTTGCCGCTGTCTTCTCTTACAGCCAACCTATACACTTAGATAAGAGGGTACACAATTCTAGCCTCAACTAATCTATGAGTCTTGGGGCCAGGAATTCTGTCTCTCCCTCTCTCAGCCTGAACTGCAAGATTGTTGTGACAATAAAAAAAAAGGGGGGGGGGAAGAGCCAGTCACACCACTGTTTGAAGGAAAAGTGGAATAGAAATCACATAAAATACATACATACATACACACATATCAGAGCAATTGCAATATGAGGTTCTCAAGCCACTGATTGCAAAATCCAGTTACCCCCCTGTGACAAGATTGACTTTTGGAGAAATATGAAGTGATTTCTGCTACTAAAAGAATAATGGTTTCACTAAAATGTCTGGTTCCTAGGTCCTCTGTACCAAAAGCCTATCTCACTGCAAGGGCAACACGGGTTTTATAATTCAAAACAACAAAAACAGAGAAATGTACTGTTGCTACATCTTGAAATGTATGCTGTCTTCTCTTACAGCCCTAAGATGGTACACAATTCTAGCCTTAAATACTAGTAAGCTTTCAATTAATCATTTAATACAGGTTTTGGAAGAGTCAAATTCTAGCCTCAACTAATCTATGATTCTTGGGTCCAGTAATTCTATCGCTCCCTCTCTCAGCCTGACCTGCAAGACTGTTGTGACAATAAAAAAAGGGGAAAAGAGGCATCCACACCACTGTTTGAAGGAAAAGTGGAATAGAAATCACATAAAATACATACATATCAGAGCAATGACAATATGAGGTTCTCAAGGCCCTGTTTGCAAAATCCATTTGCCCCCTGTGACAAGATTGCCTTTTGGAGAAATATGAAGTGTGGAAAATTAGGGTTTCACCTGCATTTGACGCTTTGGACATATGGGAACTGTAAGGACAAACAAAAAGGCCAACTTGGGGGCTATCATGCCTACTAGAAGCCGTGTCCATGTACTGCCCCTTTCCTCTAGGCCAGGAGGCTCCAGGAATGTCATATATGAAGAAACTTTAAAAAGCATTTCTAAAAGGAAAATGTTATGTATACACCCCCTGCAAGGTTAAGATTGGTTCTGTAGGCCAAAGTTCTGGGAAAAGCAAAGCTTTCTTGCTCCTGGCTCTCCACGGAATCAAAATAATGCCAAAATGTTTTTCAAAGGTGTTTTTATTCAAGCTTGAAACACAGAGAAATTTTTTATAATTCAGCGATTGAATCGTTAATAGCACAGACTGCAGAAATCAGGAAGAGCTTTTGGTAACTGCCGAGTGTCAGTCTCTTTGCATAATCGTATTTGTTTTTATGTCAATGATAAACAAGAAGCTCAGTCTTTCCTACCCCTACAGTGGAGATTTTTAGAGCTGTGAAAAAAAATAAATCTGCATGTCTACCACTAATTATCTGGGTTCACAAACCAGAATCATCAACTTAAAAATGTCTAGGCCTCAACTGGTTTTGAGGTCATATTAGTAACATAAATTTGTCTTTTTTTAATTGAAGGTATAGTTCTAGCCCTGCAAGGTCTCAAAGTCTTTGCACAAAATGTTCCTTTAATATCTCCAATTTTCTTGAACAGATCTCTGGCTTTTCCCTTTCTATTATTTTCCTCTATTTCTTTGCACTGTTCGTTTAAGAAGGCCCTCTTGTCTCTCCTTGCTATTCTTTGGATGTAGGCATTCCATTTTCTGTAACTCTCCCTATCTCCCTGGCCTTTTGTTTCCCTGTTCTTCTCTGCTATTTGTAAGACCTCGTTGAACAGTCACTTTATTTTTTTTGGCACTGCCCTTCTCTGGGCTGGTTTTTGTTGCTGCCTTCTGTACCATTTTGGTTGGTAAATATGTAAAAATGTGCCTGCTGGAATGCGCCTTTCTTTTCATAAATTTAGAACAGGGCTCACTTGAACAAACCAGCTTAACATATTTGGGCTCCACTGCATCCCTCTGAGTTTTAAAAATTCCCAACACCAAGAAATCTACTTGAGAATCTTTGCCTATGTCTACAGACAGCTCTCTGTCCAACAATCTATGTTCGTATTGTATATCTATCTGAGAAAACTGAGAGAGAGAGAGGTTTTGCTGCCTTGGGTGTAGTGAAGAATTGCTTAGAGAGCTGATATAAGACTCTTAATATTTATTAATAACTCTGGATGGTTTCCTAAATGGGTCATTGGCTTGCAGGGAAAGACTTTGAGACCTTGCAGGGCTAGAACTATACCTTCAATTAAAAAAAGACAAATTTATGTTACTAATATGACCTCAAAACCAGTTGAGGCCTAGACATTTTTAAGTTGATGATTCTGGTTTGTGAACCCAGATAATTAGTGGTAGACATGCAGATTTATTTTTTTTCACAGCTCTAAAAATCTCCACTGTAGGGGTAGGAAAGACTGAGCTTCTTGTTTATCATTGACATAAAAACAAATACGATTATGCAAAGAGACTGACACTCGGCAGTTACCAAAAGCTCTTCCTGATTTCTGCAGTCTGTGCTATTAACGATTCAATCGCTGAATTATAAAAAATTTCTCTGTGTTTCAAGCTTGAATAAAAACACCTTTGAAAAACATTTTGGCATTATTTTGATTCCGTGGAGAGCCAGGAGCAAGAAAGCTTTGCTTTTCCCAGAACTTTGGCCTACAGAACCAATCTTAACCTTGCAGGGGGTGTATACATAACATTTTCCTTTTAGAAATGCTTTTTAAAGTTTCTTCATATATGACATTCCTGGAGCCTCCTGGCCTAGAGGAAAGGGGCAGTACATGGACACGGCTTCTAGTAGGCATGATAGCCCCCAAGTTGGCCTTTTTGTTTGTCCTTACAGTTCCCATATGTCCAAAGCGTCAAATGCAGGTGAAACCCTAATTTTCCACACTTCATATTTCTCCAAAAGGCAATCTTGTCACAGGGGGCAAATGGATTTTGCAAACAGGGCCTTGAGAACCTCATATTGTCATTGCTCTGATATGTATGTATTTTATGTGATTTCTATTCCACTTTTCCTTCAAACAGTGGTGTGGATGCCTCTTTTCCCCTTTTTTTATTGTCACAACAGTCTTGCAGGTCAGGCTGAGAGAGGGAGCGATAGAATTACTGGACCCAAGAATCATAGATTAGTTGAGGCTAGAATTTGACTCTTCCAAAACCTGTATTAAATGATTAATTGAAAGCTTACTAGTATTTAAGGCTAGAATTGTGTACCATCTTAGGGCTGTAAGAGAAGACAGCATACATTTCAAGATGTAGCAACAGTACATTTCTCTGTTTTTGTTGTTTTGAATTATAAAACCCGTGTTGCCCTTGCAGTGAGATAGGCTTTTGGTACAGAGGACCTAGGAACCAGACATTTTAGTGAAACCATTATTCTTTTAGTAGCAGAAATCACTTCATATTTCTCCAAAAGTCAATCTTGTCACAGGGGGGTAACTGGATTTTGCAATCAGTGGCTTGAGAACCTCATATTGCAATTGCTCTGATATGTGTGTATGTATGTATGTATTTTATGTGATTTCTATTCCACTTTTCCTTCAAACAGTGGTGTGACTGGCTCTTCCCCCCCCCCTTTTTTTTTATTGTCACAACAATCTTGCAGTTCAGGCTGAGAGAGGGAGAGACAGAATTCCTGGCCCCAAGACTCATAGATTAGTTGAGGCTAGAATTGTGTACCCTCTTATCTAAGTGTATAGGTTGGCTGTAAGAGAAGACAGCGGCAAAGGATGAATTTTGATATTAGATTTCAATAAAAAGCCAAATTTATATGTCCCTAAATTGACCTCAAAACCAGCTGAGACCTAACCCTTTTAAAGTTGATGATCCTGGGATGGCTCTCACAAGACAATTAATAAATGTTAGACTGGCTTAAAGCGCTGGACAATGGCCATTGCCTGGGTATTAGGCACTGATTAAAAGTAAACAACCCGCTGATGGCTATCATAGGAAACACCAGGACCCTTGTTTATCATTGACAGAAAAACAAACATGATGATGCAGAGGTCTGGAAAAAAACATTTTGATTCCCCAGAGAATCAGGGAATAAAGTTTGAATAAAAGCACTTTTGAAATGCAGTGTTCTGTCTTATTTTGTTTCCCCAGAGAATCAGGGAATAAAGTTTGAATTAAAAACACTGTAACTTTGGCGTACAGAACCCATCTTATTAAATTTTAGGGATCTCTGAAAAGGCCGGGAGTTTGAATCCCCACCACGTCTCCCAAGAAAAGGGACAGTAAAGATCACTCAATTTTACTATATTTTATAAGCAAGACCTACAAAATTTCAGAAAAAGCAGTAAGGAGCCTGACATAAGACTCTTTATATTTATTAATAACTGCTAAAGGGGGGCATTGGCTTGCAGGGGAACCATGCTTAACCTTGCAGGGGGGTTGTATACCTAACAACATTTTTCCTTTTAGAAATGCTTTTTAAAGTTTCTTCATATATGACATTCCTGGAGCCTCCTGGCCTAGAGGAAAGGGGCAGTACATGGACACGGCTTCTAGTAGGCATGATAGCCCCCAAGTTGGCCTTTTTGTCTGTCCTTACAGTTCCCATATGTCCAAAGCGTCAAATGCAGGTGAAACCCTAATTTTCCACACTTCATATTTCTCCAAAAGTCAATCTTGTCACAGGGGGGTAACTGGATTTTGCAATCAGTGGCTTGAGAACCTCATATTGCAATTGCTCTGATATGTGTGTATGTATGTATGTATTTTATGTGATTTCTATTCCACTTTTCCTTCAAACAGTGGTGTGACTGGCTCTTCCCCCCCCCTTTTTTTTTATTGTCACAACAATCTTGCAGTTCAGGCTGAGAGAGGGAGAGACAGAATTCCTGGCCCCAAGACTCATAGATTAGTTGAGGCTAGAATTGTGTACCCTCTTATCTAAGTGTATAGGTTGGCTGTAAGAGAAGACAGCGGCAAAGGATGAATTTTGATATTAGATTTCAATAAAAAGCCAAATTTATATGTCCCTAAATTGACCTCAAAACCAGCTGAGACCTAACCCTTTTAAAGTTGATGATCCTGGGATGGCTCTCACAAGACAATTAATAAATGTTAGACTGGCTTAAAGCGCTGGACAATGGCCATTGCCTGGGTATTAGGCACTGATTAAAAGTAAACAACCCGCTGATGGCTATCATAGGAAACACCAGGACCCTTGTTTATCATTGACAGAATAACCAACATGATGATGCAGAGGTCTGGGAAAAAACATTTGGTATTGTTTTGATTCCCATGGAGAAAGGTATAAAAGGTTCTGTATAGAGGTTCGTAATCATCCGTTCCTGGAGTCCAGAGCTGCTGCTGCTGAGAATTGTTGAGAACTGCTGAGACTTTTTGACTGTGAAGACATGGCTCAGGTAAGAATATTACAAATCTGACATCCTGTTTCAGAATAGTATAGTTTTTAATAGCCTTTAATTCTCTGGAATTAAAGTTTAGTTTAACCCATAATGAAATTTCCTGTTCAAACTCTTGTACCCACTTATACCCTTGTTCCCCAAAAAAGAATGTAGGAACATTGTGAAATAGGATGAAACAAAGCTTCATTTTGACAACTATTTTTTATACATATGTTTGTCTTAACCTTCTTGTTGCTATTTTTTATACATATGTTTGTCTTAACCTTCTTGTTGCTGAGTATAATTTTGGATTTCAGGATGAAACTGTAGAAATCATGACTTATAAAACAGAACTACAAACATCTCTTTGTTGCTTGTGGTAGAAAAATGCTAATAATGGCACAGAACAGGGTGTAGGGGAGAAGGGCTGTGTGACTTGTGCACTGCATGGTTGATGTTTCAGGGAGGGTGAGATTCAGGTTCATGGCCCCAGCCTGCAATTAAAGAAGAGAGGTGGGCCAGCTCTTAGGGAGCTTACCCCTCCACATGCCTACCTCCCTGGAAACCAGCCCTTCTAAATTATTAGGAACCTTGTTACAGGCTGGGCATGACAAAACACTCAAGTTCACATTATGCATTGTTTTTAAATCAATTTGTCCTTGTTTTAATAGATCTATATCGTCTTCCTGATGACTGCCGTTCAAGCAAAGAGTGTCCAGGAGGGGAGGTGCCCTTTATAGTATTTTGTGCTTTTTAAAGACAACGGTGCCTGTACAGTTCCTCCAATATGGGGCTGGGTACACCCAACAGTCTTCTGTGCTGTATTAATCAACCTCTGGAGTAATTTTCTCCTCACAGAAAGTACAATCTCTGTTGAGCCTTTTTCAGTAACTGAGTTATTTATGCTCTCAAGTCCTGTTCTCCTCAATATGGACACCCAAAAACATAAAACCCTTACCCTTTCTACCCAATTTCCACTGATGAATAATGGTGGAATATCCAGCCCCTCTTCCTATAGTGCATTACAAGATCCTTAGTTTTTGAAGCATTTAGAAGTAAGTTATTCTCGCTACACCATTTAATCAATCGTTCCACCCGCCTTTTGCTTTACATGCGCCATGGTTGGAATTTCAGTTATACTAGATGTACCTCTACAAAGAAATAAACCCTTCTTTCCCTTTCTGTGTTGCAGGAAAGTGGACTAACTATGCTGGACAGGCAGGACATGCTCAGCAAGTTCAACACTTGACTTTCTTAACACGTCTTTTGGCAGTTCGGTTTTGGACCTATTTGGTCCTGAGCTGACCTGATTCTGATGTGAGTTCAAATGTCTGAAATCTCGATTTTCACAGGGCAAGAGAAATGACTTATTTTCTTTTTCCCCTTACTGCCAATCTGTGCTGAATCCTTGCAATAAATAATTGTTTTAACCTATTATAAATGTATACTGATGAGCGGATGTTTTATTTTTGTAAGGTGATGATGTGTAGAAATATTACTTGGTAAATCTTCGAGCACCCATCAGGGGAAATACAACTTAGCAATCTCTAAAAGCACTGTTGCTTAAAACTATGGGGTACTTCTGGAAAATCAAAAGGGATTTTAACACGCACACAGAGATTCTAGGAATCTTCCTTGGGTATAAAAAGGTAGAAAAATTAATCAATTTTACTAAAATGCGGGGGGTTTTTTGTACTGTTCTCTATGCAATGTATAGGCGTCCTGATCAGAAAGCCATTGAGAAACATCCCCTACCTTCAATGTTTTGATCTGCTTTTTGGCCTCCCTAAAGAGAGGGTTCAGACCGCCAAAAATCCCCGCTGATGAGGGTGTATAATAGATGCCTATTGATCTACTCTAGCCCCCTGACTGTGCTCAGACAAAAAACAAACAAACAAACCTGTATCCACATAGAATTGGAATATGGCATGCGCTACCCCTTAGTTTAACCATTAGCCTCTGAGGGCGGCTGGTATGAAAGGCTGAGCTGAAGTCCACAAAAGCAGCTGTACATAGTTCCCCTACTGCTCCACATGTGACAATGCCTTATGCTGGTGTAATAAAAATTAAAAAAAGCTACAGCACCCCGTTGATCTATTTGTTCTATATGCACGCTGATGGGTATCAAAACTCTGAGGGAGAGATGGTATAGTATAACTCTGAATCATTTTTTTCAAAACTTTTCATCACTACAGCTCTATTAGCCTGTGGAATTTTGAATATTGAAACTGAGTTTCATTCATAAACCATTAGCACTCACTCACAGCTATTTCTTAACACCTCTTTTGACAGTTCGGTTTTGGACCTATTTGGTCCTGAGCTGACCTGATTCTGATGTGAGTTCAAACGTCTGAAATCTCGATTTTTACAGGTAAACAGAAATGACTCATTTTCTTTTTCCCCTTACTGCCAATCTGTGCTGAATCCTTGCAATAAATAATTGTTTTAACCTATTATAAATATATACAAATATACACAAGGTATGGTACAATAAAGACTCTTTATTAGAAGACATTATATTACAAGGCTTTTGTAAAGCAAACCTCTAAACCTCAGGGATAGTAGAAGCACATGACATACAGATTAGCTTTACTTTGTTTTAACCTATTATAAATGTATACAAATATGAACAAGTTATGGTACAATAAATGCTCTTTATTAAAACCAGTATATTATAAGGGCATTGTAAAACATACACCTAAACTTCAAGGGTTGTAGAAACACATGAAATACAGGACAGATTTACAGACTGTATATTCCTGCAGGGCGATTTCTCATCATCATCATCATCATGCTGAGCATTCTCCTGTGGGTGAGAATGAGACAACATTTTAGTAAGCTTTTTAAAGACCACACCACCACCAGCCCCTAACGTGCCCCATAATGATACTTTTTAAAAAAGAAAATTGTTCTTACCAGAACGCCTTGGTTCTCTTTATCACTCTCAAAGCCTTCATCTGGAGCCTCTTCCAACGTCTGCTCCTCAGGGCCATCGTCATCCCCCACAAACCCCGGTTTCGCTAGCACACAGCCATCCACGGCCTCTGCTGATTTCAGGGCATCTCCGGGCGGCCTCTGCAAATCTGTTTTTGACCCTTGTCCACAATCGCACTCAAGATCATCATCTTTATCATCTCCCCACATCAGGGTGCAGGCCAGCTTTCTTGCGCTTTTCGGCGTCTGCTTTGGCTTTGCGTTAAATACGTATAGGTCTTCTGTAGTCTTGCATTTTCTTCTTAGCTTTTCTGGGTCTTCAGGCAGGCTCCCCCTGAGCCTTGTAGGGGGTCCTAAGGGGTACAGGGGCTGAGAAAAGCCCACAGCTCCATAGTAGTAACCTTTGGGTCGCAAACGCCTTTTGGGTCTCCCCGGATCCTTTTGGCTTGTCTCGGGAGCTTGATTCTCTTTGTCAGCCATCGTCTCCAAAACAACACGGCCGCTGCAAAAGAACGGTCAGCGCGTGCAGAACTCTCCAAAAACACTGCTGGGGCCTTTCCGAGACAGGAGGCCCACCCTTTTCTAGCCAAACCCCTCCAGCCGCTTCCCCTTGGCCTACAGGGGCCGCCTGATGTTTTTGATAGTTACACATTGTCTTTAAGTTGCAAGCTTTTTTCAAAAGTTTATAGGCCTTATGAGAGCTGTCTGTGGATTATTATTAAGTTCTGGTCAACATCTCTCTGCAAACTATGGCTTAAAACTCTATGGGGCGATTCCTGGTAAATTAAAAAGGGTTTTAACACACACACACACACACACACACACAGATTCTAGGAAAAGGCCACGAGTATAAAATGTGGAAAATGTTTTACTTTGGATAGTCTTAAAGCAGTTTTACTAAAACGCGGGTTTTTATTTTTATTTTTGTACTGTTCAACTTATTGCAGGTTTTTTTCCTTGTCCGCCATTATCTCCAAACCGTTCCGGTCTCTGCAAAGAGCGGCAAGTGCGCAGAAGGGCCCCGAAATCATTCATAACAGAAGAGGCTTGTTGTTGTATTTTAACCATTGCTTTAAAATTGTCTCCTCTTTTGAAGGTCTAATTATTTAATTTATTGTTACAGTATATCAGAAGGGCCCCAAAATCATTCATAACAGAAGAGGCTTGTTGTTTTTTTTTAACCATTGCTTTAAAATTGTCTCCTCTTTTGAAGGTCTAATTATTTAATTTATTGTTACAGTATAGCAGAAGGGCCCCGAAATCCCCTGCTGTGGAATTTCAGCCCCAGGCGGCCTAAGGGCATGCCAAGGCATGCCCTACATCCGCCTCTTGGCCTACAGGGCCGCGGGGGTGGCACAACCCCTCGGGGACCAATCCTCAGGCCGCCCTCTGGTCACGGGGGACCCTGGACTCTAGGAAAGGCCCCCTATAGGGCCACGGGGACCTCCACAACCCCTGACGTCACCGCTCGACCCGCCCCTTCCGCCGGAAGGGGCCTGGGTCGAGCCTTGACGCCGGAAGTCCCGCCCCACCCGCTGGCAGGTGCCAAAAAGGGGCGGGGCACCTGTCAAATTTGAGTTTGATGAATGCTACCATTTCCCTACTACTAATGGGCACCCCAGGAGACAGGAGTTTAAAGCAACCAAAGAGTATAGGAATACACAAAAGCTCAGGAAGAGTTACCAATACAGGAAACCCCAACTAGCTACAGATTGTTATCCAATCTGTCCTTAAACATCTCCAATGAAGGAGCAGCCTTTGAATACAGAACAGGAGTTCTCAACATCAGTTCCTTGTAATGTTCAATTGAAATCTCCTTTGCTATAATTTGTATCTGTTAGTTTGGCTCTCAACTCTGAAGCAGCAAAGACGCTTACTCCATCTTTTGTGTGACAGCCCCTCACACATTTTGTGATGGATCTCATACTGCTTTCTAATTTTATCTTTCCCAGGCTAAATATACTCAGATCCCTCAATTGTTCCTCATAAAGTTTGTTTGCCAGAAACCTTACTATCTCGGCTATTCCTCTTTGGACATATTCCAGCTTCTCAATATCCTCCCACAATGATGATGCCAAGAACAAGATTCAGTACTCCTGTCAATTATGGATTTTTAATGGAAATATGTGGCAGGGAAAATATATATAATTTGAATGGAGTGCAAAAGTGTTGCTCTAAAATTGAAAAACCCTTTTTAAAAAGTGCCTCAGAGAAGTGAAAGCATTATGAAAAAATACAGTTTGGAAGAAAACCAAAACAACTCACTTGTTTTGGTACAAAGAGAACTGATAAGATAAGATGGCAGTAGCCACAAAACATTGAGTTTTGTCAGTGTTTGCAATGAAAAAGTAAACAATGATAATTACATGTGAACAAGGACAATAACAAAGAAAAAAAGAGTGCTGTTTATTTTGCCGCTTGAGTTATGTTTGCCTATAATATTAATTAACAAAGAAATACCACAAAATAGATGTGGAAGCCTGTGTTGCACCAATGAGAATAATCATATATAGTACAGAAGAATGCTTTTACAGAACAGTGTAAAAGGAGGAAAAAAAAGAATGTTATCATAGTTTGCTTCTTGATAAACAAATAGAAAATAAAAATAAAAGTCCTGTTTGTTTTATAAGGCTTTAGCCTCCTAATAAGTAACTAATAATTCCCTAATTTAGTGTGGTAACAATGAGGATTATGAACTCATATAATATTTTGTAGTATTTATGTATGAAACATTTTAAATGTAAAAGCCTGTAACTGTCATTCAGGATATACTGCCCAAATATGGTATTAAGGAAGTTACTCCAAGGGGGGCATTATCCTAGCTAGGAGCTCTCTTGGCATGCAGCTGATTTGACCCACAGCTGTCTGGACGAGCCGGCATCACTTACTCAAGGGAAAGCCAAAGTTCAGCATCATAATGTTTTGTCTAATTTAAAAAACACAGGAGTGTATAAAAACAGAGGTTTCTATCCTGTTAAGGAGAATATCTCCAAAAGGGTGAGACCATCTCACAGAGAACATCTCCCAAGAACCACAGACACCTGCTTTTTGCAAACAAGTGGGAAGACACAGACAGACAGAGCAGCCAGTAGATAGCCATGGGAATAACAAAGATAAAAGGCTGAGAAGGCTGGAGTGAGCTTTTCTCTTTCAGAGAAAATGTTTTTCTCTGTGTTAATAACATGCTTAGAGCTAAGCTTTTGATTTTGTATATTTTTACTTTTAAAAGTTTAAATTCTTTTCATGCCTGTCACTGAATACTATAAGGCTTTTTGCTTTTAATGATTTTGTTCTTAAGAACTTTGAAATGTCATAGAGATGTATTCTCTGCCTTTATAGGCTATGAGCTCCTGTGTTTTAATGTTTTTGTATTTTTGATTCAAGCATGACTAAAATTCTTGTCTGAACTTTCTATAGCTATAGGCTTACAACTGTAAGATTATTTTCTGACTTTATTTGTTCAAAGCTTAAATTCAGTTTTTGTGGATTTTTAACTATTTTAAACCTATTATTTCATATGTGCATACAGCTTTTCTTCATACCTGTAAGACTGTCTTGGATACATTTTTTGGATTTGCTGCTTTTAAGCACAGAGCCTAGAAATGATATAAATAAATAGAACTTGTATAGAATTAACAAGTTCTGGAGTAGCCTGGAATTACTGCAACTATGAAGACACTTATAATGATATACCCAGAGACTTTTACAAACAGCTTGTGACTGATTACTTGGTTTCATTCTGGTATTAACCCTTTACTGGGATAATGTCAGCTATGACGAATCATAGAATCTGTTCTCTTTACCTAGGATGTCTATAAATCTTATAAGACGTCTCGGTGAGTCAGTAATCCAAATCAGGTTCTGACACTCTAGATGACTAAAGCAGTATAGAGTGGTACTATTAAATCTCTTGATCTGGACAACACACTGCTGTTGATGTGAGCTAGATCTGTGTGATTTTGTTGACTGCCATGTTACACTGCTGGTTCATGTTTAGTTTGCACTTTGCCCACTAGCTCCTTTTCGTATTTATTCCTGCCAAGCCAGCTGTCACCCATCTTCTATTTCTCAGCAGATTTTTCCTGCCTATATATAGAACTTTACATTTGTACCTGCTGAAATTCATTTTGGTGGGGTAGGGGAGGTCATCTGTATTAATATAGATAAGAATGTCATATGCATGTGACCCTAAAGTAAGTTAAAGTTAGAGTAGTCCTATTTGAATCAATGGGATTTACAGAGAAGTTGATATCACCAAATCCCCACTCTAGTACAACCTACTATACTAGGTAACAGGAGTTTGGCCAGCTTTTCATTTCTAATCATGCATCTGAGACTGGGTAGGAAGGTTTCACATATTAGATAAAGGAAAGGAAATATTTACAATGTAATTCTGTACATAGAGAGCATTCATTCCCACAAGATGTGATAGTCAGAATTACAGAGCTCTATTGAGCATTAACTCATCAGTAAGGAATCTTTATAATAAGAAAATTCTACCTAGAATAGGCCCATTGAAATAAATGACAATTGTTAGGGCTAGGATTAGATTTAAGTCATAATTTCCCAGGAAGGTGTTTTTTATCAACCACTGATCCATTCTAGATCAGTGAAGTCTTCATTGACTGGTAGTGTCTCTCTAGGCAGGTATATGTCCCAGCTGTCATCTAGAGAAGGTAAGGATTTAACCTGGAACTTTTCTGCATGCAATGCATGTGCTCTGTCCTTGAGCTATGACTCCCAAAACCTCCCCAAAATCAGAGCTAGCGTATGTCCAAGTATCAGAGGACAGGGAGGATGAAGTCTGGATGGCTACCTCCATTATACTCTGCTTGTTAATGTCCTGACAGCATTTCATTAGCTTCTGTTGCAATGCTAAACCTCTCATGTAAGCCAGCAGATGAAAAGTTAAGTTACAAATCTTACAAAGATAATTGGTCTAACATATGGTTAAGGATACAAGCCCATCAGTATTACACTTTTCTTCTCTGGGAAACGATAGTCAGGTAATCCTTGTTGCAAAATGACATCTGTCTGAGGGCTGAGAGAAGTCATCAGTACTTTTCCTCTAAGGAAAAAATGCTTTACGGAATAAAGAACTGCAGAATGCTAATGGCAGGTTACTTGGTGTCTTTCTAATTACCCTGAACTTTGGGACTGACAAGGTAACAACTAGCCATTCTGTCGACGGCACCACATAATTTTTTTAGCCCAACAGCTTTTTCACTTGGGGACAAAATCCATTATTAATGTCCATGTGGGGGCAAAGAGGTCAGCATAAAACCGTATCCTTTCGAAGCTCATGGTGCTTACTTAATGAGACAAGGCAACCTCGTTACTACTTTTAATCTTTGGAAAAAACAAAACAAAGCGGCAATACAGTTTGAATCTCTGTGCTAGGGAAAAAACTGCTTTTCCAGGAAGATGTTTTCAAAGGCCTAATTAAAAATAAACTACTTGAACAGACAAATATGTTGAAATGTAAATTCTAGTGGAAGGTGACTGTGCTATAACACATCCTAGTGTAAAAAAATGGAAGATTCCAAATAAGACTAAAATTCTTGATTTACTGACCCAAAACTGAATGTTAACACATGCCATTTTAACATCCCCATTGCAATGATTTAACTTGAAATACTTATGTATAAGTTATGAAACTCTAATTCTATATTAGCATAGCCATCTTCAGGGACATTCCCTTTAGTTCACAAATTTATTGGCCAAGCAAAACTTATGCCAATAAAATAATGTTGTTGTTGTTTAGTCGTTTAGTCGTGTCTGACTCTTCGTGACCCCATGGACCAGAGCACGCCAGGCCCTCCTGTCTTCCACTGCCTCCCGGAGTTGGGTCAAATTCATGTTGGTAGCTTCGATGACACTGTCCAACCATCTCGTCCTCTGTCGTCCCCTTCTCCTCTTGCCTTCACACTTTCCCAACATCAGGGTCTTTTCCAGGGAGTCTTCTCTTCTCATCAGATGGCCAAAGTATTGGAGCCTCAGCTTCAGGATCTGTCCTTCCAGTGAGCACTCAGGGTTGATTTCCTTCAGAATGGATAGGTTTGTTCTCCTTGCAGTCCAGGGGACTCTCAAGAGTCTCCTCCAGCACCACAATTCAAAAGCATCAATTCTTCGGCGGTCAGCCTTCTTTATGGTCCAGCTCTCACTTCCATACATCGCTACTGGAAAAACCATAGCTTTGACTATGCGGACCTTTGTCGGCAAGGTGATGTCTCTGCTTTTTAAGATGCTGTCTAGGTTTGTCAACGCTTTCCTCCCAAGAAGCAGGCGTCTTTTAATTTCGTGGCTGCTGTCACCATCTGCAGTGATCGTGGAGCCCAGGAAGGTAAACTCTGTCACTGCCTCCATATCTTCCCCTTCTATTTGCCAGGAGGTGATGGGACCAGTGGCCATGATCTTAGTTTTTTTGATGTTGAGCTTCAGACCATTTTTTGCGCTCTCCTCTTTCACCCTCATTAAGAGGTTCTTTAATTCCTCCTCCACTTTCTGCCATCAGAGTGGTATCATCTGCATATCTGAGGTTGTTGATATTTCTTCCGGCAATCTTAATTCTGGTTTGGGATTCATCCAGTCCAGCCTTTCGCATGATGTATTCTGCATATAAGTTAAATAAGCAGGGAGACAATATACAGCCTTGTCGTACTCCTTTCCCAATTTTGAACCAATCAGTTGTTCCATATCCAGTTCTAACTGTTGCTTCCTGTCCCACATATAGATTTCTCAGGAGATGGATAAGGTGGTCAGGCAGTCCCATTTCTTTAAGAACTTGCCATAGTTTGCTGTGGTCCACACAGTCAAAGGCTTTTGCGTAGTCAATGAAGCAGAAGTAGATGTTTTTCTGGAACTCTCTGGCTTTCTCCATAATCCAGCGCATGTTAGCAATTTGGTCTCTAGTTCCTCTGCCCCTTCGAAATCCAGCTTGTACTTCTGGGAGTTTATAATGTACCTTGTTATAAACTGTCATTTTGAAATACTCACCTTCTCCTTATTCTAGCTATTATGAGAGTCTGTTGGCAGGCAAACTGTGACAAGATAAAGTTCTCAGAATGAATATATAAATGAATCCTGTTTCAGTCATTATTAAATATATCTAATCTGATAGTACACAGTCTTTAGAGGATTTCAACACTTACCAGTATTATCCTGGCCTCCAGTTACACTTAGGGTTTCCTCACTGATCTGAGCCTCCTGCACTGGTCTTACGAATTAATAGTTTCATAGTTGTTGCTCCATTATTTTGTTTTGCTGCTGGGAATCAATTGTTTTCTGTATTTCTGGCTCCTTGCTGACACCAGTTGCCATCAGCCGGGGTCATACTGTGCTCTTACTGGAGGCGCAGTTTGCAGCTGGGGAGGAGAGTCTCCTCCACTGCAGCTATGCTGGACATCTTCTCCCTGGACACCCTTGCACAGCGGCAAGCTTCCTGGTAACTGCAGTCCACAATCCATGGCCAGCAGCGCTTGGAGGAGGAGCCCCCCCAGTCATACTTGATGGGGTATTTAAACCTCCCCCATGATCTTCTCTTACAATTGTCTGCTGAATAGCTCAGTGGTTTAAGTATCTGGCTGTGGAGCCAGAGGTTGGGAGTTTGATTCCCCACTGTGCCTGCTTGACAGGGGCTGAGCTTGATGATCCATACAGTCCCTTCCAGCTCTGCAATTCTAAGTGGAGGATGATAATTATATTATTGCTGGATAGCTCAGTGGCTTAGGTATCTGGCTGTGGGGCCAGAGGTCGGGAGTTCGATTCTGCACTGTGCCTCGACAGAGGCTAAACATGATAATCCATAGGGTCCTTTACAGGTCTGCTGTTCTAACATTATTGCAGAAATGCCTGGGAGAGTTGATTTGGCATGGGGGAACGTTATATGGGCAGCAGGCCACATTATTGAGATCCACCATGTGGATCCACCAGTGGGGTACTGGAGACTATATGGAGGACGGTGTGCATCTTTTGGATACCGGGCAGGATATCTTGTTACGGGATATTCGGACAGGCTGGGATGGTGAAGACTGGATGACAGGTGGGTTATCCAATCTGGGGATCTATTTCTTATGCTACACCAAAACTGTGCTGCTGCAGTGAACCCAAACAGTGGCCTCTATACCCACAACTTACTACTTATCTTTAACCAATTGTTAATATTATCAAGGTGTGTATGTCTATTTGTGGGAGTGGGCTGGAGATGTCCTGAGTATATTATCTAGGACTGCAAGTTCTATTGACTTGTTATTGAAAAACAGCTCTTTAAAATAATCATTCCATTGTATGATTTTCCTCGTGCTGTCAAGCATAAGAATGTTGTTCCTACCTAGATGAACCTCTTGTGAACTCTGTAGACTCTGGACCCTCCAGGGCGCAAGAAGCCACACCTCTTGAGGAGAAATGTCCATGTCCTGATGCAGACAAGAATCTGGGCCTCTCCCCCCTGCCGCACCAAGAGAACAAAGAATAATAATGGGTCAGACTTTACACATCTAAATCTTGCTTGCTGAATTCTTGTCACTACCTTCTTGTGAATGAACATACTTGTTATGTTTTGTGTCTCTTCTTACTGCATTCCTGATTATCTCTGCTTGCTGCTGATTTTGGATTGTTGACCCTGGCTTTGGAAACTCCCACTTGGAACTGGCATTCCATGATAGGACTTGGACTTGATTTGATGTTTCTCCAGACCATGTTTTAGCTTCCTTTTTCTTCACTGGCACTATGTAATGTGCTCTCCACACCACTCCAAGGAATCTGGAAACAGACCGTTACAGACATAGAAGTACATTTTTCTCCCTAATTAAAGAAAATAAATAGAAATCTTCCTGTCCAGGGCAGAGATAGTCCATAGAACACTTCAAAAATATCCATTCCATTGTTGGTAGTCTTTCCTAAGTCTATTCAAGCAAGTAGGAGACAATGTAACGTGTACAGGATGAGAATTAGACATACTTGAAAAGCTTGAAAAAAGGATTTTCTTTTGTAATAATGATTAAAAACATGTCATATTGAATAAAGAAGAGATAAAAAGTGATGGCATTCTAGTATTTCCTGTCTGTAACTTAATTAGAACTCAATTTCCTAATAGTTTTGGAAATTTTCATGATGATGATTCATGAATTTTATATGGTGGAACATAAAAGAATACTGCCTAAGGGCTCAGAGTAAAAGCTCCTCAACTTGGAAATGGTTCATTTTCCATCTTCAAAGATGAAAAGTCTTTCATACACTTGTCTTGACAAAGCCCTAAGAACATTTTATTAATCCCAATAAGAGTGCATTAGCTTTAAGTACTTCTCTAAAAAGCTTCCACATTTTGAAACCCAGCTCTGAAAGGATCCCGACCAGCAGTTCTAGACATAGTTCCTAAAGATGCTTCTACTTTGGGAAAATATATAGAAAGTAAGAAGGGGATAGAATATTTTTTATGGAAAAATGAAACACACTGTGGTCACAAGATGGAGATGAAAACAAAAGTGGAATGAGGTGACGTGAAGGTCAGTGAAATAGTAGCTGATCCCATGTTCGACACAATTACCGGTGTCAAATTCCAGAAAGGTTACTTGATAGTTTGGTACAGCAAAAACATAAGACTTCTGGGTCAGTGTAAAGATAAAGGAGTTTAGTCCAGACTGGATGTAGTTGGACCAGATTACATCTAATGAGGACCAAATAAATTTGGCTTTGAAGTGTTCAAGAACTGAGGGGCAGGATTACATGCATACGACATTCTTAGCAACATTCATATATACAATTAATGAGCAACCTGTCACTTAAGGATTGGAAATAATGGCTTTTTCTATAGCATCATTGTTACTTTCATAGCACTTCAGGTAAATGTGGTCTTTTAGCAGTTGTAGTTTTCGTGGAAAGATGGAGTAGAAATATATTTAGTAATAAAAACTGGAATAAGTAGGAAGAGGAGCTAACAAATGCTGGGATGTCACTTGCTTCATGTTAGTTTTTGTTCCTTCTTGGCTACTTCTGACATATGTTGCTTCACTCCAGCCGGCATTGTCCAGGTCTCAGGTATAAACATCTTTGTTTATTTTCAAATTAAAAAAAAAAACACCCTCTACAAATGATTCTAATTTATTACATAAATTATGATGGGATAAAATTGAGTAAATCTGAACATGAGATTTCTGCAGTCTTAACTTAATTTATTTTGCCTTCCTTATCAGTTAAAAGGATGAGGTAGCAGATGATGTGAAGGCTCTCTGTATGGGCCCATACTAGAAAGCCATCACTGGAGAAGATGAACCAGTGTTATAGTCTCTGTGGTATTTGTTTTGGACCAGGGCTGGTTCACCTACAGCCTATATTTTTCATGTGTCCCTCTGATCATTTTTTTAAAGTTCCCTACCCATCCTTATCCCACTGCTGACAAATTTACTCAGGCACTGGTATCAAAAAGTTTCAATCATGCTTTTTAAAAAATGTGGGTTGTGGGGAGGGCGCAGAGATGTGTGTCTCGCTTTAAAAGAAAACAATTGGGGTTATTTGCACTTTGACAAAGCCAGTTGGTATATTGACAATTGCTATACCAATTGGCTTTGGGTGCATCTCACCAGGATGCTGTCCTTCCTTGTTCCAGCATTGCCTGAGGACCTGTGAATTCCATGGGGATTTGTTATATAGGCCAGGGATCAGATTTAAATAATAGTAAAAATAAATTTCAAGAACGTGCATCTGAGGTTATCCAAGAAGAGCTTATATCTACTTCCAGTGATCTTTGGCAGTTAGAAATGGAGACCTATACAGGATGATGGAAATAAGCAGCACTCGTGTGGTGTACTATTTAGTCTACTGGACTAGGAATTGAGAGACCTGAATTCAAATCTCCATCAGGCAATAAATCTCAGTGGGTCAGTCATAGTCTCTTACCCTGACCTACCTCACAGACTTGATTTGATTATAAAACAGAGAGAAGGAAAGTCATGTGCATGCCATTGACTGCATTTGAGGAATGGCAGGGTACAAATGTAGCAGTAAAGTACAATAAATATTCCAACTTCGATCCAACAATTTTCACCTCATCATTAAAACATTATGCTTTTCTGCATGGCTTGGAACAGGGGAACCGACATATGTGTGTCTTGCTTTAAAGGAAAAGAGATGGAGAGACCGATCTCAGCCATGGTCAGGTCTGCCTTGTTCCAACTTTTGCCAGCATAACCAATACTAAGGTTATGGAAGTTGCAGTATTTTGGAAGTGAACTAATTGAATGTGCAGGTGAAGCTGGAAGTGGGACTGGAGCGAGTGTTTACAATTGTTCTGGCAACTAATCTGCATTTCCCTTCATTTATTGGAGAGGTATGCTTATAGGTACATCACAGAGGCACACAGAGCACAAAACCATGTGGCTGAAATTCTATTTGTTTTTCCTATGGACTAATATATAAGTAGCTAACTGGATAGCTCAGTGAGTTAGGTATCTGGCTGTGGAGCCAGAAGCTGGAAGTTCAATTCCCCACTAGGCATCGTGTAAGGGACAGCCTGTGTAGCCATGAGGCAAGCTGCACAGTCCCAGGATATCCCCAGAAGAAAAGAATGGTAAAAAGTCAAAACTGATTTGACAGCACACAATTATTATTGTTATTGCACAAGTGGTTCTCTGTCTCCCCCCCCCCCCCCCCGATCTTTGCACATAGGGGTATTCACTAAACATGCAGCAGACCTGTTGCTTTCAAGGACGTGATTTCTAGCTTGCATAACCGCAAGTTGGGGATCACACAGACCATTCTGCCCACAGAGCTGTTAAACTCCACATTTCCCAACAGGATTCTATCCTTTGTTTGAGATACTCTTCATAGACATGGTTCTTCTAACTTTAGAATACTTTGCCTCCAGGAATGTACATCTATATTTAATTAGATAATTAAATACTGAGTCATCTGAATGGTAAAGGATTTCGTATGAGCAATGAGAATACTCTGCCTTATATAAGCTGGCAGTACATGATTGAATTCACTCACTAATTTTTCACCCACAATTACCCTTATAATATTTTTTGTCATAGAACCGGAATGTAAATTCATACTATCAATCAGTTTCAGGCAATCTATGTCTGTCAAAAGAAAAGTATCATGCAGTGCTGATGATTGTATGTAGAACCTGGTTGTTTTCATACTGAACATAAGCATCTCCTGAACATCAAGACAGTGTCAGCTGGGTCAGCAAAATTTGTACTGAAGGAGATCCACAAAGCCTTTTCTGTGATCATTCAAATGAAATCCTCAGTAGAATGGCATTTCTTTTAATGGTTTAGAAATTACACTTAACTCCATCTCTTCTTTAAATTGTTTATATTTGCTAACCCAGATATTACTTTGAAGCAAATGTGAAGCACTTAAACCATTTGAATTTCAACCAGTGGTAGGGAACTCCCAGCCTGCAAGCCAGACCTAGCCCACAATTGAGCTAATATATCCCCCTCTTTCTCCATAGGAAAGATCACATGTTGGAGGAACATTGCATGCTCCTGCCTGCCTGTGTACTGTGTGCTTTTGGGAATCTGTGCCTATCAGCATGTACTCCCCTGCCCCCACTTGGCCCTTTCATTTTTGGGGGGCTGAAGATGCTTTATTTGCTTCTAGCAGACACAGAGACAACATTCTACTATTCCATCCAGTTCAGAACAAGAGCCCTGACCAGGAGGCAGATGACAGGGAGGTTCCTGCATGCCTACAAAGCACAGAAAACCAGTATGCTTGGCAATTTTAAATTATCTCAGGGCTGGAGGGAGAAAGTGCCAGTGACTCAGCCTGTAAGCTGTCTCTAAGTGGACAATTCCTTTTGGGAGGGAGGCAGGGAGTGGCCCAAAAGAGAAAGATACAGGGGCAGTATGGTATTGCCCAAATGTGGGTATATTTGCCTTTGGCTTTTGTTTCTGTCCCCTCCTCTTCTGGCAACCTAGTTTCCGCATGGGCTACCAGCCCTCCATACTCCACAGAAGAAAAAGAACCCCCTACTTTGCATTAACACCATCACTATAGCTGGTAACTGATTTTTTAAAAAAAATTATAGACACAGAATGGATTGCTTGCATGCCCTCAGAATAAAATGTTGAAGTTATTCAATGTGTGATTATAGAGGATGGAGTTTAGTGCCATTCCATACATCCAATAAGCATGCAGACATGCACTATTACAATTCACTGCTAAAATTAAAACAGCAGAGATGAAGATGTTTTAAGTCAATGAATATTTTTGCTTCTTCTATAAGCCACCATTTTGCATGACGCAATGTTGCCATCTATTGACAAAGCGGTAAATTACAGGCCATGGTCCATAAAGAATCATGCAGTCTAATATGTTGTCTTATTAGGGGGGGGGGGGGGAAATCTAAAAACAGTAGTAGGGTAATACCTTTATTAGAGATATTCAGTGTGGTGTAGTGGCTAGAGTAATGGACAAGAACTCAGGAGTCCTGGGTTTGACTCCCTGGTTCTGCCATGGAAACCCACTGGGGGAGTGGAACTGATAAAACCACTCCTTAGATACCTCGCTTACCTGGAAAACCCTATTACGGTTGCTAAAAGTCAGTTCTGACTTGACAGCACATAATAACCAGAAATGCCTTTATCGGAAGCTACTAGAATTTTTTAGAAAAACTGAGAAGACTTTCAAGTTAAAAGAACTCTTAATCAGGATACATGGAAGCAAAAAATAAAAAATAAAAAAAAAAGGAGATAAAAGGAAAGGATCATAATTACAGAGAACAAGTGAAGGACTACTTAACTCATCCTAGCTCTTCCTGGAATACATATATTATTTATCATTGTTCTGGAGATCAGGCACTGCCATGACTGCATGGATTTTAACAAACTAGCAGCTGAGTCTGCTTTGAACAAACACTCTCATCATCTTCATAGTTTGATTTTTGATGGTTGTAGGAACCTCTCCAGTCTATCACTCACCAAATATCACATTTGTTGTTGAGAACAGGCAGGCATAAATTCCTGACTTCCTTATTCAACAAAGCAGGAATAAAGAACAAAATGTTGAAATTTGTCCCCCTGCAAATCATTCTAATGCCTTGCCATATCACATACACTAAGTCACACACAAGACTAAAAGGTTGCTCTCGTCTTTGCCTGTGGGACACTCTACTCTCACCACTGACCCAAAACTCATGCAGGGATAGTCAAAGATCTTCTTCGAATGCACCAGCCAACATAGCCAATGCTGAGGAATGCTGGGAACTGCAGTTCCACAGCTGAAGGGCTGTGCTTTGCTCACCTTTGGAGCAGAGCACATTTATCTAAGATGCCCTCAGGTTTGGACATATGTATGAATCAATCTGTGAAGATTCTCAGTCATCCAGGTGAGGTTATCTGGAAGTTGAATCATGGCAACTGGACTTCTTTCTTATTAGGTTGAAACGTTTCGCTACTCATTCAACGTGGAGGATCTATCAGGGGTCTCCTACCAACTCTCCTCAGACTGAAGAAGCTACTTAATAACTTAATAAGAAAGAAGTCCAGTTGCCATGACTCAACTTCCAGATATGTATGAATAAGAAAGTCTGGGGTTACACAAAAATAAGGCATGGGTCACAGAGGGTGGCTTTCTGGCTGGTTTTTAGACTGTGTTCCATTTTGGATAGCTGGGCTGGGCCATACCAGTGACATCAAGAGGTAGAGGGCAGGGGGAGGGAAGCCAAGGGAAAAGAGGTACTTCAAAAGTCAGCCTTTAGAAGCAGTGTGGCCACTGATTAGCTTGGAGCATCCTTTTTTTCCTGTTCCGTTCCATGCCACCTCCACAACAGGACTGCTCCTTGGTCAAGTATTTAAAAAAAAACACCTGGCTGCACCTAATGGGTCTTCAGACAGAGCTGAGGAGGTTGGTTTTGGCCACCCTTCCCAAAATACCTCCACTTTGCACTCTCCAAAGACCCATTGGACAGAGCCAGGCACTTCTGAAATTATCCACTGAGAAACAGTCAGGCTGTGGATGTGGAGCACTGCACACCCTCCAGGAATGGCAGCAGGACTTCTCCTCTGCTTTGATTTCAGCAATCGGTGGGAGTATACAGGCACTGGGGTGCTACCACCCTTCTCAACTTGTCATGTGTCTGCTTCTCGGTTAACTCACATAGGATATGGGTGAAGAGGGAATTGCTATCAGCTGTAAGTGTTGGTATTGCTGCATATGGAGTCTGGCAACTGAAATTATGGATTTTATGCAGAATAAGTGTTGGGTGTGCAGTTATGCAAGTGATGCAAGGTCAACGACTATTCTTCATTTTGGGTTAATTGCACCTTTAAAAAAGGGCGTGATCCTGTACATCAGTGGTCCCCAACCTTTTTCGCAAAGCGGACTGGTTTAGCGGACGAGCGGGCGTCAGTGTGGGTGTGGCGTGCATGTGTGGGGCATGCGTGTGTGCATGTGGGGGGGACCGTGCGTGTGTCTGTGCATCAGTGGGCGGGGTGTCCGTCCTTGTGTGTATGGGGGGCATACGTGCATGCGGGGGTGTGTGTGGGAAATCTGTCTCCGTGGCCTGGTCCTGCCAAGGCGACGGCCGGAGGTTGGGGACCCCTGCTGTACATGATGATTGTCAAGGAAAAACATATTGTGGTACATGGGTGAAGATTGTGGAAAGCAACATTTTACCTCCTTTAGGGTGAAATGCAACAATATTGTTTGCTGTCCAATCCATGAACCTCAAAGAAGTTTTCCACAGCTAACAATTAAAATAGTTGAAACATATATTGGCCAGAATCCTATTGTTGATTTATGCTTGAGTGGGATCAGGAACACAACTAGCACTTGCGATTGTATGGTGATTTGCCACCAAAACTGGAGAACATGGCACTCTTGCTTGTTCGGATGGAACAACCATAATTCAAAACAGTTAGACGACCTTCTGAAAAATATGCTTACTTTCTGTGCTGCACTGTTTTCATGGTCCTGAGTTTTGGATAGTTTCATAAATGTGAAATCAGGGTATACTTTTTGTGTTATTTCTTTTTCAAGCTGTCTAGCAATCATAATTCCATGGGTGGTTACAAAAAGGTGAAAAATGCAAAACAAAACTATCAGTAAAACAGCACAGAAAACAAAGCAAAACAAAAGCCAAGAACAAAAAATGACAGTCTTTTAAGATCTAAAGCAATATTATGGACTATATATAATTCAGTGGTGAAAAAGTGATGATTTCATATGTAAAAAGAAGGATGAATCCAGCTTTGTGTGCATATTTGGAGTGTGTATGCCTTTCAGCTGCATCTTTTAAAAATAGGACTTCTTTATTTTTACAACCAGAGATTATAATTTATCTCTCTTGTACAGAGCTGCTATGAACAGGGCACATTTCCAAGAGAAGCAGAAAAGAAAAAAGCCGTGTGGGCCTTGTACGCAATCCAAAAACAAAGGTAGATTATTAGACCACTAAAATCTCACAGCAGCTTGCAACTCTTGATTCTTTCAAGACCCTGTATCAGGCTGGGCATTACAGAAGTGGGAGGGAGATGCAGGAGACTGATGGATTCAAAAGCTAGTACTGTTTGTGAGATTTTAATGGTCTAATAAACACTCAATAACTCAGTGAGCTGGAGCAGCTGGCTCAGGAATTCAATTCCCCACTGTACCTTGTGGGGGGGAAAAGCCAACCTGTGTGGTCTTGGGCAAGCCACACAGCCCCAGAAGAAAGGAGGGGTACACCACTGCTAAATACGCTACAACTAGAAAACTCTGGAAAGGGTCTCCATAGGTCAGAATTAGAGATGGGGGCATTCGTATAAGAATATCCCCCCACAGGTGCAGATAACGAGGGTCCGGCCCCCTGGGGCCAGACCGACCACTCACGATTCCGCCGCTGCCACGAGCTCCGCAGAGCCTTCCCATCGCTCTCTGGCTCGCGATTGATTAGCCACTCCCGGCAGAAGGCGGGATGACGCCTTCAAGATTGACTCAATCTTTCATCCTTCTGAGGTTGGTAAATTGAGTATCCAGCTCAGGATGGGGGTGGTGGAGGCCGCAATGTGTTGCCTGCATAATTAAATTGTAAACCACCCAGAGAGTGCTTTAAGGGGCTGGTATATACATCGCCTTGCTTTTTTCAAACAGTGATTAACCTGACAGCACACAATTGTTAACATAGGTATCGCCCTGCCTTGCTCCCAGTTTCTGAGATATTGTTCTTTTTTACTCGCTGTCCAGTCCATTGTGACTTATGGCAACCCTATGAATGAGCAAGCTCCAAAATGTCCTGTCCTCAACAGCCCTGCTCAGTTCTTGTAAACTCAAGACTCTGGCTTCCTTGAGGGAGTTAATCTATCTCGTATTTGGTCTTCCTCATTTCCTGCTGCCTTCAACTTTTCCCACCATTATTGTCTTTTTCAGTGAGTCTTTCCTTCTTGTGATGTTATCAAAGTATGACAGCCCCAGTTTCCTCATTTTTGCTTCCAGAAAGTTGGAGAGAATCAGCAGGAAAAACATTTATAAGCTTCCGATTAGTAAAGGTTAAGAGTTAGCTGGGTACAGTTCTTCCTCCTCGCCAAAGTGAGGCAGCACTGCAGCGAGCTGGCGGCGTCAGAATAGACCCTCTTAATTACGCCGGATATGTCGAGCCTCCGTCACTTCGGCTGCAGTTTGCAACGGTCTAAGGCTGGAGTCATAATGATTCTTTACTTCGAAATCCGGCTTCCAAGTGCAGCACCCAGAATCCTCCACATGCGGGGCAAAAATAATGGAAATTAGTGGAAACAGGCAAGTCCCGTTTTTTTGCCGTACCCGCAAAAGACGCCAGGAAAAAAAAATAGTATTTCCCCCTGTTTGGCTAAGGCTTGAGATCCCACGGCCGGCAACAATTCAGCACAGAAAACGATCAGAAAGCCTTTCGAATTTTTTCCCTGCCGCGTGAGTTTTAAAGGCAAAGCAGTGAAGGAAGGGAGAGCCTTTGTAGAGATGCAAAACGCGTCCCATCATTGCTATACTGGCGGAGGATGAAGAAGAAGTCAAGACGAAAAGAACATGACCGGTTGAATGCCAGTCTAGAAGCCTCATCGGAAATGGTGGGTGAGCCGGGGACGGGGCGTGTTCCAGCCAGCGCTCGGGTCAGCTTTTAAGCCTCTCCTTCCGAGCAGGATATATCAAATGGGCACCTTCTTGCCCCTTTAGTTTAAGGAACTGTTTGTCTCCTTTCGCTTTTCTGCACACAGATACCTGCTTCTCCTTTTATTGCTCAGTACGGATCTCCCCGGCTGTTGGTGGCATTCGCTCTCCCCGAAAGAAATGACAGTTGAACCAAACAAAGCGAAAACACACACTGAAAAAAAGTACTAATATTTCGCTCATACAATCAAAACGTTCTTGATTCTTTTTGGCATATCGTATAATCAATCCCAGGCTGAAGCATTCCTTTAACATTGGTCAGGGGATGCAACTATCTGGACAGATAACAGTCAAAAAAGGGTTTACTTACTGCCAGATGAAAGTTCGATGAGAATGAGCAGGAAGAACCTCAAAAGACAAGATCACCGACTTTCAAAAGCACTATATCTCGTCTTTACACCTATGTATGATAATAACCATGTGCCGTCAAGTCAATTCTGACTTATGGTGACTCTTTTCAGGGTTTTCCAGGTAAAGAGTACTCAGAAGTGGTTGATGACCCCCTCGGGTCCCCTAGGATGGGGCAGCTTTTGCCCAAAGCCACACAGGCTGGCTCTACTCACAGGAGGCACAGTGGGGGACTCTAACTCCCAACCTCTGGTCCCACAGCCAGGTACCTAGACCTCTCTGTTTTCCAGTCAGTGACACCAATATACAGATGCATAAGATAGCAATGGGATTGTATTCGCATTCTGAAGTTTATAACATTTGCATTTACGCTGTATTTCTCTTTTTCTGCTGGGAGCCCTTCCCCCGCAAACCTTACCACCTTTTTTTTCTTTTGAAACCCTCCTTCCGTTCCAACGAGGCTTCAACCCCGGGACGCGCTTGCTAAGCCTGGGCGGTCTCGTGCCGTGTTGGCCCCGCCCCCGCCTTCTGTTTACATCTCCCACGTGTTTCTTCCACTTTGGCCCCACCGCAGCTCGGAGCCGGAAGTGAAGGTTGCGCACAACCTCTTTGGCTTGTTTCCATAACAGCAGTTGCCGAGAGGTCAGAGGGGCGGAAGTGGCGGCGGTTTCCTCCAACGGCCCGGAACCGGCCGTCTTGTGTTGCGGCTGCCGGCCTCGGCGTTTTCCCGCCGCCGCTGTCGGCCCGGGGCGTCTTGTCATGCGGTTCGGCCGGCGAAGTTGACAGCGCCCGGCGAACCTCCTGCTGGGCAGGGCGGTGGAAGCGGCGGCTCGGCCTCCTATATGGGCCACTTTCTCTCGCGCAAGGGAACCCTCCGGAAGGCGGAGAAGAGTCGTCCCCGCCGCCGCCGCCATCCCCATCCCCTGAGGGGGAAGGCGCCGCCGCGCCGCCGGAGCTGTTTTCTGCGCGGGCCCTGCATGCTCTGCTTCCTGGTCCACAGCGCCAGCCCGCCAGCCGCGGAGGAGCAGACGTCGCCGCCGCTTCTCTACGCGGCTCTGAAGGCCCCCGAGGAGAGGGCGGCTCGCTGCCTGCTGCGCCTCTTGCCCGTGGCCGCTTGGGAGGAGCGGGGCCGCCGCCGCCGTCGTCGCCTGCTCATCTCGGGCCTGCTGTTGCCGCCGCCGCCGCCGCCGCCTTCAGCGCGCCGGGGCGCCTTCGGTCCGGCGCTGGAGAGCGGCGAGGCTTCGCCGGAGATGGTGTGCAAGCGCAAAGGGGTCGGGCTGCCCGCCTGCCCGCCCCGCAAGCAGCCCCGCTGCGCCGCCATCCCCGGGGCGACGGCGACGGCAGCGACCGGCGCCGCCAGTCCTTCGCCGCCGCCCGAGGCCGCGGGCTGTGCGCGGGACTCTTTGCCCGAGCAGCACCTCTGCCCTCTGCCCTGCGGCTCCGAGCCGCCCCGGGGAGGCTCCCCGAAGGACCCCGCGGGGGAGAATGGGGACGGGAGGGAGCTGATCGCGACGGGCTCGCCCTCGCAGTTCCCGGAACTTGGCGGCAGGGAGAAGCGGGAGCCCCGCGAACCGGACTGCGAGGAGCCCCCCGAAAATCCCGGCGATTGCTGCCGGGAGCCGCAGCCACCTTCCCCGGACATAAATCAGCTGCCCCCCTCCATTCTTCTCAAGGTGGGTTTGTGGGGCTCTGACCGGTAAATGGGTGGGGTGGGTGTACTGTTAAGCAACCGCGAACCAGAGGTGTCCCCAGATGCAGGGGAGGGGTGTCCGGAGACAGGGATCTGGTTGTCTCGTGTGCTCCCAGAGGCATCTGGTGGGGCCACTGTGAGATGCAGGGAGCTGGACTAGAGGGGCCCTTGGCCTGATCCAGCAGGGCTCTTATGTTTTCTGCCTTGCGGTCAAGACACCACCTGTTTCTTGACACCTGTGGCTGTCTTGGCTGGGTCAATCTGTCATTTTCTTCCCCTTTGTCTACTTGTCCTCTCAAGAGTCTGTAAGAACGCAACTTTGCGCACTTTTTGGGTGCCTGTGTTGAATATTGTGTTAATTGAATAGTTTCCGAAATCAGATGGTGGCGGCGATGGAATGGTGTTTCAATTTTAATTCTTTTTTGGCATTGTGATGGAAGTAGAGTATAAGATTTCAGGTGAGTGAAACCATGTATAGAATTGTAGGTCCATTCTTAGACAGGGGGGGAAAAACTTCTTCAGTGGAAGCAAAATTAGCCACAATTTTTATTAAATAGGCAGTTTCAAACATTTGCCACCCCTGGCTGTTAGTAAATCTTAACATGATGAGGAAGGCTAATGTACATTCCAGCACCAGCAAACCCCACATAGCTTACAGATGGTTCTATTTTTAGCAGCTTTGGTCATATGGAAAAAAGAACAGGCGAAGGGTATATTTTTAAAAAATGTTGTCTACTGTAGTTTATCCTGAATCAAAGTTTCCGCTTAATTAACATTTGAACTAAATTATTGTGTTATATTGGAATGATAGAAAGGAGATAGTCAGGAAATTTGGTGATTTGCACTTCTTTCATTCCAGTGAACATAAGCGTTTTCAGTGCTGTCATCCCAATAGGTGAAGTATGCACACTGAGAAATGGAAGTGTATAATGTTTTATGTATCAGTTTTATATGTTTTTTCTCACACATGTTGCAGACCTTCCCTGAAACAGATTAAACTTATATCTGGCTCTCTAAGGAAAATTGTCTAACCCCTCAGTTGCTGCCTTGTGGGAAAATGGGATGACAGAACAGCATGTGTGACAACAGAATTTGCTGACAGACTCCTCTGTGAGGCAGAAGTGCTCCAGGACAGCTTTTCATTGACCAGGGGTTTAAGCCTCTCGCTTAGTATGAGGGTAGTGATATGTGTGGGACTGATGGACTAACTAGTGTATGAGGTCTCTGTTGTTATTTTGTTAATTGCATATTCCTGTGGATAAGAGTAATAAAGCACAGAAACTGATGGGGTATTTGTGAGAGCTGCAGCATTAAAGGGAACACCCTTTTGTCTGATGCTTAAAAGAAGAATCAGTATTTTAGGGAACATGAAATTGGGATGAACTTTGAGACACTTTGTCTTAACTGTACTTTTTTTTATTTTCATAGATATTTTCCAATTTGTCGTTGAACGAGCGATGTCTTTCAGCATCATTGGTTTGTAAATACTGGCGTGACCTCTGTTTAGATTTCCAGTTTTGGAAGCAATTGGATCTCAGTAGTCGTCAACAGGTATGAAAGCAACTGTGTTTTAAAAAATGAAATAAATTGATCTTGCCAAAAGAGTTCATTTGTTGTCTGCTGGTAGAGGTAATCGTTGGGCCTACACTCTCTATTGCCCCTGTTCAAGTTGTTGGTTTTAACCATTGAGTGCAACCCCCAGCTCAGTTCATGAGTTGCGTGGAATTTTTAATTGACCAAAGAAAGTTAGAGACTTTGTGCTAGCACTAGGTTTGTGGCTCTTAAGCTAATTTTTTAAAAAAAGTCAGAAGTGGGATGAAAAGAGAGGAGGGAGAACCAAAAAGCATACTGGACTGATCCTATATCTATTGGGTCAACTTAGTATGGCAGTTAGGATTATTAGCAGTAGTGGGGCTATTCAATGTCTCCAGGAAGATACCAAAAATCTTGATTTGCTTCTGGGGGTTCTGTTCAGTATGGAAGTTGTAAGTATATACAGTAGATCTCATTCATTCTTCTACTTGGGTTTGTTCATGTACTTTTCAAAAATGTGAACAAGATATGAGAATATTAATGTTGAATACTTTATGTTGTTTAACAGGTCACTGATGACTTACTGGAAAGAATTGCATCAAGAAGCCAGAATATAACTGAAATCAATATTTCTGATTGTCGTAATGTATCTGACACAGGCGTGTGTATACTAGCATCTAAATGTCCTGGACTTTTAAGGTATACAGCCTACAGGTGTAAACAGCTTTCTGACACATCTATAATTGCAGTGGCCTCACAGTGTCCTCAGCTGCAGAAAGTACATGTAGGAAACCAAGATCGACTCACAGACGAGGGACTCAAACAGGTAAGCTTTAAATTTCTCGGTGAAGTTTTTTTTAAAAATACAGGTGTATGTTGTCGTTATTGTATACGGTGGATTCCTGTACTTGTGTATTCAAATGTAACTTTCATTGAGGTCAGTTGAATTTACTTTCATGTAAGTATATTGAGGACTGCAATTTTAAGCTGAAGTCCAGTGTCTACTTACCTGTCAGTAATGTTCACAACATTCGGTAGGACTGTGCTTTTGAGTAAAATTCAGGATGTTTGTTTCACAAGAAAAGGTATTTCTATTTGTTTGTTTTCCACAGCACCCAAAGCTATTGAATGTAGTATACACTATTTAAATGGGGGGGAAAAGCAATGCAGAGGCCTTACTAAAACAACTTTAGAAGCAACAAAATGCAAACCATCTCATTTTAAAACCTCTCCTAGACAGTCAGTCACTAAAGAAAAGCCTCCCTGAAGAGAGAGGTTTTTGGACAGCAGTGATGGGGACAGCTGGGAGTTCCAGAGTCTGGGAACAGCAGGAGAGAACTATGTTGGTCCTATGATCTGTCCCATTTTATATACACTTGGTCCTTCATGATTCTTTAGCTACTGATGTTGCTGCAGCTCTTCTCATAACAACTGTAAGCCATGGCTTGATTTATAAGATTCACTAACGTCATAGTTAAAGTCTAAATTCTGTGGTATGGTTTAGTTTTAAAGCAGGCATACGTTATTAGGATGCTAAACTCATGTGAAAATTTATTTGCAGCTGGGTTCAGAATGCAGAGAACTGAAAGATATACATTTCGGGCAGTGTTACAAGATCTCTGATGAAGGAATGATCATTATAGCTAAAGGATGCCTGAAGTTACAGAGAATATATATGCAGGAAAACAAATTAGTAAGTACTTACTATCACGTGGTTAAATGAAACATGCCCACACTTTCTTCCATCACTTCCCCTACCCCAGTAACTTGTATATGTTGGTTCAGTTTTCAGGGTTGTCTGGTCAGAATCATATTGTATTTGGATGTTAACCTATAATGAAAATGATAGTGTACAAATAAAACTGAGTCCCAAGATTTTGCCCATGCTGATCACTATTGATTTTCTACCTGTTTGCTCAAAAAATTGCAAGCTTGTTCTTCCTCAGAATATAAATGTAACAAATTCTACTGACAATACATTACTAAAAGCTAACTTTCTAGTAGAAGCATTGTTAAATTGGATTTGTGCAGGAAGTGATCTAGATACACCACATTTTCTGAAGAGTTCTGTACACTTGGAGAGCAGTTCACTGTTCTAAAATTGATGCAAGTGTGATTGCTTTAAGCATGTTTATGTAAAGCTTGGTTGTGTGACTTGGTTTATCAGATTATAAAATGTTGCACTGGCCACTAGATCCTGTGTATCAAACAGTTGCAGAGTGCAGGTCTGCTTTTAGATTAATGGAACAGTCATTTATAGATGTATTGTATCATTGAATATGAAATATGGGGCCCAAAAAAGAATGGCTGTTGCCACTGTGCCCTACTTGTTGACTTTTTTGGATACATCTGGATGGATACAGTTAGATACAGAACACTGATCAGATTGAACATAGGCCTAAATCAGCAAGGCAGTCAATATTGTTAGGTGGATAAAATAACAAAATGTTATTACAGCATTATGATTAGAGATGGGGGTATTGGTATTCGTATACGAATATCCCCCCACAGGTGCAGATAACAAGGGTCCAGCCCCCTGGGGCCAGACTGACCACTCACGATTCTGCTACTGCCGCAAGCTCTGCGGTCCCTTTCTATCGCTCCGTTGCTCACTATGGATTAGCCACTCTGCAACCTGGCAGAGAGGCTCATCATCCCGCCTTCTGCCAGGAGTGGCTAATCCATCGTGAGCCACAGAGCAATAGGAAGGGACCGCAGAGCTTGCGGCAGCGGCGGAATTGGGAGTGGTCGGTCTGGCCCCAGGGGGCCGGATCCTCGTTATCTGCACCTGTGGGGGGATATACGAATACAAATACCCCCATCTCTAATTATGATTATTCTGAAGAAGCTGCCCATGTCATATCCTGAACAGAAAGTTTAACATATTTGGACAAGATCCTTTTGAAAATTAAAAATGAAGAATACTCTAACTTAGGATAGTGAAGAATAAGCGTTTACTGATTTCTGCCCTATGGTCTGTTCCGTTTTATATACATTTCATCTTTTATGATTGTTTAGCTACTGATTTTGCTGCAGCTTTTCTTATAGCAACTAAGTCTGTTTCTGACATCAAACTTTTGCCTTCACAGGCATTGTTGGGAGTAACTCCTTTAAAAAGAAGTGGAAAAGTAGGTTTCAGTGGAAAACTCTCATGGACTTCTCACTCTAAAATTTTCCAGGTGGACCCCTGAACAGCACTTCTATGAAAGCTTTTGGGCTACCTGGACTTTACAATGTTGTTAAATTACTAGATGCACTTTTTTGTGAAAACTTGAAACTGCTGAGGCAAAAGTCACTCTGTAAAATTATCTGATGTAAGAGACTAAAAAACATTGTAGGAGGAATCTGGAAGTTGAGTCATGGCAACTTTCCTATTAGATTGAAACATTTCACTACTTTCCTATTAGATTGAAACGTTTCACTACTCATCCAAGTAGTTTCTTCACTCTGAGGGAAGTTGGTAGGAGACCCCTGATATATCTTCCACTTTGGTTTTACTTTCCCCTGAATAGTTATTTTGTTGTTTAGTCGTTAAGTTGTGTCCGACTCTTCGTGACCCCATGGACCAGAGCACGCCAGGCCCTCCTGTCTTCCACTGACTCTCGGAATTTGGTCAAATTCATGTTGGTAGCTTCGGTGACACTGTCCAGCCATCTCGTCCTCTGTCGTCCCCTTGTCCTCTTGCCTTCACACTTTCCCAACATCAGGGTCTTTTCCAGGGAGTCTTCTCTTCTCATGAGATGGCCAAAGTATTGGAGCCTCAGCTTCAGGATCTGTCCTTCCAGTGAGCACTCAGGGTTGATTTCCTTCAAAATGGATAGGTATGTTCTCCTTGCAGTCCAGGGGACTCTCAAGAGTCTCCTCCAGCACCACAATTCAAAAGCATCAATTCTTTGGCGGTCAGCCTTCTTTATGGTCCAGCTCTCACTTCCATACATCGCTACTGGAAAAACCATCGCTTTGACTATGCGGACCTTTGTCGGCAAGGTGATGTCTCTGCTTTTAAGATGCTGTCTAGGTTTGTCATCGCTTTCCTCCCAAGAAGCAGGCGTCTTTTAATTTCGTGGCTGCTGTCCCCATCTGCAGTGATCATGGAGCCCAAGAAAGTAAAGTCTGTCACTGCCTCCATATCTTCCCCTTCTATTTGCCAGGAGGTGATGGGACCAGTGGCCATGATCTTAGTTTTTTTGATGTTGAGCTTCAGACCATTTTTTGTGCTCTCCTCTTTCACCCTCATTAAGAGTTTCTTTAATTCCTCCTCACTTTCTGCCATCAGAGTGGTATCATCTGTATATCGGAGGTTGTTGATATTTCTTCTGGCAATCTTAATTCCGTCTTGGGATTCCTCCAGTCCGGCCTTTCGCATGATGTATTCTGCATATAAGTTAAATAAGCAGGGGGACAATATACAGCCTTGTCGTACTCCTTTCCCAATTTTGAACCAATCAGTTGTTCCATATCCAGTTCTAACTGTTGCTTCCTGTCCCACGTATAGATTTCTCAGGAGATAGATAAGGTGGTCAGGCACTCCCATTTCTTTAAGGACTTGCCATAGTTTGCTGTGGTCCACACAGTCAAAGGCTTTTGCGTAGTCAATGAAGCAGAAGTAGATGTTTTTCTGGAACTCTCTTATATGTATCTCCTATTTATCATGCTGCCCTTTCATCTGTCCCCAGAAAGATCAGGACCACACACCAGAAAGACCACTGTTAACAACCCATGACAATGGGTGGAGAAGGACTGCAGAAGTGGGATTTTCACTCCCCCCCCCCCCAGTCCTTTGTCCATCTAATGAGCCTATTCAGACCAGGGGGAAGTGGAGGATATATCAGGGATCTCCTACCAACTCTCCTCAGACTAAAGAAACTACTTGGATGAGTAGTGAAACATTTCAACCTAATAGGAAAGAAGTCCAGTTGCCATGACTCAATTTCCAGATAACCTCACCTGGATGACTGAGAATCTTTACAGATATACTGTAGGAGGAAGTTATGTAGGAAAGCAGAAGTAACACAAAATGTGTAGTTACATGTACAAATAACAGCTTACTTTAAAAAAAAAGTTGCAAACTTGGGGGAATTAGATGATCTGTGGCGCACATATTGCTTCTTAGGATTCTAAAATTCAGATTTCCATGATTTTGACACAATGTATGCAGCATGAAAATTGTGCATATTTAGGGCCAAAAGAGAAATGGTGCAAGTTCTGCATTTGCCAAGCTTAAATAAATGCATGCTTTCTTATGTGAATGAGCCACAGTCAGATTTCTTACATAAATGAGCTACAGTGAGCTTTTGCTTTTGAATAAACTATAGTTTCCTGTGGTCTTCTACTTGAGGAAATTATGGCTAATTCAGACTCATAAGCTTAACAGTCAGGTCTTAGTTTAATATCCTAGTTTAACTAATTAACTAAATGAACTAATCACAATTTGGATAATAAACCACATCTTCAATTTAGACACAGTGAGGAGGCTACATTGTATTTAAAAGTGAAGGTGGAATGTTTCACTTAGCTGCTCCTCCACCTCCAAAAGAGTAGGAATAATCAGCGTATACCTACACTATGCACTTGCAGCAATGTGATTAATTTAAATTAAATGTAACTGCCATGTTCCATTCTATTCTCCTGGAATTTTTAGCTTGGTGAAGTATTTAGAATTTAATGCCGGAGTGCTGGTGCCCGCTTCTGAACTACAACAGAGAATTCCAAGAACTTCTATATGAAACTACAGGATTACGCAGAATGGCAGGCAGAGTGGATTCAAACTGTTATAACTATATTGTGTTACAGTTGTTATAGCTATATAGTACAGATACAGTGAAGTCAGAGGTTCGTTTTTATGAAAAATAAGCTAGTGAGCAACTTTGATTACGTTGCTGGTTATGTAGAAAGGAGTTCCTTGGTTTTGAGCTCGCATTGTAATGTAGTTTGGAATGAAACTGTTCCAACCTTGCCTCTGCCAAAAATGTATTTGCTTTTTTGAAAGATAACCCATTGACTTCAATTTAGCATCTTCCTTTTTCTGTGATGTCAGAATTGTAAAGCTGGGTTAGCTTTGATCATTCTGAGAATGAGACAAACAATGCTCATTGCCTTTCTGGTATTCTGCTGTGTAGATAGAGATTTCCATAGCTGCCCCATTGGTTCCTCCCTGCAGAGTGGGTTTGGTTTAAATCAAATAGATTTAAATTGTGATTTAAATCATGATTTAAATTCTAAAAATTAGATTTTTTGACAATTTAAATTTAAAAAATGATTGTAAAATCATTTACTTTTATCCACCCTACTTCTTTGTATTGATGCTGTGTACTCTTTCAAGCTTGGCACCTACTTATGTGCATGTGACAAAGAATTGTGTGCACTTGAAAAATGTACTGGTTTGATATTGATGTGTTGTGAAAACTATGATTTTTTTTTAAGCTTGGCAGTTGCCAAGGTATTGTCAGAAAATAACTCATTTCCAGTCACAAGGAAACTATGCTGATCACACAATGATTTATCAGTCTGTTTCAGACTTAAGGTTAAATTTCTCCAATGGACCATTTAGCAGAACAATTACATAGACTCAGTTAGTGGAGAAAGAGTACCTGCCATTTCCATTCTTGTTTAAACAATTTTTTTTATTAAGGAGAATGTTTAGTATTGTAATATAAAGTAAGTCTGATTAAGTCTTTGAGAATGTGACATTTGTACAGTGGTACCTCGATTTACTACCATAATCCGTTCCAGAAGATGGACGTAACTCGAAATGGTCGTAAGTCAAAGCACCATTTCCCATTGAAATGCATTGGAACGTGATTAATCTGTTCCAGAAGAAAAGAAAAAAACCCAAAATAAAACAAAAATAAAACACTGCAAGCCCCATAGGAATGCGCTGGGGCTGCAAAAACAACAACACACAACCAAAAATAAACAACGGAGCAAGCCCCGAAGGCGCTGGGGCTTTAAAAAAAACACAACCAAAAATAAACAACCGAGCAAGCCCCGAAGGCACTGGGGCTTAAAAACAAAAAATAAGCAACGGAGCAAGCCCCATCGGAAGGCGCTGGGGCTGCAAAAAAACAAAAAACAAAAACAAAAAATAAACAGAGCAAGCCCCGAAGGCACTGGGGCTTAAAAACAAAACAAAACAACAACACAACACAGAAACATAACCCCCCCCCCCCAGCCCAAACCCACCCTGCAAAAGCCACCCAGAACAGTTTTTAAAAAGCAGAAAGCAGCACCTTACCTTACCAGGCAGTCCGAAGCCTCCTCCGATGCACTCACTCTAACGGTTGGGGCGAAAGAGCTACAAAGAAACAGCCTCTTCGCCTACCAACAGTTAGCAAATTTGAATTCCCCATCTGGAAGTCCCTGCAAGGGAAGCATGCAAGACCCATCGGAAATGGGGGAAAAAACCCCAAAAGCAACCAAACCCCCCAAGACCCATCGGAAATGGGGAAAAAAACCCCCCAAAACAAACAAACCCCCCAAGACCCGTCACAGCACAGAAACATAACCCCCCCAGCCCAAAACCACGCTGCAAAAACACCCAGAACAGTTTTTAAAAAGCAGAAAGCAGCACCTTACCTTACCAGGCAGCCTCCTCCAATCGCACACTCTCTAACTGCTGGGGCAAAAGAGCTACAAAGAAGCAGCCTCTTCGCCACCAACAGTTAGCAATTTGAATTTCCCGCCTTTTTGCCCTGCCTTTTTCTGTTCGTAAGCGGAAGCTCTGGCCGCAAGTCGAAGCAAAATTTTGCGGCCGGAGCTGGTCGTAACTTGAAATGGTCGTATGTCGGGACGTTCGTAAGTCGAGGCACTACTGTATTTGGATACGTTGACATTTTAGCTTAGTGTTACACCATTTTCTCCTTTTAATTTTTGTCACATTTTATATCTGGGGGTTTTAGCTAATAAAGTCAAGTCCTCACAGGAGTTTTCAGTTAAATACAGGTGGACATTGAAGGCTCCATCGGCCACTATCTGCCTATGAGGAAGAAAGAGAAAGTGGATGGTTTAAGTGCCATGCAAGCAACAGGGCACTCTGTATTGAGCCTAAGGCCTCATAATTCTGACTGGTGGAATTCCTGGTGAATTCTGGGGGCTAAAGCAAAAGTCCCATGCCTAGTAATTAGTTCTAAGCACTGTCCTCTAGTCTTACAACAAATCTCCCACAATTGGGCCACCAGAAGATCACTAAAAGGACACTAAATTAACCCCCAGACTCAGTGTACCACCCCTTATCATAATCTTATGCAATAATTCTGGCTTCAGTAGTTGGCTTCTGTAAAATAACGGGAAGATGAGAAAGTTTTCTTTAAACCTTTTTTCCCCCCCTTAGAATTTGAATAAGTCTCTGGGATTACTAGTTTTGGGGAACATCAGTAGGCATCCTTCAGTCTCGAGAGACTATGGTAACGTGCTCTGAATAGAAGTCTTGGAACAGCGTCTAGTGTGGCTGAGAAGGCAAATTCAAGAGTGACAATCCCTTCCACACTGAAGACAAATACAATCTGTCCCCTGTCCAGCTCCCTGATTTTGTTGGTTTCGGGACTGCCTCTTTGCCTTGGCCTGCTGAACAAGGGTCTCTTCAAATTGGGAGAGGCCATGCTGCACTGCCTGCCTCCAGGCTGAATGCTCAGATGTCAAAGTTTCCCATCTGTTGAGGTCCATTCCTAAGGCCTTCTGATCCTGCTTGCAGATGTCCTTGTATCGCAGTTGTGGTCTCCCTTTGGGGTGCTTTCCCTGCACTAATTCTCCATACAGGAGATCTTTTGGAATCCGACCGTCAGCCATTCTCACAACATGCCCAAGCCAACATAGACGTCGCTGTTTCAGTAATGTATACATGCTAATGGGGGACATAGCTAGATGAGTTAACTGTTCATCTGCTGAACGAAATGGAAACACAAATAATTTTCCAGGCAATCTCATTCAATTAGATTAAGAAATAGGCTATTTTCTAAAATGTTTCAGGAATAGACTCTGACCAATATTCATTTTATTGTAGCAGTTGTATTAGCAAAAGTCTGGGTTTTCATTTCAATTGTCCTTCCTAAATGCCAGTATCTTGTGACTCTTTGACAGCAAATTAACTCAGCTAGCTATGTTCCACATAACTAGTAATCCCAGAGATTTATATTTCTCAAAATGTGAAGTATTAATTACCATTTGTAAATAAACATGTGTAAATATTGTAGGAAAAGAGTATCAATGTCTGTTGACCCTTAGGTGGCAGTATTGACTTTAGAGACACCTTTACATGCCCTTGTGTCCTTGGTACAACAGCGCAGTGCCTAAAAGTAGTAGATTGTAAGTACCGTAACATGCTATATAGCCATCATTTTCTAATTTATAAGGGTCTTTAATTCATTAATTGTATTTTAAATCATATATTGTTTAATTTATCTTTTAATATTTAACTTATTGTGTTTTTAAATTGTGTGAATTTTAATGTTGTGAGCTGCTTTCGGTCCCTTGTTGGGAGAAATGCGGCATATAAATAAAACTAATAAATAAATAAGGGTTAGCATAACTAACTGTACTAAGCAGTAGTACAGAGTGCTCTAAAGCTAGTTTTCTTAAGGCATCAAACAAAACGGACTTGGCTCTTAAATTAATGAATTAAGGAACTACTTACATAGGTTATACTCAGCTGCTTGGATATTTTCTTTGAAACTCTTGTGTTTTAAGATATCTCATTAAGCCAAATAGCAGACTAATTATAAGTACTTTGTAGCTTTCAGATGCCTATGTTTTTCAAGTTGCCTGCTGTCTCAAGTAAAACTATATTTTTGTACAAGCAATATTACAAAACAAATATTAATGAAGATAATTTTGAATGTACTTACTTAGTTGTGGTTCTGTATTTCTGGTGGGATTGTAGTTTGTTTCATTACCTTAATGTCATGGTGTATAGGCTGCTAATATGAATTGAGAATGAAGAGTCAGATTCTGGTTGCTTTTCTGGAATAGTACTGCAGGGCAAGCTGTTTAGATAGAAGTGAAAGGCTTACTATTGAACAGAAATGATAGGCGCCTTAAAATATCACACTCAAGTCATCTTAAGACCTGATAGTTGGTAGAAGTATGCATGGAATTTGGCCAATTTCGAGCCTGAACAAGGGGCTAGGTTAAAATTGTATATATTTGTGTTTTTGAGTGTTTGTGTGTATTAGAATATATAAATTCTAATATATAGGATATTTTCAAAAAAGCCTTTGAGGACTAAAATCTGCTTCTGTGTACATGTTCACACATATCTTCATACTTTCTTTTGGCTTATTCCTCCTTACCTTGGTCTTAAGAGCAAAGTTCCTCCATCGTTTCCATGCCCGATATCAGATGTTTCCATCTTCTCCATTTATTGTAGGCCATCTTTTAATCACATTGTAGGGTCTAATATTTTCAGTTGTTTTTGCTGGCCTAAGGGCACAACCTTGGAATGAAGTTAAAATGAAGTAACATATGGTGATAGTAGGGTGCATGTATAGAAAAAGTGCTGATCTAAGCCTTTAATATAATAAAAAGCTTGAATTATTTTCCACCGAACTCCTCCAAGACAACCACTGACTTTCTGCAGTCTGTAAAACAGACAAACAAAAAAACAGTTACTGTAGTACTACTTTGACAGTTTGGTTATTTTTCTTCATATCTGAAGACTTGTTGCTAAAACAGGCTTTTAAGGAACATAGTGAGAACTGGGCCAATGGGCTGCTGCCCTTGGAGTTTCTAGTGTCAACTGTACAGAAAATAAAATAAATTGTTATTGTTAGAACCTCAAATACTGTTTTCTAACTCCTTAAACCATACCTTTACCCTTCTGAAAAATGTTAGGGAACTTGCCTATTGTGTTTATGTAAATGACCCCAAAATCCAGAAGGAAGGTATATGTTTTAAAAACACCTCAAACTTTGGAGATATCTGTTGCAACTCATGGAGGACCCCAACACACATTCATTTGTTTTACAAACTGCAAAGCTGATTCTAGAGTTATTTTTGTTTTGCTTTACTCCTCCCCTCCCTTTTTCTTTTGGTAAGGCAAAACACTTGGAATGGTTGCTGGAGATCAGGATTATGTGTTGGCAAAACACTTGGAAAGCTAACTGTATTCTTCAATTTATGTGATAAAACTCAGGTCTATATGTATTGACTAAAAAGTAGATGTTGATCGTAAGATTTCAGAGGGCTGGGTAGCATAAATGTCTTGACTGTAAGTAAAGTACTTAATGATGAGTGTCTGTAAACTAATATACAACTCAGGCTATTTAATACCCCAGCTTAATCATGCATTCTTGCATCTGAAATGAGCTAGAAGAGAGTGAAAAAAGATGAGAGTGAAAAGTAGAAATTATTTTCTTGCATTTTTAATGCTTCTCCCATATGCATCCATCAGGTAAAGGCTTTAGTTCAGTGAACACTCTTGCTTTGTAAACATGAAATCCTGGATTCAGTTGTAAGCCTTGCCCAGTCGAGGAATACTGGAAAGTAAACAAATAAATCTGCCTTGAGTTTGTTTCAGGCATTCAAAGAAAGGTTAATCTGAATACACGAGTGCTGGAGTGCTGGCTCTTTCTACTCTTGTTCTCCATATGTGGAGAGAGTGTGACAGTTTGAAGAGAAGTTTCCTCTATAACTGGAACCTTTTTTCAAGTTCCTCCTCCATGTGAAGGGGCTCCATGAGTAGCCAGACTGTCACTCTCCACATGCAGAGAGGGACAACAGAGAGGGGGAAAGAGAAGCTGTTTTATACTTTTCACAGATTCAGATTGTCCCTTTTCTGGACACCTACATATGGCTGTTAGCAGTTGCATAAGTGGGTTCATTAGATTAAGCAGGGTGGGGGCTGTGATTCGGGTCAGGATGCTGATGGGTGCTAGTAGGACTTCTGCATTTTGTCATCCCAGCAGATTGGGGATTTGGGGATAAAAAGAGATGTCCCCAATGAGTGATAATGTGATAATGTGGCATAAATGGGACCTATAATAAGATGTTAAATATACGATGTTTCTTGTTCAGCATTCTATCTAGGTAGCTTGCCACACCTTCTAGAATACTCCCATCTCCGATTCACCTCTTTCTCCCAAGAATCAAGTTAGTACTTTTTGGAACTAACCACACATTATACTTATTTTCACTTGGTTTCTAATTTTTTTAAGTACTTAGTTTGCTTGTGTATGTGTGGATATTACACATTTGCATTTAAGAATATTTCAGTGTTACTACAGTGAAATTTGAGATTTTATTTCATTTGTGAAATATAGTACAGTAGGACTCCTGTATTTGCGGGGGATTAATTTCAAGCCCCCTGTGCAGATGCTGAAAAGCGCAGATTATAGTGAATGCTATAAACTCATATTATACGCAGAATGGTCTCTGGCTCCCTCTAGTGGTTAGTTCTGGTAAGGATGTTGCAAACATATATTTCTCTAGTGAAAACTATACATAATGTGGTCTCTGACTCCTTCTAGTGGTGAGTTCTGGTAACTTCATCTTTAGAAACATATATTTCTAGGATTTTTCTTTTAATATTTTTAATATTTTTCAGACTGTGGATAAATGAATCAGCAGATACTGATCCTGCAGATATGGGGGTCCTATTGTATATTGCATATCAAGATTATTCTAGGCCCAGTACATTTCTGTTTTTTCCCCATCCGATATATAGAAAAAAGACAATTTTTATTCCAGGCAACTTGATTTCTAGGTGCTAATTTGGGTCTCAACCCATTCTTCTACCATCTGTTGATCTCTCACATACTTACATTCTGAAATGTTCTTTTGAAAACTCTGGGTCCTTGTGATTTAGTGTACTCCTTAATTATTCAACATGTCCATCTTATTTGTATGATGCCATTATATAAGGAAAGGTAGCTATTTCACTGAAGCAAGATTCTGCTCTCCTGGAGTTCACAGAAGCCCCTACTAGAGCTTTCTCTGCAAGTTGTGGAAGAATGTTGAGCCAAGTATTCTTGGTGATAAGCATTAAGCTTGCACAGGGAAATTTATATCACCCCTCCACCAGAAATTTAAAATAAGGATGTGCATGTTCATAAAATGTGGCAACGATAAGTTAAATCAGTAGAGGAAGTGCATAGCACCTATTAATAAGATCATTAGGTATGCATTCTGTAAAGTAGTGTGGCATAGTGGATTTCAGAATTTGCTGGTGGGAACTTGGTTCCTCAGTGAGAAGATTTCTGTTAAAGATAATTTGTCCATCGCTGCTGCTTTCCCCTGCTTAATGTGTAGCTGCAGGACAGTGTGAGATCTGCTTTTGCTCACATGTGTAATTCAGGTGAGGCAGTTGAGAACTGAGTTCATTGAGCTTGTACTTAAGACTCTTCTTCAATGTGATAGAGATTTCCTAACAGTCAAGTTGATCTTGACTTGTTTGATCTGTAAACATTTTGATTAGGTGCCTCTTTAAAACTCTGTGTAATCTCTTTCTGTAATCTCTCCTCTGGCCCCACAGCCCAAAATAAACTTTGTGTTTTGGAAGCAGGCAGTGTGTTGGTACATTGCGGGGTGTGGGGGCAGTCACAGAGTATTTAGCAAACCCTTTGCCTGAAATAGGTGATGGAAATTTCCAGCTATGCTGCAAGGGATGAGATCCAGGACCTCACTCCAACCCCCCCCCCGCAACTGACATTTGTAGTGTGAATCTGAACTCACCTCATGTGAGCAGATTTGGGACAGACATCTGCCATGAATTTTTGGGACTCTTGTCTAGTTTTTCTGTAGCATCCATGAAGGTGTGGTGCCCAGCCTGATAAAGTGGAATTTCCTCCATGAAAGTTTACGATGAAAGATTGCAATTAGTTTGATTTTTTTTTTTAGTGGTTCAATAAAGGTATTACCATACTCTTGCATTTGTGTAATCCTGAGAACCACACTGCCTTTTCCTAATTCTCTCTCTGTATTTGTGTCTGGTTTATAAGAAGCAAGCATTCCTTCAATTAAAGAAATCCTTGATCAAAGATCCTTACTGTAGTAAATTGTAATTTTAGTGTTGAATCCACTTTTATAGCCACTGTCCATGTATCTTAAGAATTACAAAAAACATTATGGCCATCCAGAAATCAAATGTGTTCTGTGAATGTGCACCATGAAAAACAAGTGCTTTGGGGCTGTGTTCTTATTATTTTGTAGTGACCTCGTCATGACCTAGTCATCTCCATTGCCCAGAACCAGTCTTGAGCCTGTGGGCAATGTGGATGTGTGGAGAACAGTGCCACCATTAAGGAGAGCAGTGGAAATCTCCACTGAATACATACCGAAGATAAATGTGGACATGTACTTTATTGTGTGATGCTATCTTAAGGCATTTCCATACTTGTTTTGCATAACATTGAACACAAGTGGCTGAAGAACACTGACTACTTTCTCCTGCTACTTTGGCACTGTTGTTACTACTATGTGCATATTATCAGCCTAAGCCTTTACAAAGCTCCAGCCAGATTGCAATCATCATGAGCTGTCTATTCCTTGGCTTACCTTGGAAAACTTCACTATAACAGTGCAATCAGTATGTCAGTGTGTGTTCTTTGTGTGTGTGGGGTTCTCCAGCCACATAGACGTAGGACTGCACTTTACTCATTTACATACAATGTACAGGCAGAGGCATTTCCCATCAAACTCTTTTAATGTTTTCTGGGAATGTTTCAGATATGTAATGTGTAGTCTCTACAAGCTGTTTGACCAACCACCCAAGATATGACTCAGATATGACAGCTGAAACAATGAGAACCCTTTGCAGTATTTTATGAACAAGATAAAGAATAAATTATAAGAAAAATAAATTATAAGAAAAAAATGGCATATTAAGGAACAGGAAAGAATCCTATTTAATAAGAGTTGGGTTTTTTTGGTCTTTTTTTGTTCCAAGCAGTCATTTTGCAATTTGGCCTCATTGATGGATCTCATGGTTCTGGGGAGTGGGGAGGTGCAAGGAAGCTGACTCACAGTTGTGTTACTGTTTATTTTCATAAGTATTTTAAATGCACCACTGGTACAAGCTAAATAAGGTAGCACACCATTCTGGTCTTCTAGCTTTGGGGTAGATATAGCTCCAGCTGTTCAAGTGTTTGATGTTCAGATTTCTATACTGTTTCTTTCAAAAGTTCTGTGATTTAGCTACAATAACTATATCTGCACTCTACTAAAATTTTGAGAATAGATGAGTATAAGATTTTTTCTTTGGTTTTATAGTTTTGCAGTCTAAATGTATTTTTAATACTTGATTTCTTTATCAGGTATTGAGAATACCACTTCAGCATAACATATTCTATATGAAGTAGACTTGTACGGAAAAGATTATTTCATATAATTCTGTCAGCTACATGTGGATTTTTTTTAACACCAAACATGTGAATTTGAAAATCATCACATATGTGTGTGGTTTTAAAACAGATTTCATGAAAGATGATCCATTGCCATTTTGTAAAATCCAGAGCCTTGGGAACATGCCTCCATCATTAATTCCTTTATAACATTGCTTACATTAGTGATGGTTTAGCATGTACATGCATAAAAGTGTAACAGATTTTAAAGCTAGATTGTAGATCCTGGATTGAGAATAAAGCATTAACTGTGGTTAATATTAGTACAGGTGGAATATTAGACCATGGCTAAAAGACTGAAAAAGAAAGAGATCAGTGAATTCTGATTTGAAAGAGAATGGAACAAATTTGCAGACTGCTAATTTAAACAGAAAAACATAATACAGTTAATTTATTAGAAAAACAAATTTAAGCTAGTGTTATATTTGCTCTAGTGTTAATACTAATCATTGTTCCTTTTAAACATCCAAACTAGATTCAAACCCTAGTTTCACACTTACTAAAGTTAATCTAGTTTTAATGTTACATCATAGAAAAAGATGAAAAAGAGGTGAAGAAATTATTGCAGAAAGGGTTTAAGAGACTGGGTGATGAGCCGTTTTTAGATTCAGATAGCTATTTGCTATACATGGTAATTATTAAGGGCTGATTGCACAATAACAGATCACAAGATGTTGTAGAATGCTTTTTAAAATTTACAACTATTCATTTATTAAGAATGTTTTATTCTGTCATTCTAGTTCAAAATTCAAACTATTCCAAATAGCTTATGAAGCAGTTATATGTATGTTATGTGCTGTCAAGTCCCATTGAACATATAGTTTTTAAGGTAAGTGAGATAATTAAGGAGTATTTTTCCCAATGCAATAAGTTTCCATAGCCAAGTGGGGATTTGAATCCAGGTCTTCTGAGTCCTTGTTAGTCATTCTATCCACTGCTCCACACTGGGTACTAGGCATTGTGCATTTGTTTTTATTTTAACTCTACATCTCATCATTTTGCATTCGTAGAATTCCATCTGGCAGACAGACACTTAACTGTGCTTCCAGGGTTGGAAGGCCTCACGTTCCAGGGCGGGCTGAGCTGTAATCTAGGAACCATTGGGGGCAGCTCCCTTTTCCTGCAGCACACTGGGCATGAGTGCAGCCTTCCAGCCCAGTTGAGCCCAATTTAGGTGTCTGTCTGGCAGACAGAACTCTCAAAATGAAAGACTCTGGGATTTAGAATCCAAGTAAAAATGAATGTATATGCCTACTGGATAACACCAAAAGGAAGTTTAGTAAGGAGGAAAAGTCTGTAAACTGCCATGAACATTACAGATGAGAATTACATTTATAATGAAAAATAGAACTCTTATACTTGAGGAGCAGAAGAAAGCAAGACTGATTATAATTTTTAATACTTTATGGTCATAGCATCCCTGCCAGGAAAGTGAACATTGCTGTCCCAAACTGTATCTGTCAAATTTGGCTAAGGCTCCTCAGTGTTTTGTATATAATTTTTAAAGTGAATGAAAAGATAACTTTACTGCTAACAGTATAGTATTAGAAACATTGCTTTGCATTTTTTAATAAAATATTTTTTGAGTTAAGTCGTAGTACAGATAGTGTATTGCAGTTGTTTTCTAATGTAATGAATTACGCAGAAGCTATTTTTAATATGCCACTGGACATTAAAGTATTGAAACATTTCTGCACACGTTCTAAAGTGGCTCACTATTAAATTCAATATTTTGAAGGTGGTTTTGAATCTCAAAAATGATCTTTTGTTTCATATTTTAGTGGGTAGTTTTTGAATTAAACTTCTAAGTATCTTGTGAGTTCTTATGTTTCAAGGAAATAGAAATTAAAATAAATTTAAATGTAAAATAAACCAGAAATTAAAGATGAAAAAGACTGCAATTCTGATATTCTACCCCTAAACAAACATTATTTGTTCCTCATGCTAACTATCTATAATTCATAACATATGTACCCAGAGGTAACTGTATACAGTTGGATTTGCACCTTATTGAATGTGTTTGGGACTTGAGCCTTAAATCAGATTTACCACAATGCTATTATTGTGTGAGAATTGTTACTGTGATAGGAGGGAAAGACATGCATGTATAAAGCAGAACTTTTTGTTGTGGCACTTTGGATTTTCATTTGAATAAATGTAGATTGTTGTACATGAAAAAAATAAAACATCACCTGAAAATAAGCCCTAATGCATTTTTGGAGCAAAAATTAATACAATATCCTGTCTTTTTTGGGGGGGGGGGGAACACAGTAACACATAATAGTTTTATCAATATTTTTATTTATTTTCCTGAAGACTGAAGAAAAGTTCATTTGTAACTGCTTGAATGGTTACAGTGTTGTTCTCTTAATATTGGTAAGAGAGTCTCTTGCCAGTGCCTTTAAAGAATTTTATTTTAACTAAGTAGACAAACTTTTTATGCTGTATAAAATTTTCCCTTTTTGCTATTGTTTTTCAAGCATAATTATTTACTTTAAAGTACAAAGGGTGTTAAATCAAAAGTGAAGCCTTTCTTCTTTTGCATAAAATGTAGTCAAGTTATATACTGGCTATAATCATCATAATAAAAACAAAGTGATTCTTTAACACAGTTTTTTCTTCATTTGTTTACTTGTGTTCCTAAAAATGTCCATTCAAATGGTAGCTGCCAGCTGGTTTCCAGTTCCCTAATATCACATTAGTATGAACGCTTTTTAAAAAGTCCCGTAGTTCAGCTACAAGACATTCAGTAGCTTGAAAGAAGATTTAAACGGACTTTCCATAGCAGTATTTGTAGAATCTGTGTTTCATAGTAACTACCATGACGTTCACAGCGTTTAAGACGACGAGGAGGCTGACATGAAAAGATAGTAATTTGTGAAGACTTGGCTTTGCCGTGTGTGTATAATCCTTCATGCTCTCAATGGTACCCTAACCCCTGTACCCACCCGAACAAAAGAAACGGAATTGGAAATTGTGGGAGCTGGGGAGCGTTCCATTGGCAGTGCAGCTCATGGCCCATAGGCCTTGTCAGGACTCAGTTTGAGACCTTTTATTCTTTCTGACAGATGTGAGGTAAGTTCTATGAGGTGGAAGTCATTACTCGAGTGAGGGCAATGTCAGATCAAAAGTAACCAGTGATCAAACAAGGTAAAGGGTCTGTGGAAAATAGGCTTGCTTTCTGGCCTTGACACCTGCCTGGTCAGTGGGGGAAAATGTGCCTTGTGTGTCAGGTGGAGCCGATTCCCTTTGATGTACAGTGAATGGGGAAAGTTGGAAACTGAATTGGAGACAGGAAACATATTGATTTCTTTTTTCTATTGGAACAATTAAATGTGCTTTTGTTACATGATACTGATATTGGCTCTGCTTCTCTGGTAAGATATGTAACTGTCTCCTCAATAAAGTGTGAAGCATTCACACTTGAGTAGCATATGCAGAACAAATGAGAATCACTTACTAAAATGGTGATTGTACACACAATAGAGGAAATTATTATGAAATACATATATTTCAGTCATTTCATCTTACAGTTAACTTCCTTGCTCTGTGAGAATTTATGTTTAACTATTGTTGAGGAATTACTTTGCAAAGACTGACATGGGATTTGGAAATAATATTTGGTTATTTATATACACATGCAGGTTCATATCAGCCCTTTTGACTCCTGACTAATGCACATAATTATGCTGCAATATGAATTGAAAGCATTAAAATGTTATTTGGTGGATTATAAGAAAAACACATAGAAAATAGTTCTGATTGAGCTATTTTAAATGAATTGGATCCAGGTAATATCTAGTCACATAAAATAGAGTAAGGTGGATGGAAAACAGTCTCTAGTGATTACAGAGAGGTTGATATGGGGGAGGTAGGTATTCAGTTCCAGAAGTATTAGGACTTATTTTTAAGCACTAGCACTTTAAATTGGTCCCAGAAGCAAAGAGATAGTCCTTGAGGTTCCTTCAGAATTGTAGTTATGAGATTCTACCTGCCTGTACAAGGTAGAGTTCTGATAGCTACATTGCACAATAGCTGAAGGTTCTGGGTAATCAAAGGACAACACCACATACCACAGTACTCTTGTCAGGAGGTTATCAGGAAATACACCACTCTGGTTGTATGGCTGTGGTCGGGCTATCCCAGTCCTGTCTAAAGCCTACTGTGTGCCCAGTTCCTGGACATGAGAAACTGAGGTACTGTTGTATATTTTGCACAAATGAAATAATATTCTCTGAAATAGTGCATCAGTTCATAAGATTTATTGGCTTGACATTTGGCGCAATTAACTACCTTATGCTCATGTGGAACATGGCAATCATGTTTTAGTATTGATGCAGCCAAATGTTGCTACTAGTCCAATCTCTTTTTTGTTGTTGCAGAGACTTTATTGTGACTACGCATCTAAAATGATATTCAATGTTCCCTCTAAGCTGAGCAGGTGCGCACAGCTGACCCTGTTTTTCTGCCCATTTGTTTCTGGTTGCAGCCAGAACTCCAGCCCATGGGGTGGAGTTGAAAATTAGAGGGAGGTCTGATGATATCTTTAAATTATTTGAGATAGCATTTTAGATTTATATTCACAATAAAGGGGCTGTTTATCTGGGTTGGCTTTTTCTGCCATCAGGTCCTGTATTTTCCTTCTGCTGGAAGGAAACCTGGAACCCAGATCATCATATCAGTTGCCAGGGACCAGGAGAGATTGACTTGTGATATAGACATTCTTTGTTCACCATTAGGCATGTGCAGAGTTCTGTTTTTGAACTGTGGTTCTCAGGATTCCCCAAGCAGATTTCTGAGAGTTGCAGCCAAAAACACAAACCACCTCTAGTTGGCATCTATCTCAGGGTTTCACACTGCTGGATCTACCCCTTCCATCTTCTCTCTTCATGAGCGGAGACACATAACTGTCATACATGGCAGGCACAACATAAGGCAGAATAGGCGGATGCGCGTTTGTTAATCCCTGTGCACACATGCATGCCCACCCACTTGCTCCCACGTGCTTTCATCTGCTCTCCTCCTTTTGCTCTCTCTTTCTCCCTTGCAAGTGCTTGTGAATGAGTGCCTTATGAGAGAGGGTTTGTCCCTTCCATCTCTCACATGTGCCTGCCAGCATACGAGTGTGTGCAGAGTAAACGTATGCAGCTTTGTGTTTTTAGTCTGGAGTTCCCAGATTTATCCCTCTTATGTTGGAGAATTCTGGGAGTTGGAGTGGGAGGTGCTGCCTGGGGAATTCTGAGAATTGCAGTCCAAAATTATGAATCTATTTATCTTCTCTTGCACATTTCTTTAGTCTTGGGCAACACAACACTTGAATTCTTATTGTGTTAAATATTCCGCAGGGTATGCAGAAGCTTCCCTTTTTCACTGATGGGCAGGAATGGGAGGTCACTTATTGAGTGTTCACTGTTCAAACATTCTACAAGGCAGCCCTAATCATGTAGAAAACTAGATTTGTGTGAGTTTAAGTAGCAATGATTAATGGAGCTTTCCCGCAATTTTGCAGCTGTGTGGAAGTGGGAAACATGTTTGTACTCAGTTCATTGTGAAATGGGGATCTGTAGCTATCATCCTTTATGATTGTTGAAATCAGGGGAAAAGGTTGATGCCCATGTTATGTGACTGCCATATTAAAGCTTCTTCCTATCTCGTGTCAACTCTTTGGAAGCTAAATGAATAATGAAGTGGCAGAAGATGTATAGCCTGTGGTCCTAAGATGTTCTGTACTTTGTGGTGTGGAAGAAGCATCCTGCTGAGCGACCCACACTACCAGTGTAAGGTTATAGTATATGCTGAGGGATATGTGCCTTTCTTGGAGGGGGAGCGATATGATGAGAAAACAACTGGAAATGGAAAAGGAAGGCAGAATCTGGAGACTTGATAGTAATTATTATAAAATGTTATAATCATGACAAAACAAAATCATTATAAACTGAGTGGCTGGATTAACTAAAATATCTGGAATTGTTTTCTTAATCATGGTTCTTGGCTTAGAAGAAACAAACTCAACAGAATGTAACCAAAGCAATTACTTTCATTTTACTTTGTAATAATATTTGTGTCTTTAATTAAGTGAGGCACATTTTTTTTTAGAAGTAGCAGTTCCAACATGGAAGAGATGTATCATCTCACTGCATTGATGGCTGATGCTATTGCATTTGTAACTTTAGAAAATTAGCCTATATCTGTTACACTTAAGATAACAGGGGAGCTGTTGTGGAAATATTAAATTTAATGTTCCTGCTATAATATTCTTAATGATTTAGGCAATTGGAATTTTGATGTAAATTCCAGTTACTGCTTTTTTTGGAGGGGGTGTCTTAATGTTGTCATTAAGCATATAGCTGAAATGGGCTCTAATGGCCTGCTTTAGATTTCCTGTATTCCAGCATACAAGAACTTTTAAAATGTTGTTAGTTTTCTGGTTTCTTGTTTTTTGAAAACAAGAAACCAGAAAACTATCAGTGTGAATGCTGAACTAAAAAAAAAATTAAAAGCACTCTGACAAAAATTGCGTGCTTTAGAGGCAGACAGTTTTAGAGGGTAGCCATAAGTCAGAATTGACTTGATGGCACACTATTATTATTATTATTATTATTATTATTATTATTATTATTATTATTATTATTATTATTATTATTAGTAGTAGTAGTAGTAGTAGTAGTAGTAGTAGTATTAGTAGTATTAGTAGTATTAGTAGTAGTAGTAGTAGTAGTGGTGGTGGTGGTGGTGGTGGTGGTGGTGGTGAAACATCATATCTGCTAGAATACACACAACTGCTTATTATGGAAGAAATAGGTATTGTCCAGACTTTTAGAGAGCAGTGAAAATAAAAAAATGTCAGGATATTGTGGCCCATAATGTAGAATTTTGTATATTTTAGCCACATAATATGTTTTATGAATTGGTTGTATATTTTTAAACTGCATTTTGTATATTCTAGCCATAAATATGTTTTATGAGCTGGTCACCCGACCATAATAAATAAATTCATTCATTCATTCATTCATAATGTAGAATTTACTCTTTGTACATGAACCAGAGTGCATGAACCAGAGTGTACTGTTAGGAATCCATTTTATGACAGGTGTACAGCTGATGCAATACTTAAAATGTGTATTAGGCATGATGTAATGTCTAGGAGAGGACAACGTGATGTGCCAGTGATTGGTTGTTTATCACTATATAAGAGCTGCACACTAGAGTGGAATATGGAGCTTTATATGAAGAGTTGCTGCACGAAGTGCTGTCTGTTGATTTTACAGATAAGTGTATTGTTTAGTCCGCTGTACATAACTCTGCTGTACATATTTTGTAAATACACTACTGGAAAGGAATCTCTGTGAGTCTCTTTACTGTTGATGTGGAAGACTGCCTTGTCTCGGACTCATCTCCACACCCCAAATACTTGACAGAAAATTAGTTAAAGCCCTGCAAGGTACAAGAAAACTCCTGTGTATATTCTGTGTATATTCAGCTTTCCCGAATACTCTGTTCATCGCAGTTTAATTCCACCACCTTTTGAGATGCGGTTTTTTTCCCCCCCAGTTCTTGTGTTTTGGGGTCGTTTCAAGGATATGTGAATATGAGATTTTGTTGTCGCTACATTCTTGTGAGTTATAGCTCCCACCTCTTTCAAGCCAGTAATGAAGTTTTGTAGAAGTAACTTGTTATTCTTTGGGCAGACTTCTTAGGCCTTTGACTTTATGTTCAGTTCACATAACACTAACTGAAGTAAACCAGCCAATGAAAACATTTCAAAAGGGGGGGGGAATAAGTGTATGTGTTGAGGGGAGAAAGAGTATGCCACTTGGTGAGGGTATGTGTCCTAATTTGTTTTAATTATGAGCATATAGAATTTCATAGTAGTAAATAAATGTATGAAATAGGTATGTTGTGTGCAAACACAGATAATGTGTGAAATGAAAATAATCATCCCACTTTTCAGTGAATCTTGTATTGACAAGCAGGGAAATACAAGTATGTTTGATGAAATGTGTAGACTGCTTCATTCTGAAAACTATGCATATGTTACCTGTATTGTGTTATTTCAGTGTTTTGTATTTTTTCTTTGGTTTAAATAACATTTTAGAAAATTTCACTGCAAAATGCTGAAATGTTCTGTATACACTGCAATAAATAACTACAAGATCAGGTAGCTTTGTTCTTGTGTTATATAGAACAGGAATTTTTTTCTTTTCTTTTTTTAACATGGGACATTTTGATCATTCTAAATATATGATATGCTGTTAACTTAGCTTTCTCTAAAAGCCTGAAAAACGTATTTAGGTTTTACATGTTTATTACAATTCTTTTAAATTTTCTTTATATTTAAACATTTTGTTTTACCTTAATGTGGGTATCTATAGTAGAATGTGACACTTTTTTGTATCTTGTGTACGGCCATACCAGTGTGAAGAGTTTTTCTGCTCTCCATGAGCTGGCTTCAGTGGAAAAAGATTTTATGTTTTAATCATTTTTCTTCATTTGCAGGGATGCATGTGTAAAATCCAAACTGCTTATATCCCAAAAATAAGAGAAACAGAAACAGTTGTAAAATATTTCACACTTTAGAATTATGCTTTAGCTGAATTATGATGAATATGCATTTTAACAAAAATTGCAAATGTTTGATGTCATATATACCTGATATATAAAATTAATAAAATACATACTGATGTTTGAAACATAAATATTTTGACCTTTTAATTATAGATAAAAATTGCACAAGTATTGCAGAACAATAGTTTAGCACCTTGAGGTGCCATAAAGAAGCATTAGAGAGAGAAATCAATACCTCTCTGTAAGGCTAAACAGTGCATACTAAGATTGATATGCACTGATTTTCTGTAATTGACTTCTTTATGTCGCTGTAACTTTGTGCTCCGTAATATATCTGGGACAGTTTAACCCTAACCCCGTTTCAGTTGCTTTTCCTAGGAGTTGTTTTTAGCCTTAGTTCTTTAATGTTAATGCTTTATTCAAAATATGCTTTTAAACAGAAACTACTATCTGACTTTCACATCTGTCTCCATTTATGTAACTATTGGCAGACTTTTTAAAAATCTGGAGAATACTGAACTTGATAAAGACACAAACCCCAAACCATCGTTTCACTTTTTAAAAATTTCATATTTGGTCACTTGCTACCAAAACTATACTTCAATGCAAAGGAAACTTTTTCCATGGATTTTTATGCATGATCGTCCTAATAGAGTCGAAACACTCTTTCCATCCTAAGAATTGGGGTTTATAACAGAAAAATGAAGAGATCAGTTTGAAGAACTCCTGAATAGTAAAGAGCAGGACAGACTCCCTGAAAGTTAGAGCTGTCAGCAAATAGGGAGAACAGATAGTAAAGTACCTCTGTAAAATAGTGGTTAGGTTACTGTTGACTCCTTGAGGTCTGCAGTTGAGAGCATTCTGTTTCCCCATCCATTCCCAGAAGAGTGGAGGATGAACAGTTGATAAACTTAGTGCAGTTGAGTTTAAGAACAGTTGATACTTGCAAGAAATGAAAAGTTGGCAGGTGTGGAGGGGGGGACAAAGCATCACTCACAAGCTTCATTATATTTCTGCTTTATGCCTGCTTTCAGAAACATAGTCTAAGATGAAAGTAAGAGTTTTGTATTTGTATTCAGGATGCATATTTTAGATTTTTTTCCCTCTTTCTTGTCTTTGTTCCTCCTATATTTAGTCCTATATTCCCTTCCCAGACTTCCACCTTACTAGGAATGGCATCTTTTTTTCCATGTCTGGATATGTACTGTATGTTTTCAGAGGAAATATTCTGATTGCTCTTTCATTTAAGAACTTGGATAGTAGGTAAAGTTAAATTCTGCTGAGAGAAATGAATCAGTAGACTAAAATAAAAATCTCTAGGTGTGAATATTTCTATGATTAAATGTAAACGATAGAAGAAAGTATTTTATTTTATAGCAGTGACTGGTTTACCTACTATTCTGTCACAATGAGGATAGCATTAACAATAAAATAGGATGTCTTTACTGTTGCTTTGTGTGTGTATGCATTCAAAAGTGCACATCTATGAAAATTCTCATGCTTTCAGGATTTTCTTAATAGAAAAAGTAGTATGTGAAAGAATAATCCAAAATAAGCTTATTCTGTTAGAATTAAAATAGAGCTGTGTTTAAAGAATCACTTTTTTGAACACCTGGAATATTGTATATGCCATGAACCATATCTGTATACTGTTTGAAAACTGTTTAAGTGTTTGTTTAAGAAAACATCATATTCTTCCTCAGTATAGCTGATAAAAAAAGAGTGATCCAATAAATTTCTTTTTTTTTAAGTTTTGTGTGATTTCATAGTAGTATGCATGTCAAAATAGCATTTTCCATATCAAAATATTCCAAAAGAGAACACAAAGCATTTAATGGTCTTGTCAGTATATTAATAATATATCTTTTTAAATAATGAGTTCCTCTAGTGTTGCAATATCTGGGATTTATTTTCTTTTCTTTATATGATATAGAATGCCATTTTTGTGGTTCTGTATTGGTTATTGTTCTGCAATATTTTTGAATCTATCCATCTAAGGAAAATGTGTTATTAGTTCTGTATCACTTAACACTTTGATTGTAAATTATTTTATATAAGGTTTATATACTGTAGAAGTTGTTTGTAATGAATAAAGTTGTAATACATTACTTCTTACATAACTTTAACTGGGTAGCGAGGAAGGAATTATGAAGGAATTATGAGATATACTCTTACTAGTAATAATTCAGAGTTCTATATCCTGGCACATGAACAGATCTTTTTAGCATAATGCTGTCCTCTTAAAATATTTTGTTTAAATATTGTTTTGAATGTAAATTGCTGGTAAATACATTAATAAAATGTTTGAAATTGATACAGATTGTTTTACTGTTTATGATAATTCAGGGAAGAGTGAACAATTTTATATTAGATATGCCTGAATAATTGCTTTTTCTAAGCTCATATTCTTTCAGTACAGAGATTAAATAAATCATTATATATAGTGGTCTCAAATTAATAAATGTTTAATACTCTGATTTGTAGAAAATAAATCATAAATAATTATAATAGTTCAGTCAACCTGAATGTTGTGTTATATTTGAACATATATCTTTCTTAAACAGGTCAATTTATATGCTTTGTGAGCAGAAAGGATTACCACTTTCAAAGAATGGTAACTGAGACTTTTTAGGACATTAAAATGAAGGTCTTTTAGAAGGTTACTCTTCCTAATGGGAACTTGGACTTAAAGTGAGAGTTACATAAATGGATACAATCCAAGCACTCACATTTTATTAAGCAATTTCTAGAAACTGGCCCATTTTATTTGAACTTCAAAGATTTGTATTGCATAAATTCAAGTAGTTAACTTTGCTGAAATAAAGTAGATGTACATTTTGATTAAATCTGCCTTTCAGTATTGTTAGTCAACACAGTTTTTGAGACCATGACAAATAAACAGCACATATTTAATCAAAAATTGAGAATTACAGGCATTTCTGCAACCCGCTAATAATTTAAGATTTAATGAATATTAGTGTTGAGCCTTTGTAATGTAAAAGTGATTTTCTGTTAAATTGGTAAATTCTAGCCATTCTCCTACAGATAGTTCCTAAATTGAAAGATGGCAGACTACTTTTCAAACCATCAGATCTGATTTTTTGTTTGCTTTGAAACTGAGGAAATGTTTCCATCTTGAGGCAATTCTCGTGGATATAAAAAATATATATTAAAGAGTACACATGTATATATATTAGTGAGCATTTTGAAATTTTGTTATTTTGCATGGTAGTTGCATGGTCTATCTTTGTTTCTATTTTATATATTTCAAGGAAATACTGTAAAAGAGAAAAAGGAGATTATCTATCTATCTATCTATCTATCTATCTATCTATCTACTTTTTCTTTTTTACAGTATTCCTTGAGATATATAAAATAGAAAGAAAAATAGAAATATATATATGTGTGTTTGTGTTTCTACTTTTTGTATGTGTGTGTGTCTGTATATATATATATATATTCTGTTTAGTTGAATGTTTACCAACTCATTTTGGTAATATTTTGTAAACAAATAGTTCTGCATGTTTTCTGTAGGAGTAGAACTCTTAAATAGCAGAAAGGTGATGTAGTGGAAAGTGTGATGGATTAGGACTCAAAAGATCTGGGTTCACATTATCACATGGCCATGGAACCTCAGTGGGCAGTTGGCAATAGGGAGTTGGCAATGGTAAACTCACTACATAAATATCCCATGTTACTCGAAAACCCTGTTAAGGTTTCTGTATGTTGGATGTGGCTAGGCAGTGCATAAAAACAATGCTTTAAATAATAATTATGAAATAAATGTGACGTGTTCCACTCAGTCTTTAATTTTTCTCTGTCTCTTCTCCAAAAGATCCAATATCTATAAGAATCTTGGTTTGTGTAAAACAAAAATGGGTGAAACTAGCTTTTCAGTAGTCCATTTAATTAGAGCCACTCTCTAATATTTCATTGAGGTTTTAATTTTTGTTTCTTTTGCTCTGTATTCTCCATTGATTTTCTGAGTAATGGTATCAAACAGAAGAGCAGTGTGATTTGTATTTATTAAGAATAATTTTAAGAAGCATCTAAATACTTGTTTAACTATATATACTTTACAAAAATACTAACTAACCAGCAAATCTCAAAATGCCGTCTGCCAGTGATGGTATGTGTCACCTAATGCAAACACTAGACTTTGAAGTGCAAGACAGTTTTTTATTTGTTTATTTTTGGACATAATTTTAATGATCCACACTGAGAATGCCAAAAGTGATTAATATTGCTATTATTGTCAATTGATCTTATGAGGGACTTGCAGTCTTGTACATAATGATCTATGGCTTTGTCTTACTTTTTGTGTCATGTATCTTTTAAAGAGTTTAGCATCTTTGATTTGAAATACTTTTAGTAAACTTCATTTATTCAAAATACATAGAAGGTGGCAATTCATGCTAAGGGTGCAGACTTGGCTGCGGTTCTTTGATTCTATGAAATACAAATTAATTTAAATTCTTCCCCTCCTTTCTCTCTGCATCTAGATCTCTGTATTACTCAGAGCAGGGGATTATTTTAGTATCCTATTGCCTTTTTGTTATCATATTCTCATGTAAGTACTTTTACTTTCTCAGAGATGGCAGAGATACAGATAGTGGAGTCAGCTGTCGTTTTGGCAATATTTGTGTTTTTTTCATTACAGCCTGTAAAACCTCATGGGTAAATCAGGAGTAAAGCTGTCTTAGGACTGATACTTTCTGCTGCCTATTCATAATACATTGCAGCTGTGTACATGACAACTACATTAGGGCAGTGCCAGATATGTATCTTAGCAAATTGTAACAGATACCTATTGCTTGAAGCATGCACCGTCAATCCACAGGAAAGCCATTGGGGCATGGAGATCATACCATATTTTTCCGTTTATAAGACAACCCAATGTATAAGACAACCCCCCTTTTCTAACCCCAAATTTGAAAATTTGATCCCTGCTTTTCCCTTCCTTTTGCTCAGCCCCGTGGCTTAGCAAAAGGAAGGGGAAAGCAGGGATCAAAGGGCTGCACGATCCCTTTGACAGCTGCTTTTCCCTTCCTTTTGCTAAGTCATGGGGCTTAGCAAAAGGAAGAGAAAAGTAGGGATCAAAGGGCTGCACGATCACTGAGCCCGCAACCAGCGGTGGAGGCAGCAGCATCAGGAGGCGGAGACTGAGGCAAAGAAGCAGCCGGGCTTGGCCGCCTCTTCCTGTTGCCCATTGACTGCTGCCGCCGCTGCCCAATCACAAAAAGACAATCGCTGGAGGGGGGTGATTGGGCGGCGCCAGCAGCAGTCAATGGGCAGCCATGCTCGGTCGCCTCTCGCTGCCGCCCATTGACTGCCGCCGCCGCTGCCCAATCGCAAGGAGATGATCGCTGGAGGGGGCGATTGGGTGGCGGTGGCGGCACAGCTGCGAGAAATGGCCAAGCCCGGCTGCTTCTTTGCCTCAGACTCCACCTCCTCCTGCTGCCTTCCATGTATAAAACGACCCTCAATTTTTTCTCTATTTTAGGAAAAAGAGTCATTTTATACATGGAAAAATACGGTATCTTTCTGAAAGGCATACCACGCTGTTCTGCGAATTATGGAGTTGCTAAGTAGATTGGCTGTACTTAGGCTTCTACTTTCTATCAGCCCCTGGAACATGATACGGTGTGTTTAGTTACTCCATTGTGAGGTTGTAACAAACATGGGTCTAAAATAGTCACCTCCATGTATTGGCTTCTCTGATACATCTTAGATAAGCTATCTCATTATTTCTTTCATTTACATGTAATTTGGCAACATTGCATACAGAGTTTAAAAATGGATTGTGGGTGTAAAAGAAGGACTGTAGCAATATAGTAAGTCCCCCATATCCATTTGGGATTGGTTCCAAGCCTCCCCCCCCCCCCCCCGCAGATAGTGAAAAGTGCAGATTATAGCTAACACAGTATGTTGGACTCAGGACTCAGAACCCATTCCCTTGTTTGCCCAGGAGTGTTGAGGAAGGGGCTAGCAGGAAGGGCGGGAGGTGGATTTCAGGAATAAGTCTTGGGAAGGGAGGGAGAGCCAAGACGGCAACGGCTGCCACGCCACAAACACACATACACACACACCTGGACACTAAGTATGGAAACACCCGGCTCCTGCCACCTGCACCTTTAAGGATTCCAACCAAAGGCAGAGCGGGGAGTGTCCCGGGTAGGCGCGGAGGTTGTGCAGCCGGAGGCGTGGGACTCTTTGGGACAGTTGTGGTTGGTTTTGTGTTGCAGTTTGGGCACAAGGGCTCAGAAAGGTTCGCCATCACTGCTATACAGTGGTGCCTCGACTTACGACCATAATCCGTTCCAGAAGATGGTCGTAAGTCGAAATGGTCGTAAGTCGAAGCATGCATTTCCATAGGAATGCATGGGAACGCGTTTAATCCGTTCCAGCAAAACCCCGCCCCCCAAATTAAAAAACAACAACACTGCAAGCCCCATAGGAACGTGCTGGGGCTGCAAAAAAATAATAATACACACACCAAAAAACAAACAACAACAAAACACAGAAACATAACCCCCCCCCCAGCCCAAACCCACCCTGCAAAGCCCACCCAGAACAGTTTTTAAAAAGCAAAAAGCAGCACCTTACCTTAAAAAGCACCGTCTCTAGCACCCAGGGCTGTCCGTGCGCGGGGGAGAAACTGAAGAGGCACCGGTCAGAGAAGCCGGGAACTGGGCGGCATGAGAGAAAGGGAGCCTCAAAGGCTGGCCAAAGTGAACGGGGCCGGGACTGGAGACCTGGCCGGGGCGGATCCGGGCGGGTGGGTGCCTACTCCTGAGCTGCCCTCCCTTTGCGGCGGCGGACTCCTGGTTCCCGCTCAGCCCCCTCCGGGCGAGGGGTTCCCGGCCAAGGGCAACAGCCCGGGCGCCTCTTCCAGATGGACTCCCCTGTCCGCCCGCCGCCTCCTGCTCTGCCGCGGCTTCCCTCTGGGCAGCGGCGCTCGCCCAGCCGGCTGGCGTGGAAGCGGCACCTCCTGCTCCGCCACGGCTTCCCTCCGGGCAGCGGTGCTCACCCGGCTGGCCGGCGTGGAAGCGGCGACTCCTGCTCCGCTGCGGCTTTTCAAGATGTAATTATCAGACTGGCCACTAGGGGGGAACCAAACACTATGTTATACAGTGGTGCCTCGACTTACGACCGTCCCTACTTATGACCATTTCGACTTACGAACAGCTTCGGCTGCAAAATTTTGCTTCGACTTGCGGCCGGAGCTTCCACTTACAAACACAAAAAGGCAGGGGGAAAAGGCGGGAAATTCAAATTCCGTAAGTCGAGGCACCTGCCAGAGAAGCCGGGAACCGGGCGACAGGAGAGAAAGGGAGCCTCAAAGGCTGGCCGAAGTGAACGGGGCCGGGACCAGAGACCTGGCCGGGGCGGATCCGGGCAGGTGGGTGCCTACTCCTGAGCTGCCCTCCCTTCGGGGCGGCGGACTCCCGGTTTCCACTCGGCCCCCTCCGGGTGAGGGGTTCCCGGCCAAGGGCAACGGCCCGGGCGCCTCTTCCAGATGGACTCCTCCTGGCTGCCTGCTGCCTCCTGCTCCGCCGCGGCTTCCCTCCGGGCAGCAGTGCTCGCCCAGCTGGCTGGCGTGGAAGCGGCGCCTCCTGCTCTGCCACGGCTTCCCTCCGGGCAGCGGTGCTCGCCCGGCTGGCTGCCGCTTCCACACCGGCTGGCCGGGCGAGCACCGCTGACCGGAGGGAAGCCGCGGCGGAGCAGGCTGCATGAGAGGCAGGAGGAGTTGGGTCAGGAGACCCATGTTCTCCCGACAGACCTGCCCACCAGGTGGAACTCCACCTACACCATTGTGTCCCGCCTGGTGGAGCAGAAGGCCGTTTTGGAGGTCATCATGTCCTCCATGCCCATTCTGCCCGGGGGGAGAGAGGTGGGCATCAGTGCCACGGATTGGCAGGCCCTCTCCCAGATGGTGGAGGTGCTCAAGCCCTTCCTGGAAACCACGGACATCTTGTGTGGTTATACGGCAAGCCTGGGGCAGGTCATCTCCCTGATTCATGCCCTCGATCGGTTCCTGGAGACTGCTGTGGCACCAGGATCCTCCCTCCTTCCACGGACCAGGGCTTTGGTGAAGAGGTTGCAGGCAGGCGTGCAGAAACGACTCCATCCTGTCTACAGCGACAGAGCTTACCACATGGCCTGCCTGTGTGATCCTCTAATCAAGGGGGGCTTGGCAGCACGCACTTCAGACCTCGAGGAGTGGAGAACGGAGCTCTCCACTGAGGTCCGCAGGGCGTTGGGGGCACAACGCTTGCGTGGGGCGACAGGAACGTCAGGCCACGAGGGGCAGGGTGGTTTGCCCGAACCACAGGGAAGGACTTCACCTGGTGAAGGCTCCATTCGCCACCACCATTACTGGAGCTCTGTGGTGACCTTGGCACTTGCCTCAGAGGAAAGACAGCCGGCTGAGGAGGATTCAGCAGAGATAATGCTGCGGGAATATCTGGCTGAGCCCCACCAGTCAGATCCCCTCCATTACTGGGCTAGGAAACTAGTCATATGGCCGGAGTTGTCCAATGTGGCCATGGACCTCCTTTCCATCCCCCCCACCAGCGTCCAGAGCGAGTGCGTGTTTTCCATCTTGGAGACATACTCCGACCACGCTGCTCGCATTTGGATCCCATTACTGTGGAGAGACTGTCGTTCATCAAGGTGAAGCCTTGTTCGGCTTCCCCTCACTGAACCCAAAGAGGTAGGGTTCCAATGACAGTCTCTCCCTTAACATACCGCCTGCCTCCCTGTGCCCACCACTCTGCCTGCCCGCCTGCCTGCCTGCGTATATTCGTATTCGTTGATCCGTTAACCTTGACGAATAACGGATCAAAACGAATCGCCATTTTTTAAATTTGTCCCCATCTCTAGTCTTGACTATGCCCAGATCTGGAAAATAAATAGACCGGCAATTTCATGGTTAGGAAAAGTCACTGGGGTTTTTTTGACTCTTTGTAACCTTGACAAAGTAATGTGGGCTGTTAATACTTTTTTTTTATTT